>OW569416.2:12052952-12642952 GCA_937662695.2 Halyzia sedecimguttata | reverse complement strand
CCGATAGAGAAATAGAGTCTGACCAATCCGCAGGCTCCTTGGGCTCCCTCCTCTGGAAAATCTCCCCTAAATCACGGCACATGACGTACTCACCTACCGAACCTATAAATTCGCTGTGCGCAGCAATTAGGGGATTCATTATTATTCCAAGTTCATTCCGCATTAATTATTCATTCTAGATTCATTTTTCCGCTTAGAATTCTGCTTGTATCTTAAAATTCCGACATTTTAACTTTCCGAGGTGTAGTTTATTATCAATCCATAGAAGTACATTTTTTTAGTTTATATTTTTCCTTAGAATTCCTCTTTTTATTTTTATTTTATTTTTGGGTAGATTAAATTCAGTTTGTGCAAGTGAAAATACCTGGTGAGTACGCTGTGGTAGGTTTGAATATTCGTTTATTCGGCGATCTGTGTTCCGATCTGAATTTATTCCTTTCCCTGCTATACAATAATCGTTGTGTAGTTACCACCGGGGGTGTCGCTCACATTTCGTTCTTGATTGCCTTCTCCGTTGAGGTATCCTCGCTTTGTAGGCCTTCGAGACGAAATAAAAGACACAACCGAGAACCCCTCAGATCATTTGGTTGAGGCGAGCATTAGGTCAGTTACTGACCCGGTGTTCCTTGGCCCGGTGCCTGAGTTTCACCGTTCCGACTCCCGAAAGAAAATACCACTGTTGTTGCCTACAACGTATTTTCCGACCGAGAACACTAGCCGATTTCGTATGTTCGACCTATCATAATTTGATTATTCTATATTCGCCTGAAAAACGCTTAGTGTGCTCTCACCTATCTGCTAGCTCGCTCTATCCGTTTCAACCGCTATGTTAATAATTCTTATTCATTTGCTTGCATAGAAATTAATCAAATTCATCATTTGCTGTTTCATTCGTAGTAAATTCTTACTATCACCTATTAGCGAGTTGTTCTTTGCATTTCCAGGTCCTACTTTGTATATCATATTTCGACTCGGTCAATTTATACCGAAACATTTAATTGACATCGATATACAGGGTGGTCCTTGTTTTACTGTTGATTCTTGATTCTACTTATACTGAATTGCATTTGCCGTAACTACTTTGTATATCATATTTAGACTCGGTCAATTTATACCGAAACATTTAATTGACATCGATATACAGGGTGGTCCTTGTTTTACTGTTGATTCTTGATTTTACTTATTCTGAATTGCATTTGCCGTAACTACTCTGTATAACCTATTTTAACTCGGTCAATTTATACCGAGACATTCAATTGACGTGGATATACAGGGTAGTCCTTGTTTCATTTTATTATTCGCATTACTTATTCTGAATTGCAACTGCCGTAACTACTTTGTGTATCATATTTTGACTCGGTTAATTTATACCGAAACTAAATTGACGTCGATATACAGGGTGGTCCTTGTTTTATTATTTATTTGTCATATTACCTATCATTGAATTTCTCTTGCCGTAACTGCTTTGTATATCATATTTGAACTCGGTCAATTTATACCGAAACTTAATTGACATCGATATACAGGGTGGTCCTTGTTTCATTATTTATTCGTCCTAATACCTATCATTGAATTTCTTTTGCCGTAATTGCTTTGTATATCATATTTGAACTCGGTCAATTTATACCGAAACTTAATTGGCATTGATATACAGGGTGGTTCTTATTTAACTGCCGATTCTTGACATTACATATTTTGCTTCGCATTTGCCGTGACTGCTTGTTGTATCACAGTTCAACGGTGTCATCTTTAACCGACACATTCTATTCATAGTGGTATACAGGGTGGATCATATTTCCGAAGTCAGCCACACCGGTGTCCATTATTGAGTAACTGCATTTCTGGTCAGACATATAGCCGTCTGCCGTTTGATTTCATTCTTGGACACTACGCTGTATATCGCTTTCTTACATTGATTTTCATTCCGACCGATATACAGGGTGCGAGTTCTACTGTTGGACACTGGTGAATCTGAATAGGTTTTCATCTGACAAGTTACTTTTACTGTGTTGCTTTTCTTCTCTTACCTCTCTGCTCTGACACTGTATATAACTGATTATACTGATTTGGAATTTGTGTGAATATATGGTAAATAAAGTTGTACATAATCCTTTTGCGTTTTATTGAATATTATTACACAGTGTCAGAGTCCTTTTTCAGTGAAAGAATATATAACATTGCATCGCTAATATCTTAGATCAAACAGAGCACTTCTCCAACTGTTTAAAGGTTACCCAGGGAATATTATTTTCAGTAATCGATTCTGTCAAGGAGTTGCAACCTTGCAAAACCTATTGCATCTGGCGCCCGAGTAAGTTTTGGATAGTAAGTTTCACCGCTCCGGAGAAAAGGTCGTCACAAATTGGCGCCCGAGCAGGGACCTTACTACCCTCTACCAGACACAGGAACATCGAAGAGGAGTTGCACAATGTTCATCGAATCCTGGGGTCTTTGGTGGAGGAGATTCGAGACTTTGATGAGGACAACGCTGTTAATGAGGAGGTCCGCATCAGGAGCCGATTGGTCCACGTCAGCAACCGCATTGAGCTGGTCAGACCCAGCACCGAGGAGGAACAGGACAGATTGGGCGATCTGAAGTCGGTTCTGGCACAAGGGTACGAGATGCTGAAGGATGCCAAAACACTCGCAGAGGCGAGGAGGGTCCTTCAGACACCAGTAAGAGAAGCTGCCAGGGAACGAGAACATCCTGAAGTGGATGTCTTTGCCCGAAGAGAGCGAGAAGTCGACTTGATTTCTTTGGATGACCCCCCGGAACCAAACCACCGGAGGACCACGGCCCAGGAATCACAGGAAGTTAGGACCTTCCACCAAGGAACTCCGGGTATCGCAAGGAATGCAGGAGACTCGAGGAACCCTGCTGAGCTGCACGAAACAGGTGCAGCTCAGCAGTCGGAAATCTTCCAGAGGACCGGATTGACCCCCGGTTTCCTCCAGCGTCTGCGAGAGCGAGCCTGCGATGCCGTCCGGAGAAGCCTGGACCTCACCAGCCCTCTAGGGGAACCAAGCCGTAGAAATGGGCTCGCCATAGCCGAGTCCACCAGGAGGGTGTCATTTCCTTTCCTGGAACCTGAGGAGTTAGACTGCTCTGCCCACCACAGTCCCGTAACTAGGGACGTCCGGCAGGAGCAAGGGTTACAGGAACGAGCCGAGCGTGAATCTCGGACAGGACACCCACCGGTATCTCACCAGGGAGGACAGAAAGTATCTGATCCCGATAGGAATAAGGGTAACAGGAGCGACCCCAATACTAGGACTTGGTCACCGGACCGCCCGTCCATACCGGTCTACAAATGGAATGTTCACTTCGACGGATCTTCCAGCGTGAATTGTTTCCTGGAGGAGGTCGAGCAGTTGGCCGAAACTCGCAGTGTGACTCACCGATGCCTGTTTGAGTCTATCTTCGAACTCTTGAGGAAGGATGCCAGGGACTGGTATATCCCGAGGCGAGGTTCATTCCAGAATTGGAATGACTTCAAAAACCAACTGCGTGAGGCGTTCTTACCGCTGGATTATGAGGAGAACCTATTGGAAGAGATAAGGAAACGAACCCAAGGACAGGGGAAAAAGTTGTTGCTCTTCGTCACCAGGATGCAGAATCTCTTCCTGAAGCTGACGACGAGGAGGCCTTCTGAGGAGGAACAGGTGAACATGATAAAGAAGCGCCTGTTACCATCCCTCCAGACAGCCCTTGCCTTCCAGGACACGCCGACATATCAGGACCTTTTGGAAAAGGGAAGAGTGTTCGAGTTGGTGCAATGGCACGTAGATTGTTATGAACCTCCTCCAAGCCGGAAGGGTTTAATTGATGAACCACACCTGGTGTACGAAAACTCGCAACCGAAGATGGCAAGGAACCTCTTCGTCAGTTCTTCCCAGCAAGGAACGAAGGGACAGCCGCAGCCACCATCACCCACGTCCTCATCGCTAACCCAGGCCAGGGTACCGAACGAGAAAGGATCAGTGAGTCCAACTACCGCTAGATTGAGGGAAACAGGACATCCACCGGAAGATGTACGCTTCAGCAACACCCGACGTCAATGTTGGAGATGTGGAAAGATAGGACACATGAGAAGCGAATGCCTTTCCAGACCAATATTGTTTTGCTCTCGCTGTGGAAAACGAGGAGTCTTTTCGAGAGATTGTCACTGTCAGAATGCAAGGAGCAGACAGTTTCCCTCCCCTGCATCCGCAATAGAGCCGAAACCGTGTTCCCGAGAAAACCGTCCGATCATCACCGTGTACATAGGAAATGAACCCGTTGAAGCCCTGCTAGACACCGGAGCAACGAGATCATTCCTGAGTCAGACGACCGCAGATGTATGTAAGAAGATGGGGGTGTTTCCAACCCAGGTCACAGACATGTTGGCAGCCGTCGCTGATGGTACTTCAGTTGCCGTCAAGGAATCCTACAATCCAAAGTTGAAGATTGGTAGTGAACTGGTTGAAGCAAGATTGTACTTGGTTCCCCACCTGCCGATGGATGTGATTCTGGGTACGGACTTACTAGCCTCACATGATTTCCGTATCGACTTCCGGACTTCACGATGCTTCCTCAAGGGAGAACCGCTGAAGAAGCCCACAGATCCATCCACGACACCACCGAAATCACCGGCCGAAGAAGTTTCAAAGGACCCATGGGACAACGTGATTCATTATGGGGTAAGAATTAATGAACCATTACTAATATCCACCGATTTTCAGAGCAATATGGGCCAGACCGAATGGAAAATGATCGACGCCGGCCTGCTCGATTCACCCATCCAGGCCACCGACGACCTAGTAGAGAGCGAGTATGAGCGTTGGCTCGAAGACCAGGGCAAGAACCGAAGTACCCCGAGTGCCCCAGTCGACGCCAGCTACCACAGACAGTCCAAGACGAGGGAAGGAAGACCTTCAGTCCATGACGAATCTCCGACGCCAAGGACGAGAATAGGGCGTCCATCCACTAAGGCCACTGTCAGGACCAAGGGATACACCCAAGCGAGGTTTAGCAACCGGAACTTTGAAGAGGAGCCCAGTCCACGACCAATAGAAGGCCCATCGACGTCCACTAAAGACACTGTCAGGACCAAGAGATACACCCACGCGAGGTGTAGCAACCGGAACTGTGAAGAGAAGCCCAGTCCACGACCGGTAGAAGGCCCATCGTCATCTACTAAGGTCCCTACTACTCGAAGAAGAAACCACCATCATAAGAGAGGAGCATCAAGAGCCATCCACCGAAGCCAAACACCCCGATATGTTGAGCTTGCTGCAGCAGCCTGCTGGCGCTGTGGAGAAATGGGACATTCACGGAATAAATGCACCGGGACACCCCGGCTATTCTGCTCGAGATGCGGCCTATTGGGAGTCATGTCCAGAGAGTGTGATTGCCAACGTCGTAATCCAGCTGGAAGGGTGAAAACCCGTATGGCCAAGGTGGGGATGTTCGCCACGAAACATCCTAATTCACACCAGGAAGAAACCTTCCCTAGGACCAGGACGCCGAAATCCGAAGAAAGAAGACCAGCAGTCAAGAGGACCACCATCAGCCCCGACCGGCGGAATGCCAGGAGATCCATCGGCGTGCAGTGCAACATCCTGCGAGCAGCGCCCTATCCCAGGCCGCTGGCCCTAGCGGTGCAGCCTCAGGTGTTCTTCACCGTATGCGAATAGAATAAGAGCGGTGGGTGAGAGAGAGGTTTGAAAAAAAACTTTGTTTTTTTTCTTAAGAAGTGAGGGGGGTGTGTAACGAAGTGATTTTTCGTTACTAGCAAATTTCCCAAAAATTACATTTTTCATATTCATATTCAAAGCCAACAGTCGTCAACAAGTCGAATAAATCGAATGTATTTCAATTTATTCGACAAAGAGCTCACCGAAGTCCTGATAAATTTAATTTATTAATTTTCCATTCAGCGCAATGAGAAATATAAGTCGAATTAGTCGAATTATTTATTTCAGTTTATTCGACAAAGAGTCCACCGAAGTCCTAATAATTTCGTTTATTTTCCATTCAGCGCAATGAGAAATATAATTCGAATTATTTAAAGTCAAACTCAAATTCGGTCCTATGTATAAAAACACGTATATCGACCGCGATCGCTGGTTATCTGTAACGTTGCAGTTTTTTTCGCGTGTTTATGTGTTTTTCTAACGCTCGAATCGGACCTGGGACGACGACAGGAATTGCGCCGACATGATTCCGGACTCGCGCTGGAAAAGTAGTGCCGATAGAGAAATAGAGTCTGACCAATCCGCAGGCCCCTTGGGCTCCCCCCTCTGGAAAATCTCCCCAAAATCACGGCACATGACGTACTCACCTACCGAACCTATAAATTCGCTGTGCGCAGCAATTAGGGGATTCATTATTATTCCGAGTTCATTCCGCATTAATTATTCATTCTAGATTCATTTTTCCGCTTAGAATTCCGCTTGTATCTTAAAATTCCGAAATTTTAACTTTCCGAGGTATAGTTTATTATCAATCCGTAGAAGTACATTTTTTTAGTTTATATCTTTCCTTAGAATTTTTCTTTTTATTTTTATTTTATTTTTGGGTAGATTAAATTCAGTTTGTGCAAGTGAAAATACCTGGTGAGTACGCTGTGGTAGGTTTGAATATTCGTTTATTCGGCGATCTGTGTTCCGATCTGAATTTATTCCTTTCCCTGCTACACAATAATCGTTGTGTAGTTACCACCGGGGGTGTCGCTCACATTTCGTTCTTGATTGCCTTCTCCGTTGAGGTATCCTCGCTTTGTAGGCCTTCGAGACGAAATAAAAGACACAACCGAGAACCCCTCAGATCATTTGGTTGAGGCGAGCATTAGGTCAGTTACTGACCCGGTGTTCCTTGGCCCGGTGCCTGAGTTTCACCGTTCCGACTCCCGAAAGAAAATACCACTGTTGTTGCCTACAACGTATTTTCCGACAGAGAACACTAGCCGATTTCGTATGTTCGACCTATCATAATTTGATTATTCTATATTCGCCTGAAAAACGCTTAGTGTGCTCTCACCTATCTGCTAGCTCGCTCTATCTGTTTCAACCGCTATGTTGATAATTCTTATTCATTTGCTTCCATAGAAATTAATCAAATTCATCATTTGCTGTTTCATTCGTAGTAAATTCTTACTATCACCTATTAGCGAGTTGTTCTTTGCATTTCCAGGTCCTACTTTGTATATCATATTTCGACTCGGTCAATTTATACCGAAACATTTAATTGACATCGATATACTGGGTGGTCCTTGTTTTACTGTTGATTCTTGATTCTACTTATTCTGAATTGCATTTGCCGTAACTACTTTGTATATATATTTCGACTCGGTCAATTTATACCGAAACATTTAATTGACATCGATATACAGGGTGGTCCTTGTTTTACTGTTGATTCTTGATTTTACTTATTCTGAATTGCATTTGCCGTAACTACTCTGTATAACCTATTTTAACTCGGTCAATTTATACCGAGACATTCAATTGACGTGGATATACAGGGTAGTCCTTGTTTCATTTTATTATTCGCATTACTTATTCTGAATTGCAACTGCCGTAACTACTTTGTGTATCATATTTTGACTCGGTTAATTTATACCGAAACTTAATTGACGTCGATATACAGGCTGGTCCTTGTTTTATTATTTATTCGTCATATTACCTATCATTGAATTTCTCTTGCCGTAACTGCTTTGTATATCATATTTGAACTCGGTCAATTTATACCGAAACTTAATTGACATCGATATACAGGGTGGTCCTTGTTATATTATTTATTCGTCATATTACCTATCATTGAATTTCTGTTGCCGTAATTGCTTTATATATCATATTTGAACTCGGTCAATTTATACTGAAACTTAATTGGCATTGATATACAGGGTGGTTCTTATTTAACTGCCGATTCTTGACATTACATATTTTGCTTCGCATTTGCCGTGACTGCTTTGTGTATCACAGTTCAACGGTGTCACCTTTAACCGACACATTCTATTCATAGTGGTATACAGGGTGGATCATATTTCCGAAGTCAGCCACACCGGTGTCCATTATTGAGTAACTGCATTTCTGGTCAGACATATAGCCGTCTGCCGTTTGATTTCATTCTTGGACGCTACGCTGTATATCGCTTTCTTACATTGATTTTCATTCCGACCGATATACAGGGTACGAGTTCTACTGTTGGACACTGGTGAATCTGAATAGGATTTCATCTGACAAGTTACTTTTACTGTGTTGCTTTTCTCCTCTTACCTCTCTGCTCTGACACTGTATATAACTGATTATACTGATTTGGAATTTGTGTGAATATATTGTAAATAAAGTTGTACATATCCTTTTGCGTTTTATTAAATATTATTACACAGTGTCAGAGTCCTTTTTCAGTGAAAGAATATATAACATTGCATCGCAAATATCTTAGATCAAACAGAGCCCTTCTCCAACTGTTTAAAGGTTACCAAGGGAATATTATTTTCAGTGCTCGATTTTGTCAAGGAGTTGCAACCTTGCAAATTCTATTGCAACTGGCGCCCGAGTAAGTTTTGGATAGTAAGTTTCACCGCTCCAGAGAAAAGGTCGTCACAAAGTTGGAGTTGGAGTTGGAGTTGGAGTTGGAGTTGGAGTTGGAGTTGGAGTTGGAGTTGGAGTTGGAGTTGGAGTAGGAGATTTTCAGCAATATCTGTATTGAGAATCATGCCACTTTGAAATATACCTACACGCATCTAAATGGATAAAAGAAGAATGAATAAAACTCGGTTTCAAACGTCCGACCAGCAGGGTCGCGGGAGCAGTGGAGCTTTCTCAGTAATATCTGTATTGAAAGATCCGTAAAAGTTTCTGAATGGATAGTAAACGATATAATAATATTCGGTTTTGAATATCCTTTAGAAACAACCTTGCAGTGTAACTTCTACAGTAATATCTGTATTGACAATCATACCACGTTAAAGGATCCGTAAAAGGTTCTTAATTAATAGTATACGATATAATAAAACTCGGTTTCGAATATCCAGCTATTAGAAACGCGTTTGCAGTGTAACTTATACAGTTATATCTGTAGTGGGAATCATGCCACGTTGAAGAATCCTCAAAAGGATCTGAATGGATGGTAAAAGATATCCTAGTAGAGGGTTTCGAATATACGCCACTAGAGAAACGTGAGCAGTGTATCTTTCTCAGTAATATCTTTATTGAGTATCACACTATGTTGAAAGATCCGTAAAAGGATCTGAATAGATAGAAAAAGGTATCATAATACGCTGTTCCAAAAATCTGGCATTAGAGGCGCATTGGCAGTTAAACATTTTCTGTAATATCTGTTTTGAGAATCATGCCACTTTGGAATATCCCTTAAAACATCGAAATGGATAGTAAAAGAATTACTAAAACTCGGTGTAAAACATCCGAACAGCATGGAGGCGTGAGCAGTAGAGCTTTCTCAGTAATATCTGAATTAGGAATCACACCACATTGAAAGATCCGTAAAAGGTTCTGAATGGATATTAAACGATATAATAATACTCGGTTTGGAATATCCAATAGTAACGCGCTTTCAGTGTAACTCTTACAGTAATATCTGTATTGAGAATCATACTACGTTAAAGGATCCTTGAAAGGATCCGAATGGGAGTAAAAGATATAGTAGTAGTCGGTTTCGATTAAACGCCAACAGGAAACGCGAGCAGTGGAAATTTCTCAGTAATATCTTTATTGAGATTCACACCACGTTGAATGATCCGTAAAAGGGTCTTAATGGATAGAAAACGATATAATAATACCCGGTTTTGCATATCCAGCCTTTAGAAACGCGCTCGCAGTGTAACTTCTACAGTAATATCTGTATTGGGAATTATACCACGTTGAAGGATCCTCAATAGGATTTGAAATAAATGTAAAAGTTATAGTAGTAGTCGGTTTCGAATATACGCCAATAGGGAAGCGTGAGCAGTGGAACTTTCTCAGTAATATCTTTATTGAGAATCACATCAATATGAAAGATCCGTAAAAAAATCTGAATAGATAGTAAAGGGTAATATATTACTCTGTTTAAAATATCAGGCCATCAGAGGCGCATTGGCAGTAGAACATTTTCAGTAATATCTGTATCGAGATTCATGCCTCTTTGAAAGATCCCTAAAAGAATCCAACTGGATAGTAAAAGAATTCATAAAACACGACTTCATTCATCTGACCAGCAGGAGCGTGCAAGCATTGGAGCTTCCTCTGTGATATCTTTATTGAGAATCACACCACGTTGAAAGATCTGTAAATGGTTCTCAATGTATAGTACACGATATTATAATACTCGGTTTCGAATTTCCAGCCATTAGAAACGCGTATGAAGTGTAACTTCTACAGTAATATCTGTATTTTGAATCATGCCACGTTGAAGGATCCAGTCAGTTTCGAACATCTGGCCAGCAGGTACGCGTGAGCATTGTAACTTCTACTGTAATATCTGTATTTGGAATCATGCCATGTTGAAGGATCCTTAAAAGGATCTGAATGAATAGTAAGAGTCGTGGCATGATGGCCAATACAGATACAGAGAAGGTTCCATTTCCAATGCAGTTCTGATGGCGCGATATTTGAAACCGGGTATTAAAATACGAACAAACTATCTATTCAGATCCTTTTACGGATCTTTCAAAGTGGTGTGATTCTCAATAAAGATATTACTGAGAAAGTTCCACATCACAAGCTTCCCTGTTGGCGTATATACGAAACAGACTACTACTATATCTTTCACTATCCATTCAGATCCTTTTAAGAATCCTTCAACGTGGCATGATTCCCAATACAGATATTACTGCAGAAGTTACACTGCGAACGCCTTTCTAATGGCTGGATATTCGAAACCGAGTATTATTATATCGTTTACTATCCATTAAGAACCTTTTACGGATCTTTCAACGTGGTGTGATTCTCAAATCAAACTAGTTGTTTCGAGTTGGAGTTGGAGTTGGAGCTGGAGTTGAAGTTGGAGTTGGAGTTGGGGTTGGAGTTGGAGTTGGAGTTGGAGTTGGAGTTGGAGCTGGAATTGGAGTTGGAGTTGGAGTTGGAGTTGGAGTTGGAGTTGGTGTTGGAGTTGGAGTTGGATTTGTAGTTGGAGTTGGAGTTGAAGTTGAAGTTGGAGTTGGAGTTGAAGTTGAAGTTGGAGTTGGAGTTGGAGTTGGAGTTGGAGTTGGAGTTGGAGTTGGAGTTGTAGTTGGAGTTGGAGTTGGAGTTGGAGTTGGAGTTGGAGTTGGAGTTGGAGTTGGAGTTGGAGTTGGAGTTGGAGTTGGAGTTGGAGTTGGAGTTGGAGTTGGAGTTGGAGTTGGAGTTGGAGTTGGAGTTGGAGTTGGAGTTGGAGTTGGAGTTGGAGTTGGAGTTGGAGTTGGAGTTGGAGTTGGAGTTGGAGTTGGAGTTGGAGTTGGAGTTGGAGTTGGAGTTGGAGTTGGAGTTGGAGTTGGAGTTGGAGTTGGAGTTTAATTGGAGTTGGAGTTTAATTGGAGTTGGAGTTGGAGTTGGAGTTGGAGTTGGAGTTGGAGTTGGAGTCGGAGTTGGAGTTGGAGTTGGAGTTGGAGTTGGAGTTGGAGTTGGAGTTGGAGTTGGAGTTGGAGTTGGAGTTGGAGTTGGAGTTGGAGTTGGAGTTGGAGATGGAATAGCTAGTTGAAACACCAACTGCAAATCCAACTCCAACTCTAACTCCAACTCCAATTCCAACTCCAACCCCAACTCCAACTCCAACTCCAACTCCAACTCCATCTCCAACTCCAACTCTAACTCCAACTCCACCTTCAACTCCAACTCCAACTCCAACTCCAACTCCAACTCCAACTCCAACTCTAACTCCAACTCCAACTCCAACTCCAACTCCAACTCCAACTCCAGCTCCAACTCCAACTCCGACTCCGACTCCGACTCCGACTCCGACTCCGACTCCGACTCCGACTCCGACTCCGACTCCGACTCCGACTCCGACTCCGACTCCGACTCCGACTCCGACTCCGACTCCGACTCCGACTCCGACTCCGACTCCGACTCCGACTCCGACTCCGACTCCGACTCCGACTCCGACTCCGACTCCGACTCCGACTCCGACTCCGACTCCGACTCCGACTCCGACTCCGACTCCGACTCCGACTCCGACTCCGACTCCGACTCCGACTCCGACTCCGACTCCGACTCCGACTCCGACTCCGACTCCGACTCCGACTCCGACTCCGACTCCGACTCCGACTCCGACTCCGACTCCGACTCCGACTCCGACTCCGACTCCGACTCCGACTCCGACTCCGACTCCAACTCCAACTCCAGCTCCAACTCCAACACCAACTCCAACTTCAACTTCAACTCCAACTCCAACTCCAACTCCAACTCCAACTCCAACTCCAACTCCAACTCCAACTTCAACTCCAAGAACAACACCAACTCCAACTCCAACTCCAACTCCAACTCCAACTCCAACTCCAACTCCAACTCCAACTCCAAATCCAAATCCAACTCCAAATCCAACTCCAACTCCAACGCTAATTCCGATCCAAACTCCACTCCAACTCCAAATCCACCTACAACTCCAACTCCAACTCCAATCCAACTCCAACTACAACTCCAACTCCAACTCCAACTAAAACTCCAACTCCAACTCCAACTGCAACTCCAACTCCAACTCCAAGTTCAAGTTCAAGTCCAAGTCCAAGTCCAAGTTCAACTCCATCTCCAACTCCAACTCCAACTCCAACTACAACTCCAACTCCAACTCCTACTCCAACTCCAACTCCAACTTCAACTCCAACTCCAACTCCAACTCCAACTCCAACTCCAACTCCAACTCCAACTCCAACTCAAACTCCAACTCCAACTCCAACTCCAACTCCAACTCCAACTCCAACTCCAACTCCAACTCCAACTCCAACTCCAACTCCAACTCCAACTCCAACTCCAACTCCAACTCCAACTCCAACTCCAACTCCAACTCCAACTCCAACTCCAACTCCAACTCCAACTCCAACTCCAACTCCAACTCCAACTCCAACTCCAACTCCAACTCCAACTCCAACTCCAACTCCAACTCCAACTCCAACTCCAACTCCAACTCCAACTCAAACTCAACTACAACTCCATCTCCAACTACAACTCCAACTCCAACTCCAACTCCAACTCCAACTCCAATTCCAATTCCAACTCCCACTCCTACTCCAACTCAAACTCCAACTGCAACTCCAACTCCAACTCTAACTCCATTTCCACCTCCAACTCCAACTACACCTCCAACTCCAACTCCAACTCCAACTCCAACTCCAACTCCAACTCCAACTCCAACTCCAACTCCAACTCCAACTCCAACTCCTACTCCAGTTCAAACTCCAACTGCAACTCCAACTCCAACTCCAACTCCAACTCCAACTCCAACTCCAACTCCAACTCCAACTCCAACTCCAACTCCAACTCCAACTCCAACTCCAACTCCAACTCCAACTCCAACTCCAACTCCCACTCCAACTCCAACTCCAACTCCAACTCCAACTACAACTCCAACTCCAACTAAAACTCCAACTCCAACTCCAACTCCAACTCCAACTCCAACTCCATATCTTTATTGAGAATCATACCACGTTGAAAGATACGTAATTGGATCTGAATAGATAGTAGAAGGTATTATAATACTCGTTTCCAAATATCGCGGCATCAGAACCGCATTGGCAAGGGAACCTTTTAAGTAATATCTGTATTGAGAATCATGCCAGGTCAAACATCTGGCCTGCAGGGAAGCGTGAGCAGCGTTATTTCTACAGTAATATCTGTATTGGAAATCATACCACGTTGAAGTATCCTTAAAAGGATCTGAATGGAGTCCTGAACGGATTCCTGAACAGAGTTAGAGTCCAACTCCAACTAAAACTGCAACTCTAACTCCAACTCCAACTCCAACTTCAACTCTTTATTGAGAATCACACCACGTTGAAAGATCCGTAAAAGGTTCTTAATGGATAGTAAATGATATAATAATACTCGGTTCCGAATATCCAGCCATTAGAAAGGCGTTTGCAGTGTATCTTCTGTGGTAATATCTGTATTGGGAATCATGCCACGTTGAAGGATTCTTAAAAGGATCTGAATGGATAGTAAAAGATATAGTAGTTGTCTGTTTCGTATATACGCCAACAGTTGAAAGATCCGTAAAAGGATCTTAATAGATAGTAGAAGGTATTTTAATACTCGGTTTCAAATATCGCGCCATCAGAACTGCATTGGCTACTCAAACTCCAACTCCAACTACAACTCAAACTCCAACTCCAAATCTTTATTGAGAATCATACCACCTTGAAAGATACGTAATTGGATCTGAATAGATAGTACAAGGTATTAAAATACTCTATTTCAAATATCGCGGCATCAGAACCGCATTGGCAATGGAACCTCTTCAGTAATATCTGTATTGAGAATCATGCCACGTCGGTTTCAAACATCTGGCCTGCAGGGAAGCGTGAGCAGCGTAATTTCTACAGTAATATCTGTATTGGAAATCATACCACGTTGAAGTATCCTTAAAAGGATCTGAATGGAGTCCTGAACGGATTCCTGAACAGAGTTTGAGGCCAACTCCAACTAAAACTGCAACTCCAACTCCAACTCCAACTCCAACTTCAACTCTTTATTGAGAATCACACCACGTTAAAAGATCCGTAAAAGGTTCTTAATGGATAGTAAACGATATAATAATAATCGGTTTCGAATATCCAGCCATTAAAAAGGCGTTTGCAGTGTATCTTCTGCAGTAATATCTGTATTAGGAATCATGCCACGTTGAAGGATTCTTAAAAGGATCGGAATGGATAGTAAAAGATATAGTAGTAGTCTGTTTCGTATATACGCCAACAGTTGAAAGATCCGTAAAAGGATAATAATAATAAGATAGTAGAAGGTATTTTAATACTCGGTTTCAAATATCGCGCCATCAGAACTGCATTGGCAATATCTGTATTGTAATATCTGTATTGGCTATCATGCCACGACTCTTACTATCCATTCAGATCCTTTTAAGGATCCTTCAACATGGCATGATTCCAAATACAGATATTACAGTAGAAGTTACAATGCTGACTAGTGCCTGCTGGCCGGATGTTTGAAACTGACGTGGCATGATTCTCAATACAGATATTAGTGAAAATGTTGAACTGCCGATGCACCTCTGATGGCCTGATTTCTTCAACTGATTATTATGATGCCTTTTACTATCTGTTCAGATCCTTTCACGGATCTTTCAGCATGGTGTGATTCTCAATGTATGATTGTCAATACAGATATTACTGTAGAAGTTACTCTGCAAGCTTGTTTCTAATGGATATTCGAAACAGAATATTATTATATCGTTTACTTTCCATTCAGCATCTTTTACGGATCTTTCAATGTGGTGTGACTCTCAATACAGATATTACTGAGAAAGCTCTACTGCTCTTGAGACCCTGCTGGTCGGACGTTTGAAACCGAGTTTTTTTATTTCTTCTATTATCCATTTAGATGCTTGTAGGTATATTACAAAGTGGCATGATTCTCAATACAGATATTGCTGAAAATGTTCAACTCAAAATGTGCCTCTGACGGACTGATGGTTGGAACAGAGTATAATGATACCTATTTGCTATATATTCAGAACCTTTTATGGATCTTCCAATGTGGTGTGATTCTCAATACAGATATTACAGAGGAAGCTCCACTGCTCACGCATTCTTGCTGGTCGGATGTTTGAAATCGAGTTTTATTGAATCTATTACTCTCCATTTAGATGCTTTTAGGGACATTCCAGAGTGGCATGATCCTCAATTCAGATATTACTGAAAATGTTCAACTGCCGATGCATCTCTGATGGCCTGATTTTTGAAACCGATTATAATGATGCCTCTAACTATCTGTTCAGATCATTTTACGGATCTTTCAGCATGGTGTGATTCTCAATGGAGACATTACTGAGAAATATACACTGCTCACGCTTCCCTATTGGCGTATATTCGAAAACCGACTACTACGATATCTAGGAGTTGGAGTTGGAGTTGGGGTTGGAGTATGAGTTGGAGTTGGAGTTGGAAATGGAGTTGGAGTTGGAGTTGGAGTTGGAGTTGGAGTTGGAGTTGGAGTTGGAGTTGGAGTTGGAGTTGGAGTTGGAGTTGGAGCTGGAGTTGGAGTTGGACTTGGAGTTGGAGTTGGAGTTGGAGTTGGAGTTGGAGATTGAGTTTGAGTTGGATTGGAGTTGGAGTTGGATTTGGAGTTGTAGTTGGAGATGGAGTTGGAGTTGGAGTTGGAGGTGGAGTTGGAGTTGGAGTTGGAGTTGGAGTTGGAGTTGGAGTTGGAGTTGGAGTTGGAGTTGGAGTTGGAGTTGGAGTTGGAGTTGGAGTTGGAGTTGGAGTTGGAGTTGGAGTTGGAGTTGGAGTTGGAGTTGGAGTTGGAGTTGGAGTTGGAGTTGGAGTTGGAGTTGGAGTTGGAGTTGGAGTTGGAGTTGGAGTTGGAGTTGGAGTTGGAGTTGGAGTTGGAGTTGGAGTTGGAGTTGGAGTTGGAGTTGGAGTTGGAGTTGGAGTTGGAGTTGGAGTTGGAGTTGGAGTTGGAGTTGGAGTTGGAGTTGGAGTTGGAGTTGGAGTTGGAGTTGGAGTTGGAGTTGGAGTTGGAGTTGGAGTTGGAGTTGGAGTTGGAGTTGGAGTTGGAGTTGGAGTTGGAGTTGGAGTTGGAGTTGGAGTTGGAGTTGGAGTTGGAGTTGGAGTTGGAGTTGGAGTTGGAGTTGGAGTTGGAGTTGGAGTTGGAGTTGGAGTTGGAGTTGGAGTTGGAGTTGGAGTTGGAGTTGGAGTTGGAGTTGGAGTTGGAGTTGGAGTTGGAGTTGGAGTTGGAGTTGGAGTTGGAGTTGGAGTTGGAGTTGGAGTTGGAGTTGGAGTTGGAGTTGGAGTTGGAGTTGGAGTTGGAGTTGGAGTTGGAGTTGGAGTTGGAGTTGGAGTTGGAGTTGGAGTTGGAGTTGGAGTTGGAGTTGGAGTTGGAGTTGGAGTTGGAGTTGGAGTTGGAGTTGGAGTTGGAGTTGGAGTTGGAGTTGGAGTTGGAGTTGGAGTTGGAGTTGGAGTTGGAGTTGGAGTTGGAGTTGGAGTTGGAGTTGGAGTTGGAGTTGGAGTTGGAGTTGGAGTTGGAGTTGGAGTTGGAGTTGGATTTGGAGTTGGAGTTGGAGTTGGAGTAAGAGTCGGAGTTGGAGTTGGAGATGGAGTTGGAGTTGGAGTTGGAATAGTAGTTGGAGTTGGAGTTGGAGGTGGAGTTGGAGTTAGAGTTGGAGTTGGAGTTAGAGTTGGAGTTTGAGTTGGAGTTGGAGTTGGAGTTGGAGTTGGAGTTGCAGTTGCAGTTGCAGTTTGAGTTGGAGTTGGAGTTGGAGTTGGAGTTGGAGTTGGAGTTGGAGTTGGAGTTAGAGTTGGAGTTGGAGTTGGAGTTGGAGTTGGAGTTGGAGTTGGAGTTGGAGTTGGAGTTGGAGTTGGAGTTGGAGTTGGAGTTGGAGTTGGAGTTGGAGTTGGAGTTGGAGTTGGTGTTGGAGTTGGAGTTGGAGTTGAAGTTGGAGTTGGAGTTGGAGTTGGAGTTGGAGTTGGAGTTGGAGATTTTCAGCAATATCTGTATTGAGAATCATGCCACTTTGAAATAAACCTACACGCATCTAAATGGATAAAAGAAGAATTAATAAAACTCGGTTTCAAACGTCCGACCAGCAGGGTCACAGGAGCAGTGGAGCTTTCTCAGTAATATCTGTATTGAGAGTCACACCACATTGAAAGATCCGTAAAAGTTTCTGAATGCATAGTAAACGATATAATAATATTCGGTTTTGAATATCCGTTAGAAACAACCTTGCAGTGTAACTTCTACAGTAATATCTGTATTGACAATCATACCAGGTTAAAGGATCCGTAAAAGGTTCTTAATGAATAGTATACGATATAATAATACTCGGTTTCGAATATCCAGCTATTAGAAACGCGTTTGCAGTGTAACTTATACAGTAATATCTGTAGTGGGATTCATGCCACGTTGAAGAATCCTCAAAAGGATCTGAATGGATAGTAAAAGATATCGTAGTAGAGGGTTTCGAATATACGCCACTAGAGAAACGTGATCAGTGTATCTTTCTCAGTAATATCTTTATTGAGTATCACACTATGTCAAAAGATCCGTTAAAGGATCTGAATAGATAGAAAAAGGTATCATAATACGCGGTTCCAAAAATCTGGCATTAGAGGCGCATTGGCAGTTGAACATTTTCTGTAATATCTATCTTGAGGATCATGCCACTTTGGAATATCCCTTAAAACATCTAAATGGATAGTAAAAGAATTAATAAAACTCGGTGTCAAACATCCGAACAGCATGGAGGCGTGAGCAGTAGAGCTTTCTCAGTAATAACTGAATTAGGATCACACCACATTGAAAGATCCGTAAAAGGTTCTAAATGGATATTAAACGATATAATAATACTCGGTTTGGAATATCCATTAAAAACGCGCTTTCAGTGTAACTCTTACAGTAATATCTGTATTGAGGATCATACTACGTTAAAGGATCCTTAAAAGGATCTGAATGGGAGTAAAAGATATAGTAGTAGTCAGTTTCGATTAGACGCCAACAGGAAACCGCGAGCAGTGGAAATTTCTCAGTAATATCTTTATTGATAATCACACCACGTTGAATGATCCGTAGAAGGGTCTTAAAGGATAGTAAACGATATAATCATACCCGGTTTCGCATATCCAGCCTTTAGAAACGCGCTCGCAGTGTAACTTCTACAGTTATATCTGTATTGGGAATTATACCACGTTGAAGGATCCTCAATAGTATTTGAAATAAATGTAAAAGATATAGTAGTAGTCGGTTTCGAATATACGCCAATAGGGAAGCGTGAGCAGTGGAACCGTCAGTTTCGAACATCTGGCAAGCAGGCACGCGTGAGCATTGTAACTTCTACTGTAAAATCTGTATTTGGAATCATGCCATGTTGAAGGATCCTTAAAAGGATCTGAATGAATAGTAAGAGTCGTGGCATGATTGCCAATACAGATATTACTGAGAAGGTTCCATTGCCAATGCAGTTCTGATGGCGCGATATTTGAAACCGGGTATTAAAATACATTCTACTATCTATTCAGATCCATTTACGGATCTTTCAACGTGGTGTGATTCTCAATAAAGATATTACTGAGAAAGTTCCACATCACAAGCTTACCTGTTGGCGTATATACGAAACAGACTACTACTATATCTTTCACTATCCATTCAGATCCTTTTAAGAATCCATCAAATTGGCATGATTTCCAATACAGATATTACTGCAGAAGTTACACTGCGAACGCCTTTCTAATGGCTGGATATACGAAAGCGAGTATTATTATATCGTTTACTATCTATTAAGAACCTTTTACGGATCTTTCAACGTGGTGTGATTTTCAAATCAATCTAGTTGTTTGGAGTTGGAGTTGGAGTTGGAGCTGGAGCTGGAGTTGGAGTTGGAGTTGGAGTTGGAGTTGGAGTTGGAGTTGGAGTTGGAGTTGGAGTTGGAGTTGGAGTTGGAGTTGGAGTTGGAGTTGGAGTTGGAGTTGGAGTTGGAGTTGGAGTTGGAGATCCGTAAAAGGTTCTTAATTAATAGTATACGATATAATAAAACTCGGTTTCGAATATCCAGCTATTAGAAACGCGTTTGCAGTGTAACTTATACAGTTATATCTGTAGTGGGAATCATGCACCGTTGAAGAATCCTCAAAAGGATCTGAATGGATGGTAAAACATATCCTAGTAGAGGGTTTCGAATATACGCCACTAGAGAAACGTGAGCAGTGTATCTTTCTCAGTAATATCTTTATTGAGTATCACACTATGTTGAAAGATCCGTAAAAGGATCTGAATTGATAGAAAAAGGTATCATAATACGCGGTTCCAAAAATCTGGCATTAGAGGCGCATTGGCAGTTGAACATTTTCTGTAATATCTGTTTTGAGAATCATGCCACTTTGGAATATCCCTTAAAACATCTAAATGGATAGTAAAAGAATTACTAAAACTCGGTGTAAAACATCCGAACAGCATGGAGGCGTGAGCAGTAGAGCTTTCTCAGTAATATCTGAATTAGGAATCACACCACATTGAAAGATCCGTAAAAGGTTCTGAATGGATATTAAACGATATAATAATACTCGGTTTGGAATATCCATTAGTAACGCGCTTTCAGTGTAACTCTTACAGTAATATCTGTATTGAGAATCATACTACGTTAAAGGATCCTTAAAAGGATCTGAATGGGAGTAAAAGATATAGTAGTAGTCGGTTTCGATTAAACGCCAACAGGAAACGCGAGCAGTGGAAATTTCTCAGTAATATCTTTATTGAGAATCACACCACGTTGAATGATCCGTAAAAGGGTCTTAATGGATAGAAAACGATATAATAATACCCGGTTTTGCATATCCAGCCTTTAGAAACGTGCTCGCAGTGTAACTTCTACAGTAATATCTGTATTGGGAATTATACCACGTTGAAGTATCCTCAATAGGATTTGAAATAAATGTAAAAGTTATAGTAGTAGTCGGTTTCGAATATACGCCAATAGGGAAGCGTGAGCAGTGGAACTTTCTCAGTAATATCTTTATTGAGAATCACATCAATATGAAAGATCCGTAAAAGGATCTGAATAGATAGTGAAGGGTAATATATTACTCTGTTTAAAATATCAGGCTATCAGAGGCGCATTGGCAGTAGAACTTTTTCAGTAATATCTGTATCGAGATTCATGCCTCTTTGAAAGATCCCTAAAAAAATCCAACTGGATAGTAAAAGAATTAATAAAACACGACTTCATTCATCCGACCAGCAGGAGCGTGCAAGCATTGGAGCTTCCTCTGTGATATCTTTATTGAGAATCACACCACGTTGAAAGATCTGTAAATGGTTCTTAATGTATAGTACACGATATTATAATACTCGGTTTCGAATTTCCAGCCATTAGAAACGCGTATGCAGTGTAACTTCTACAGTAATATCTGTATTGTGAATCATGCCACGTTGAAGGATACAGTCAGTTTCGAACATCTGGCCAGCAGGCACGCGTGAGCATTGTAACTTCTACTGTAATATCTGTATTTGGAATCATGCCATGTTGAAGGATCCTTAAAAGGATCTGAATGAATAGTAAGAGTCGTGGCATGATTGCCAATACAGATATTACTGAGAAGGTTCCATTTCCAATGCAGTTCTGATGGCGCGATATTTGAAACCGGGTATTAAAATACAAACAAACTATCTATTCAGATCCTTTTACGGATCTTTCAAAGTGGTGTGATTCTCAATAAAGATATTACTGAGAAAGTTCCACATCACAAGCTTCCCTGTTGGCGTATATACGAAACAGACTACTACTATATCTTTTACTATCCATTCAGATCCTTTTAAGAATCCTTCAACGTGGCATGATTCCCAATACAGATATTACTGCAGAAGTTACACTGCGAACGCCTTTCTAATGGCTTGATATTCGAAACCGAGTATTATTATATCGTTTACTATCCATTAAGAACCTTTTACGGATCTTTCAACGTGGTGTGATTCTCAAATCAAACTAGTTGTTTGGAGTTGGAGTTGGAGTTGGAGCTGGAGTTGGAGTTGGAGTTGGAGTTGGGGTTGGAGTTGGAGTTGGAGTTGGAGTTGGAGTTGGAGTTGGAGTTGGAGTTGGAGCTGGAGTTGGAGTTGGAGTTGGAGATGGAGTTGGAGTTGGTGTTGGAGTTGGAGTTGGATTTGTAGTTGGAGTTGGAGTTGAAGTTGAAGTTGGAGTTGGAGTTGAAGTTGAAGTTGGAGTTGGAGTTGAAGTTGGAGTTGGAGTTGGAGTTAGAGTTGTAGTTGGAGTTGGAGTTGGAGTTGGAGTTGGAGTTGGAGTTGGAGTTGGAGTTGGAGTTGGAGTTGGAGTTGGAGTTGGAGTTGGAATTGGAGTTGGAGTTGGAGTTGGAGTTGGAGTTGGAGTTGGAGTTGGAGTTGGAGTAGGAGTTGGAGTTGGAGTTGGAGTTGGAGTTGGAGTTGGAGTTGGAGTTGGAGTTGGAGTTGGAGTTGGAGTTGGAGTTGGAGATGGAATAGCTAGTTGGAACACCAACTGCAAATCCAACTCCAACTCTAACTCCAACTCCAATTCCAACCCCAACTCCAACTCCAACTCCAACTCCAACTCCAACTCCAACTCCAACTCCAACTCCAACTCCAACTCCAACTCCATCTCCATCTCCAACTCCAACTCTAACTCCAACTCCACACTCAACTCCAACTCCAACTCCAACTCCAACTCCAACTCCAACTCCAACTCCAACTCCAACTCCAACTCCAACTCCAACTCCAACTCCAACTCTAACTCCAACTCCAACTCCAACTCCAACTCCAGCTCCAACTCCGACTCCGACTCCGACTCCGACTCCGACTCCGACTCCGACTCCGACTCCGATTCCGACTCCGACTCCGACTCCGACTCCGACTCCGACTCCGACTCCGACTCCGACTCCGACTCCGACTCCGACTCCGACTCCGACTCCGACTCCGACTCCGACTCCGACTCCGACTCCGACTCCGACTCCGACTCCGACTCCGACTCCGACTCCGACTCCGACTCCAACTCCAACTCCAGCTCCAACTCCAATACCAACTCCAACTTCAACTTCAACTTCAACTTCAACTCCAACTCCAACTCCAAGTCCAAGTCCAACACCAACTCCAACTCCAAATCCAACTCCAAATCCAACTCCCAATCCAACTCCAAATCCAACTCCAACTCCAACGCCAATTCCGATTCAAACTCCACTCCAACTCCAACTCCACCTACAACTCCAACTCCAACTCCAATCTAACTCCAACTACAACTCCAACTCCAACTCCAACTAAAACTCCAACTCCAACTCCAACTCCAACTCCAACTCCAACTCCAACTCCAAGTTCAAGTCCAACTCCAAGTCCAAGTCCAACTCCATCTCCAACTCCAACTCCAACCACAACTCCAACTCCAACTCCAACTCCAACTCCAACTCCAACTCCAACTCCAACTCCAACTCCAACTCCAACTCCAACTCCAACTCCAACTCCAACTCCAACTCCAACTCCAACTCCAACTCCAACTCCAACTCCAACTCCAACTCCAACTCCAACTCCAACTCCAACTCCAACTCCAACTCCAACTCCAACTCCAACTCCAACTCCAACTCCAACTCCAACTCCAACTCCAACTCCAACTCCAACTCCAACTCCAACTCCAACTCCAACTCCAACTCCAACTCCAACTCCAACTCCAACTCCAACTCCAACTCCAACTCCAACTCCAACTCCAACTCCAACTCCAACTCCAACTCCAACTCCAACTCCAACTCCAACTCCAACTCCAACTCCAACTCCAACTCCAACTCCAACTCCAACTCCAACTCCAACTCCAACTCCAACTCCAACTCCAACTCCAACTCCAACTCCAACTCCAACTCCAACTCAAAGTCAACTACAACTCCATCTCCAACTACAACTTCAACTCCAACTCCAACTCCAACTCCAACTCCAACTCCAACTCCAACTCCAACTCCAACTCCAACTCCAACTCCAACTCCAACTCCAACTCCAACTCCAACTCCAACTCCAACTCCAACTCCAATTCCAATTCCAACTCCCTTTCCTACTCCAACTCAAACTCCAACTGCAACTCCAACTCCAACTCCAACTCCACCTCCAACTCCAACTCCACCTCCAACTCCAACTCCAACTCCAACTCCAACTCCAACTCCAACTCCAACTCCAACTCCAACTCCAACTCCAACTCCAACTCCAACTCCAACTCCAACTCCAACTCCCACTCCAACTCCAACTCCAACTCCAACTCCAACTACAACTCCAACTCCAACTACAACTCCAACTCCAACTCCAACTCCAACTCCATATCTTCATTGAGAATCATACCACGTTGAAAGATACGTAATTTCATTGTGAAATTCAGAAATACTTTGATGACAGAACGCTAGAGGGAGCTTTGGGAATCGCGGATATTTGAAAAATCATTCGTAATATAATTCCATTGGAAGAGACATCAATAATAATGAAGTTTATATTAATTTAATATTCCTCATAAATGACTATTTCTATGGTAAAATCATCACTATCTTGATGCAAAACGAATTATACTCGAGAAATTAAATGCGCAAAGACCTAATAACCTGCTGATTATTCTTGGAACATCATAAGAAATTAAATTATTCGATATTACATCAGAAGAATAATTCTCCAACCCTCTAAAATCGCTTTTGAATATATTTACTCAAATACCTCCAAAAACGCAATACCAACCCCGTCTAAAACAAAGTTACCTGTGAAAATGAAATCGAGTTGGGAGGTGCATTAAATAAATAAATAATTTGAAAGTGTATAATTCCATGCGCCTGTCAAATCGAATTCATTTTATTATTTTCACAGGTATCTATGTTTTAGATGAGGTCTGTATTGCGTTTTTAGTGGTATTTGAGTAAATATATTCAAAATCGATTTTAGAGGGTTGGAGAATTATTCTTCTGATGTCATATCGAAGAATTTAATTTCTTATAATGTTCCAAGAATAATCAGCGAGATATTAGCTCTTTGCGAATTCAATTTCTCAAGTATAATTTGGTTTGCAACAAAATTGTGAGGTTTTCACTATAGAAATCATAATTTATGAGGAACATTAAATTAATATAAACTTCATTTGAATTGTATTAATGTCTCTTCCAATGGAATTATATTACGAATGAGTTTTCAAATTTCCGCGATTCCCAAAAAATATCCCTCTAGCGGTCTGTCATCAAAATATTTCTGAATTTCACTATGAAATTTGGCAGTTTGGTATAAAATGAAATTCTGAGCAACATTTCTTTGAGAAACTTTTTGATATTGTTCTGATTTCTACGTCTTTTGGTAATTTTTCTGAAAAAATGTCAATTTTGACAGGTTTGCAGAGTAACATGATCAATGACATAAATGTCAAAAATCATCATTTCTTGAGCACCAACTTTCCCGAAAATCAAAATTTCAAAAAACTATACAGGTGAGAAAATTTCCTCTTGGTGCGTACTTTTTGAAACGCACTGTATCAGTGATTCTGATTTTTTTTGTTGTTTTTACCAGTTCAGTAATAGCAAAAGTTCGGCAGTTCTGTATTTTATTATTTCAAGGGTTAAATCATAAAAAATCTACTTTTGAGCAACAAATCAGATTTTAATTTTTTTCAATATGGCGTACCGTTTTTAAAAATTCCAAAAATTCATAGTTCCATCGAAAATTGAATGAGGAATTTAAAAAAGATAGTTTCATAATTTTACCGTCATCGTAACATAGTTAAAAATTAAAATTAAAAAAATAAGCGCAATATTTTCAAGGATCTTATGAACCGATACAGCTCTTATTTGTTTTTCCTAGAAACTACCATCACCCCTTAAAACATATCTGTCATTTAAATCAATCGATTCAGCAGTTGCTGAGAATAACAATTTTTACTGATTTTCAGCATTTTTTTTTATTTATCCAGAAACGGTAATAGATAAAGATCTGAAACTTGCAGCATCGAAGTATCTTATGGGTACCAACATTTCCTGAAATAATGAGCCAGATATCTTTCTGGGGCCGATTCGGTATACTTTCGTCCTACGGCCTTTAGAATTCAATTTTTTTTTAAATGAAGTTTCATCATATGAATCCATTGATATCATTCTCAACTTCAACGAACTAATACTTCCGGAGATATGATTCTTCAAAGTTTTTACATAAAAAAATTCGAATTCAATTTTTTTTAGATGTAGTTTCACCATGCGAATCCACTGATATCATTCTCAACTTCAACGAGCTAATACTTCCAGAGATATGATTTCTCAAAGTTTTTGAACTAGAAATTTCGAATTCAATTTTTTCTAAGATGTAGTTCCATCATATGAATCCATTGATATCATTTATTAATTTTTTTTCAAGATGTGGTTTCATCATATGAATCCAATGATATCATTCTCAACTTCAACGAACTAATACTTTCGGAGATATGATTTTTCAAAGTTTTCACATTACAAATTTAGAATCCTATTTTTTTTTTAATGTGGTTTCATCATATTATGAATCCATTGATATCATTCTAAACTTCAACGAACTAACACTTCCGGAGATATGATTCTTCAAAGTTTTTACATAACAAATTTCGAATTCAATTTTTTTTAGATGTAGTTTCATCATATGAATTTATTGATATCATTCTCAACTAATACTTTCGGAGATATGATTTCTCAAAGTTTTTACGTCACAAATTTAGAATTCAATTTTTTTTAAAGATGAAGTTTCATCATATGAATCCATTGATATCATTTTCAACTTCAACGAACTAATACTTCCGGAGATATGATTCTTCAAAGTTTCTACATTACAAATTTCAAATTAACTTTTTTCTAAGATGTAGTTTCATCATATAAATCCATTGATATCATTCTCAACATCAACGAACTGATACTTTCGGAGATATGATTTTTCAAAGTTTTTACATTACAAATTTCAAATTAATTTTTTTTTTAAATGTGGTTTCATCATTTGAATCCATTGATATCTTTCTCAACTTCAACGAACTAATACTTTCGGAGATATGATTTTTCAAAATTTTTACATTAGAAATTTCGAATTCAATTTTTTTAAGATGTAGTTTCATCATATGAATCCATTGATATCATTCTCAACTTCAACGAACTAATACTTTCGGAGATATTATTTTTCAAAGTTTTCACATTACAAATTTCGAATTAAATTTTTTTTAAAATGTGGTCTCATCATATGAATCCATTGATATCATTCTCAACTTCAATGAACTAATACTTTCAGAGATATAATTTTTCAAAGTTTTTACATTACAAATTTCGAATTAAATTCTATATATCAGTAACTATTCATCTGAAATTGCTGAAAGTTTGCAGGAGCCTTTAGAACCTAACTATACTGCCAGGTTTCAAGTTTTGACACGATCGGTTAAATATTGTTGGAGATTTGAGCAGACTTCTGCGAGTTCCGTAGATGGAATACCGTTGCCTCGATAAATTTTGAACAAAAGTAGATAGGGACTTTCAATTTTCAGGGTAGGTTGCGTTTCCGAATGGGAGGGTTAAGTTCGTTTTTGGGCATAATCGGTCTAACAAAATTTTTACATTTTAAATTTAAAATTCATTATTTATTAAAATCTAGTTTCATCATATGAATCCATTGATATCATTCTCGTTTTCAACGAACTAATACTTTCATAGATATGTTTTTCAAAGTTTTTACATTACAAATTTCGAATTAAATTTTTTTTAAGATGTAGTTTCATCATATGAATCCATTGATATAATTCTCAACTTCAACGAACTAATACTTTCAGAGATGTGCTTGAACCAATTTTTTTAGATATAGTTCCCCCATACGAATCCATTGGTATCATTCTCAACTTCAACGAGCTAATACTTCCAGAGATATGATTTTTCAAAGATTTTGAACTACAAATTTCGAATTCAATTTTTTCTAAGATGAAGTTTCATCATGTGATTCCATTGATATCACTCTCAACTTCAACGAAGTAATACCTTCGGAGATATTATTTTTCAAAGTTTTCACGTTACAAATTTCGAATTAAATTTTTTTCGAGATGTAGTTTCATCATATGAATTTATTGATATCATTCTCAACTTCAACGAACTAATACTTTCGGAGATATGATTTTTCAAAATTTCTACGTCACAAATTTAGAATTCAATTTTTTGGCGCTCTAGTTCCTCGGAACTGAGTGCTTATCAATTTGCCCAAATGTCTGTAATTTTCGAATATTTCGATGAAAATGGTCTTAAACGATTTGGTTCGACTCACTGATCAAGAATCCGTGGTCGAAATTCATTCTGTCCGGCCAGCCGTCCGGCCGTAGGCACGATAACTCTCGAACGGAATGGGCTAGAGAGTTGAAATTTTCAGAGTAGGTTTGGGGGATGAATATCTCGGCTAAGTTCGTTACTGGGTAAAATCGGACAGAAGGTTTCGGAGTAATAAAAAAAAAATTTTTTTTTACAAAACAAATTCAAAATTAATTTTTTTTTAATAAGCAGTTTTATCATAAGAATCCATTCATATCATTTTTAACTCTAACAAGCTAATACTTTCGGAGATATGATTTTTCAAAATTTCAATGTAAATCGTATTTCACAGGTTGATATAATTATTCTATGTATATTCTATGTATAAATTGTCAACTTGACAGAAGGGAATATTGTAACTTCAAGGATATTGGGGTTGAAATACTCGTATTTTAGCGATGCAACGGGGACCTCACCCGAAAATGTTTGAAAATATTACGTAAATTGAAAGAATAATTCCAAAGTTCGAGAGAGGAGAAAATTTTGTGAACGTAGATCAGGAAATTTTTGATCGATTACAAGGTAATTTATTATTTTATACATGTTTTATGGAATACCTACTATTTGTAGGTACTTTAAACCTGTTTAGGGCAATTGTCATACGAAACTTGTTTTTTTGGCGCTCTAGTTCCTCGGAACAGATTGTTTATCAATTTGCTCAAGTGTCTGTAATTTTGGAATTTTTGGCTGAAAATGGTCTCAAATGATTTGGTTCGACTCACTGATCAAGAATCCGAGTGCGAAATCGATTCTGTCCGGCCGTAGGCACGATAACTCTCGAACGAAAGGAGTTAGCGGATTGAAAATTTCAAGGTGGTTTTGGAGCGTAAATATCTCGGACAAGTTCGTTAATGGGCGTTAACCATCAAGGGGTTTCGGAGTTATGGCCGATTTTAGTAAAAATATTTTTTATGAATATTTCCGAAACCGATCACTCGATCTATCTGAAATTTAGCACCAGACTGTAGAAGACAGTAGAATCATGACCTTTGTACGCATGTGCAGTTTTGTATTGACCAGATTACCGCAAAGTGTAAAAAAAAAAAATTTGAAAATGTGGTGCAGTTCTCATTCTCATGATTGCTCATTTAATCTTCATAAATAAACTATTATTTGAATTGAATTTCCTTTTTGATGCAGTTCTATCATATTAATACATTGATATAATTCCCAACTCTGAGAAACCAATACCTACCAGATACCAGAGTTGGAGTTGGAGTTAGAGTTGGAGTTGGAGTTGGAGTTGGAGTTGGAGTTGGAGTTGGAGTTGGAGTTGGAGTTGGAGTTGGAGTTGAAGTTGGAGTTGGAGTTGGAGTTGGAGTTGGAGTTGGAGTTGGAGTTGGACTTGGACTTGGAGTTGGAGTTTGATTTGAAGGTGGAGTTGGAGTTGGAGTTGGAGTTGGAGTTGGAAGTTGGAGTTGGAGTTGGAGTTGGAGTTGGAGTTGGAGTTGGAGTTGGAGTTGGAGTTGGAGTTGGAGTTGGAGTTGGAGTTGGAGTTGGAGTTGGAGTTGGAGTTGGAATTGGAGTTGGAGATGGAGTTGGAGTCGGAGTTGGAGTTGGAGCTGGAGTTGGAGTTGGAGTTGGAGTTGGAATTGGAGTTGCAGTTGGAGTTGGAGTTGGAGTTGGAGTTGGAGTTGGAGTTGGAGTTGGAGTTGGAGTTGGAGTTGAAGTTGGAGTTGGAGTTGGAGTTGGAGTTGGAGTTGGAGTTGAAGTTGGAGTTGGAGTTGGAGTTGGACTTGGACTTGGACTTGGAGTTGGAGTTTGATTTGAAGGTGGAGTTGGAGTTGGAGTTGGAGTTGGAAATGGAGTTGGAGTTGGAGTTGGAGTTGGAGTTGGAGTTGGAGTTGGAGTTGGAGTTGGAGTTGGAGTTGGAGTTGGAGTTGGAGTTGGAGTTGGAGTTGGAGTTGGAGTAGGAGTTGGAGTTGGAGTAAGAGTTGGAGTTAGAGTTGGAGTTGGATTTGCAGTTGGTGTTCCAACTAGCTATTCCATCTCCAACTCCAACTCCAACTCCAACTCCAACTCCAACTCCAACTCCAACTCCAACTCCAACTCCAACTCCAACTCCAACTCCAACTCCATATCCAACTCCAACTCCAACTCCAATTCCAACTCCAACTCCAACTCCAACTCCAACTCCAACTCCAACTCCAACTCCAACTCCAACTCCAACTCCAACTCCAACTCCAACTCCAACTCCAACTCCAACTCCAACTCCAACTCCAACTCCAAGTCCAAGTCCAAGTCCAACTCCAACTCCAACTCCAACTCCAACTCCAACTCCAACTCCAACTCCAACTCCAACTCCGACTCCGACTCCGACTCCGACTCCGACTCCGACTCCGACTCCGACTCCGACTCCGACTCCGACTCCGACTCCGACTCCGACTCCGACTCCGACTCCGACTCCGACTCCGACTCCGACTCCGACTCCGACTCCGACTCCGACTCCGACTCCGACTCCGACTCCGACTCCGACTCCGACTCCGACTCCGACTCCGACTCCGACTCCGACTCCGACTCCGACTCCGACTCCGACTCCGACTCCGACTCCGACTCCGACTCCGACTCCGACTCCGACTCCGACTCCGACTCCGACTCCGACTCCGACTCCGACTCCGACTCCGACTCCGACTCCAACTCCAACTCCAACTCCAACTCCAACTCCAACTCCAACTCCAACTCCAACTCCAACTCCAACTCCAACTCCAACTCCAACTCCAACTCCAACTCCAACTCCAACAACGTAAAGAATGATACTGACTCGTAATTAAAAAATGTGTGCGCGAAGCGTCAGGGATCACATCTGTTTTAATATTACTTATGGAAATTTCACCTTTTGTAAACAAATGAAATTAATACCCAAATTAAATCCATTTGAAATGTAATAACTGAAAAATTATTGAAAGCTTAAAATGAACAAAAAAAAGAACGTTCACTTGGCGTGAACATAACCGCTCACCTAAAATTTACCCAATTTTACAGACAAACGACATTACAAGAAGAAACAATGAACTAGAATACCTTATTATCTTAAAGGTTAAGAGGCACCAATTTTGTTAGCGCTCTCGTGTACTGACAAATTGCGGTCTTAACAGACGCTACCCGGATGTAATTTCAATATACGTCCGATAGGCCAAGTGGCAGGGCTTGATTCTACACCCTTTAAAATAACTATATCTCCTTCAGAAGGACAAGCATTTTCTGAATGCCACTTATTGCGCTGAAGCATAGTATGCAAATAGTCACTTGACCACTTTTTCCAAAACTGTTGGAATAATTTTTATGTTGTTCCCAACGATTCAATGGAGCTTTGACATCATCATATGTCAACTCGGGACTGGACAAGAGTGGGGCACCTATTAGGAAATGTCCTGGTGTTAAAAATTCACCGGACTCAGAGGGGTCTGGAGATAATGGACAAATCGGTCTACTGTTTAATACAGCTTCGATACGAGCAAAAAGTGTTGCTAACTCCTCAAAGGTACAGGCAGTTGCACATAACATTTTGAAAAGAAGCCTTTTTGCTGACTTCACACCGGCTTCCCAGAGACCACCAAAATGAGGAGCATATGGAGGGATAAATTTCCATTTAATGGATCTTGATGACAAATTTTCGAAAATATTCGAATTATTTTGACTGAAAAAGTAATTAACTTCAGAAATATAACGCGCAGAACCTACAAAATTTTTACCGTTATCTGACCAAATCTCTAGGGGTAAACCCCTTCTTGCAATAAATCTATCCAAGGTTGATAGAAATCCCTCCACATTGAGAGATGAAACGAGTTCTAAATGAACGGCCTTAGTTGAAAAGCATACAAATAAAGCAAGATATGCTTTTAACATAGTTGGCTTACGTGAATTATTTGACCGATAGGAAAATGGTCCGGCAAAATCCACACCCACCTTACTGAAAGGACGAGCAATATTTACTCTTTGTGAAGGTAGTGGAGCCATTAAAGGCTGATACGTAGCACCACGAAATCTAGTGCAAGTGATGCATTTTCTGATGCATTCTCGCACCAGACCTCTGAGAGACAAAATCCAATAACTCTGCCGAATCAAACTCATGGTCGTGTTTGGACCTGAATGTAGGGAAACCAAATGATAATGGTTGCAAAGTAATCGCGAAAGCACGCATTTCTTCGGAAGGAGAATTGGGTGCTTAGCATTCTCAGATAAACAAGAATACTGTAGTCTACCGCCCACCCTGATCAATCCCGCAGAGTCGACATAAGGACTTAAGTTCCTCAAAGATTTTTCAATTGATTTTTTGTTTGATAATCTCTGATTCATTTGATCAAAATAGTGATTTTGAGTGATCAAAATAATGGAATGTAAAGCATTCTTAAGCTCAGATTGTGAAAGAAGACCAGTCAAACGTGTTTTCGAGTTCAGACAATTATAAGTGAATCGCCGAACGTAAGCAAATACTCTTTTCATTCTGTTCAAATCTGAAAAGCTATCCAAAATATTCAGAAATGGGCTAATAGTAGGTTTGGTTGCAATTCCAGCATGAAGACTAGGTTTCAATTCAGGTAATAAACAAGTCTCAGTGTCAGAATTGATAAATGGTGGTGGCCAATTTACAACAGGCATCGACAGAAATTCAGGACCATGAAACGAAAATTTTTGAGTTTCCGGATTCACGAACTGGTGAGGAACGAGACCTCGAGAGGCCAAATCGGCGGGGTTAGAATTAGTTGGAATATGATGCCATGAAGCATCAGAAACAGAATCGTTTATTGCGACTACATGATTGGCAACAAACGTTTTGAGCCTATGAGGCGGGATTTTTATCCAGGAAATGACAATTTGAGAGTCGGAAAATAAACGAACCTCCGAAATTGGCACTGGAAATTCATTTTTCAAAATAACCTTTAGCAACTTGGTCAGCAAGACTGCGGCAGATAGTTCCAGTCGAGGAACAGACAAGGTTTTTAATGGAGCCACTTTGGATTTTGCAATCCATAGATGAGCGTGTATGATATTTTTTAATGTAACAGATAGGTAAACAGTGGCTGCGTAGGCTTTTTCGGACGCATCACAAAATCCCGCTAATATAATGCTACTTTTAGGAACAGAAATTACAGATCGTGGAATTTTAATATTCGTAAGTAAGTTAATATCATTCACTATTTTAGACCAGTCATTATTACAAGCAATTGACAAGGGGTCATCCCAAGCATGGTTTTCTGACCATAACTTTTGTATTAGGAGCTTCATTGAAATTACAATAGGAGATAAAAATCCCACTGGATCAAATATACGTGCAATATAAGAAAGAATTGAACGTTTACTTGGGTTTTCCTTGAATTCATTCACATTGAAAATGAATGAATCAATTGCTGGAATCCAACTTAAACCCAAAATTTTTATTCCCATGCAATCATCGTCAAAATTTAACTTAGCCTCAATATGATCAGGGGGTAGGTCATTCAAAATATCGAGACAATTGCTCGAAAACTTTTTCAAAGAAAATCCGCCCCTCTTCAACATTTTCTGAAGCTCATTGCGCAGTTCGATCGCTTGTTGAACGTCAAAAGCGCCTGTTAAAATGTCATCAACATATATATCCTCGTTCAATACTTTGGATGCTCTAGGAAAATGTTTCCCCTCGTCAATTACGAGTTGTTTCAACACTCGGATAGCCAAGAACGCCGAAGGTTTCAACCCATAAGTGACAGTGTTCAATTCAAATTCTGATACAGGCTGATCGGGAGATGAACGCCAATATATATGTTGAAATTTGCGGTCAGAAGGACATACTAGAATTTGTCTGTACATTTTCTCTATATCTGCACAGATCACTATAGGATACATTCTGAATGAAAGTAAAATTATCTGAATATCCTTCTGTAATTTAGGACCTCCCAACAACATATCATTCAACGAGTTGCCCGACATATCTAAATCTGAGGCGTTAAATACAACTCGCAGCTTCGTGGTTGAGCTAGAGTCCTTACGAACAACATGATGCGGTATCACATATCTATTGGAAGTTTTGGCACGTGCCATATGATTTAATTTTAAATATTCTGACATGAAATCGTTATATAAATTCAAGGAAGCTTCATCCTTCATTAGTCGATTTTCGAGCGAAAAGTAGGATTTTAGTGATCTTTTTGAATTAAACGTGAGAACTGGATTTGGATTATCCACCTTGAAAGGCAACGACACTACGTATCGACCACTTTCATCGCGAAAGTGAGTAGATGCGAAATGTTTCTCCACGTAGTCATCTACAGGATCCAGAATATTAGCCTGTGCAACTTCTTCCAACGACCAAAACTTTTGCATCTGTTCGCTGAGATCAGATTTAGTCAAAAGAACCGACTTAGCATAAGAACACATTTCATTTATGGGACCTATGATGGTCCAACCGAAAAATGTATTAACAGCCGTAGGGTATCCAGGAGACGAAATACGCCCGTCACGTTCGAAAACGATTGAATAGGTATCAGCACCTAACAACATATCTATGGGCTGAGAGATATGAAAGGATTCATCAGCTAAATTCAAGTGCTTGAAATGTTTAATTATTTCTGGTGGCAAAGGGACAGAAGGTATATTGCTGGTTATTTCAGGTAACACAACAGCGTGCACATGCAAGTACTCTAATCCCGTTCTGGGATACAACTTACAATCTATCAGACCTAAAGGTTGCGCATTGGTCTGACCAATACCAGAAATAGACATATTAACTGAATTAATATCTAAACCCAATTTGTTCACTGATTTCTGACTGATGGCAGAAATTTGAGACCCAGGGTCTAGCACAGCTCTAACTTGCATCATTGTACCGTCGGCAGATTCAATTCTAGCCTGAACAGTACCAAGAAGCACTTGACCGACACAAACCGACTTTTTGTTGATATGATAAGAGTTGATAATATCATTGGGATTATCAAAATCAGAGTCCGAAACTTTATTCTGTTTGTGGAGACTCTTACTTTCTGGAATTTCAGATGGATTGTCTGACTGATTGACAAATTGGTTATCTGGATGAAGAGTAGTATGGTGACGAGTTGATTTGCATACCCTACATGAATTTTTGGAAGCACAGTCTCTAAAATTATGGAGTCCAAGACAGTTGAAGCAACGTTTGCAATATTTTAAGTAATCAAATTTAGCTTGCCTCGACATTTTTATATAAGATGGACACGCAAACAAAGGATGTGTATCATTACATTTTGGGCAATGAAGTTTTCTTGAATTCGCTGAACGAGATGATACACCGAGAGAATTATTCTGAGAAGAACCAGCAGAACTCGTGAGCAAAACATTTTTTGTTTTATTATGAGATGAACTTAAACCTGTTGATTTATTCGAATATCTAGAAGAGTTCTGTTCGCAAAACTCCTGAGGTTTAAGTTGTTTCGTAACAAAATCAATCAAAGCCTTATATTCGGGAATATCAGACGAGCCTAATTGACTTTCAAATGCTTTTCTAGTATAATTATCAACGTTACGTAGCGCTAGTGAAAATAAAAGAAAATCTGATAAATCTTTTATGTTTAGTGCTTTTATTGCGTTAACGGAGGTTTGATGGCAATTTAAGAATTCTTTGAGATGTGTTACAGAATTATTAGTTGAAGACTTGAAATTTAGTATTTCATTTAAGTACATAGTCGCTAACATTCTTGGATTTTGATAACGTGATTTCAAGTTTTCATATGCCAATTCATAATTTTCATTGGATAACTGTAGTCCTGATATAACTGCAAGAGACTCATTCCTTAAATAAGATTTCAATAACTGAAATTTTTGTATCGGCACTAAACTTTTATTTTTATGGACTAGAGAATTGAAAAGTTGAAAGAATTCTGGCCATTCTGAGCTTTCGCCTGAGAAAGGGCGAATATTTATTTTCGGTAGCAAAAGTGATTCGAAATTTGAAACCTGTGTATTGGGCGCTTGGTTTGCTACTGATTGCTGTTGCTTTAATGAAAAAAAAAAAGCCCTAATGTGAGATACCACCTCAGCAAACGCCAACTCCGACTGTGCCGTTTCAACGTGTTCAGTTGCTAACAATTCGGAATTAACTTCCATTATTTCCTCTTGAAAGCTTTCAAATTTTGCCTCGTACGCAGGTATTTTCTCCTGGTATGCTTGTAATTCAAAAAAATTTGAAGAATCGTAACCCTTTATTTTTTTCCATATTCCGGTTACAATAGAGAATACATTGGCTCTTTTATCGACCAATTTATTCAATACGGAATTGCCTGTATCCGTTTTAGGTGGCATTATTATAAATAAGCGAAAGAAGAAACCGATTTAAAAATTTATCGATTGAATTGAAACAGATGTGAGCTCTGAATACGATCACTTGCCAGTTATGCTGAATGTTGCCAGATTTTAATATATGGATGCTAAAAAAAAATGTTTTGATGACCGTAAAAAAAGAAATATGAGACGAAGTTGATGAAAATTTAGAATTAGATAGTGAAATTAAATCCAATCCGGCTCGAAGGACCAAATATGTTGGGGATTTACCTAAAGAATTTAAGTGGACTGTTTTTTTTTGAGCGTTAAATCTTATCCCAACACAGCACGAAGAGGACAAGTGAAATCAAAATAATAAAGTAAAATATTCTTACCTAAAAGTGGGTCAACTTGAAAGCTGTGGATCTTGTAGCAGTCCTCACTTACCAGAAGCAGAATGATTGAGCTCAACAAACTGAACCAGTAGTGGAAGATCCTTTATGATTGAGAAGCTGGAAATTATTAATTCGACCCCACTTATCCTTAAGAGTGTCACAGAGTACGCCACTGATGACAACTTATTTCTCACAACGGAGTCCTTTGATATAAAGTTTATTGAATGGAAACACTGTAATGCAGATTACACAACTTCGTTTTTCAGCGAGCACCGCGAATGAAAATGCGATATTTTCCAAAGATTGTGTACGTAAACTACGAAGAGAATTATAATTATTTTCGGTGGCAGAAAAGGAAACAATCGATCTTTCGTATTATACGTAAAGAATGATACTGACTCGTAACTAAAAAATGTGTGCGCGAAGCGTCAGGGATCACATCTGTTTTAAAATTACTTATGGAAATTTCACCTTTTGTAAACAAATGAAATTAATACCGAAATTAAATCCATTTGAAATGTAATAACTGAAAAATTATTGAAAGCTTAAAATGAACAAAAAAAAGAACGTTCACTTGGCGTGAACATGAAGTTATATCATAAGAATCCATTGATATAATTCCCAACTCTTACCAATACTTTCGAAGGACTTATTTGTCAAAGTTTGAACAAGAGCGCCAAAGCTCCTGTCCACAGGGCTTGAACCAGTTTTTAAAGGAAATAAACAATAATTCATCCCAATCATATACATATAATATATCTCGCTCACCGTAAAACTTTTCACAGTGCGGTCACACGGACAAAGGGTCAATTTCTCTAAGGGCTGGTTTCTCAATTGGGAGTTAACGCGAGGTGGCGGGTAACCCGAGTGTCACGCATTCATGAATATCGCTAAATATGTGCATAACTCGCAATCGAGAAACCGGCTCTTAATCGACATGTTCTGTTAGGATGTAATGAAATAGTTATTTATGTAGGTACCAAGGAAGAAAAACTGTCTATTATAGTCGAGTCAGCAAATTGATATCCGACAAGACAATAGACAGTTTTTCGCCGAGGAGCATATTAAATGTTTTCGTCGACTTCTATATATTTTTATGAATTCCGGACCTCTTAAATAATTTCACAATAGCAAATGTCACATACACTTATTTTTGTAATGAACCGTATCCATAGTGACCACACCACTGACAGTTATTCTAACAGACACTTCTGTTTGTATTGAACCATATCATGCCGTATTCACAGTGACCACAGCAGACAAGAAAGTGATTTTGCGGACGAGAAAGTACTTTCTCCTCCACAAAGTACTTGCCTTCAATAATAGTCGATTATATGGCCGCAAATTAGTACGTAAAATGTCAGTTTTAACAGAGGTCGATGAAAATAGCTATTTATGTATCAAGGACGAAAAACTGTCTATTTCAACCGAGTCTGCAAATTGCTCTCCGAAGCGGAGTCGAGGATAGCAAGCAGGCGAGACAATTAACAGTTTTTCGCCGAGGTGCATATTACATTTTTCCTTCGACCTCCACATATTTTAATGGATTTCTGACCTCTTAAATAATTTCACAATAGCAAATTAAACAGACACTTATGTTTGTATTGAACCGTATCAGCAGTGACCACAGCAGGGACAGTTATTCTTACAGACACTTATGTATGTAATGAACCGTATCATGCCGTATTCATAGTAACCACAGCCGGCAAGAAAGTAATTATGTGGACGAGAAAGTACTTTGTCGTCCGCATTCAATAATGGTCGATTTTACGGACCCAAATTAGTATGTAAAATGTCACTTTTCATGAAAGTCGCCGAAAAAAGCCTTTCTAGAAGTGTAATAGACGATCTTTTTCATTATGTCTCACAAAAATGACCATACTTTCATATTGAAAATTCATTTTTTGAATTACATTGCTGCGAAACCACCTTGAAATTAATTAAATTTCACGTAAATAATTTGTATTTGTATTCGTCCATTGAACGTTGTAAAGCTTTATCTAGGATTTAACAGAACAAGTTTCCGGTGCTCTAATTTACTTCCACTGTGCAAAACGGGAAAGACGATCGTTCGGAATCGAATAATAGATATGGAAGTTGATATTCACCTTTCGGTGAATAATAAAAAATGGGTTCAAGCCCTGTGGACAGGAGCTTTCTGACGCTCTCGTTCAAACAGACAAATTATATCTCCAAAAGTATTGATTTCTCAGAGTTGGGTAATATATCAATGTATTCATATGATAGAACTGCATCATAAAGGAAATTCAATTCAAATAATAGTTTTTTTTTATCAAGATTAAATGAGCAATCATGAGAATGAGAACTGCACCATGGAAGAAATCAAATTAAATCTGACCAATTTTGCCCAATAACGAATTTAACCGAGATGTTCATCTCCCTTACCTACTCTGAAAATTTCAACTACCTAGCTCATTCCGTTCGAGAGTTAATGTAGAAAAACTTTTTTCAAATTTTCAACATTTTTTTTTGACACTTTGCGATAATCTGGTCGATACAAAACTTCACATGCGTATAAAGGTCATAATTCTACAATTGGATGAATAAATTTCAGATAGATCGAGTGATCGGTTTCGGAAATATTCATAAAAAATATTTTTACTAAAATCGGCCATAACTCCGAAACCGCTTGATGGATTTCGCTCATTAACGAGCTCGTCCGAGATATTTACGCTCCAAACCCACCTTGCAAATTTCAATCCGCCAATTCCTTCGTTCGAGAGTTATCGTGCCTACGGCCGGCCGGCCGGCCGGACAGAATCGATTTCGACCTCGGACTCTTGATCAGTGAGTCGAACGAAATCGTTTGAGACCATTTTCAGCCAAAAATTCCAAAATTACAGACGCTTGGGCAGATTGATAAGCACTCTGTTCCGAGGAACTAGAGCGCCAAAAATACAAGTTTCGAATGACAATTGCCCAAAACAGGTTTAAAGTACCTACAAATAGTAGATATTCCATAAAACATGTAGGTATGAAAGAAGAGAAGTAATAATGAAAAAATTGGCTCAAGCACTGACGTGAAGTCAGAAGCTTATGCGCGACATTCTCCTGTATTGGACACTCTTAATTCAAATTTACCATGGTAAATTCGAATTAAGTGTCCAATACAGGAGAATGGACGACATAATTAACCATGGTAAATTCGATTAAGGGTGTCCAATACAGAAGAATGGACAATAGAACATACACGCAAAAGCTTCTGACTTCACGTCAGTGCTTGGACCAATTTTTTTTTCGTGATTTTTTTTAAATTTTCTGGAGGCGTGGTTCTTAAAATTTTTTTTTTCGTCATTTTTTTCAAATTTTCTAGGAGTACGGTTCTTACAGAATTTTAAACACGTCTTTGTGTTGATTTTCTACTACTAGTTACCAAGCTTCAATTCAATCGAATATTTATTTTTTGAGTTATCAAGGAAACAATATTCCAGGTGGATATAACTCGGAAACCGTTAAACCGATTATGCCCGAAAACGAACTCAACTCTCCCTTTCGGATACGCAACCTACCCTGAAAATTGCAAGTCCCTATCTCCTTTTGTTCGAAAGTTATCGAGGCAACGGTCACCCATCTACTGAACTCACACATGAATGCTCGAATCTCCAACAATATTCAACCGATCGTTTTAAAACTTGAAACTTGGCAGTAGAGTTAGGTAATGAACGCTCTCGCAAAATTTCAGCAATTTCAAACGTATAGTTACTGATATATAGAATTTTTTTTTTATTTTCAATGATTTATTAAAAATTTTCTACAACTTCTATCCTCACCAAATTTCGCAAACATTTTCGCGTTGGCATTCTACAATGTTTGAATTCAATCGGTCCAGTATTTTTCGAGTTAATGAGGAACAAAAAACCACCAAATTTCTGATGGCTAAAACTCTGAAACCGTTTCGTCGATTATGCTCATAAACAAACTCAAATGTGGCATTCATATGCACAACATAACCTGAAATTTTCAAGCCGCTATCTCTTTCCGTTCTCAGGTTATCGTGACAAAAAAAATATTTTTTAATAATTTTTTTAAAATTTTCTAGCCATACGATTCACCCAAAATTTCACAAACGTGCTTAGGTTCATATTCTACAACTACTCACCAAGTTTCAATTCGATCGGATTTATATTGGTTGAAAACAAAATTATTACTCGGAAACCACTGGACCGATTATGCCCATTAACGAACTTGTCCGTCGTATTGCGATGCGCCACCCACCCTGAATATTTCAAGTCGCTAGCTCTTTTCGTTCTCAAATTATCGTGGCAACGGACGGCCGGACGGACAGAATCAAATTTGAGCTCGAATTCTTCATTGGGGAGTCGAACCAAATCGTATGAGACCATTTTCGTAAAAAAATTAGAAAGTTACAGACATTTAGGCAAAATGATAACGCGATGTTCCCTAGAACATCAACAGCAAAAAGTGGGAAAGCCCTGTGGACAGGAGCTTTGGCGCTCTTGTTAAAACTTTAAAAAATCACATCTCTGAAAGTATTGGGAATTATATCAATGGATTCTCATAATTGAACTTCATCATAACAGGAATTTAATTCAAACGTCATAAAAGAATTTGAATTCAACAAGAGTGCCAAAAATTATTAATCCAAAACCAACAACCATTCTACCCAACAACGATCTTATTCGAGATATTTATTCCTCAAATCTATGATGAACGAGATATTCATTCCTCAAATCCACTCGGAAAATTATATTAAATCAATTAAAACTTAGCCAGTATTCCAGTTTTGTTTTTACTGGAATTATTCTGAACTCAATATTGGGCATTAAAATATCACCCAAAAGGTATGATATTATATTATAATCCTCATAATTCTACTATAGCTGAAATTAATTCGACATGTCACTTCTCTTATAGGAAAGTTAAGATGTGTGAAGACAGATCATATGATAATTCATAGATAGAATAATTATAGCATTCTGTGAAAACGAATCATTATTGAAAGTGAAGTACGATCATTATTGAAATTTTGAAAAATTATATTTCTGAAAATATCAGCTTGTTAGAGTTCAAAATGATATCAGTAGATTCTTATGGTGGAATTGCATCTTGAAAACAATTTGGTTTGAAATTTGTTATGTACAAAAAATGATTTTTTGTTACTCCGAAACTATCAGGCTGATTTTGTCCAGTAACGAACTTAGCCGATATATTTGTCTCCTGAACCTAATCTGAAAATTTGAACTGTCTAGCTCATTCCGCTCGAGAGTTATCGTGCCTACGGCCGACCGGACTGGCCAGCTGTACAGAATCAATTTCGACCATGGATTCTTGATCAGAGAGTCAGACCAAATGGTTTGACACCATTTTCATAAAAAAAATTCTAAAATTACAGACATTTGGGCAAATTGATAGGCACACTGTTCCGAACAACAAGAACGCCAAAAAGTAAGTAAGGAATAGGCATAAGGAAAACGAAAAAAAATAATAATCTTTCTTCGCATCAAGTATGGTTGAAACAATAGAGAATGCGTGTAACCCAACTCTAACTGTTCCATATCACCTTTTAGGTGAGGATACCAAGCATGATCAGCACATTCCAGGATATACTGCAACAGACAACTAGGGAAGAGCCACTTCAGAACAGCCACAAAGAGAACGACACTCCTTGCTTTTGACGTTATCTTTCTTACATGTTGGGACCAACCCGACCATCTCAAATGAGAGGTGATGGTCAGTCCTAGATCCTCATGTTAATCCGTGGTAGCAGTCGAGTGCCCATGAAAAGTACCCCTGTACGGTTTTTTTCAAAGTGAAGGACAATACTTTGGTCAAGGTTGACCTTGAGCAGCCAATCCACTGACTAGCACCATGAAGCATCCAAGTCTGACTGAAGCAGGGAATAATCTAATATAGGGTTGTTGTAGAGTTTAGGGTCATCTGCAAACTGGGAACAGGGTGATCTCAAATTATGTGGAAATTCAGCGGTGTATATAAAAAAAGAAGGGGGCCGAAACTGTTTCTTGGGGCATACCATTGGTAATAAGCCTAGTTGAGGAGGAAAAATTGGGTGTCCTGACTGAGAATGTTCTATTCCGCAAAAAATCCTCCATTTACAGCAGTAAATCTCTTCTGATCCCAAAATTATCGAGCTCTGAGAGAGGTGCCTGTGAGGCACATGGTCGCACGCTTTTGAGAAGTCTAGGTAGATAATATCAGTGGGGATGCCGCTATCAAAAGCCTTCGTCCATTAAGTGATAATCTCCAGAAGGTTAGTGAGGACCAATCGACTAGGCAAAAATCCGTGTTGAGTATCGGGAAGAATTATATTTTCGAGCAAAAATTTTATCATCTTATTCATTATCGAACGTTCACAAACCTTCGAAGTCACAGATGTTAAACTGATCGGACGATAGTTATTAGAACATAGTTTATCGCCCTTCTTAAAAACAGGGGTGGCCGATGCTTGTAACCATTTAGAAGGCAATCTATGGGGTCAGGAGCACTCGGTGAAGATTATAGCTAGTGGGGCACACAAAGAGCTGCCACATTTCTGCAGAACTCCCACATTTATGGCATCCGAATAGGGAGAAAACCTTTAGAGCATGAATCTGATTCATCACAGCTTCTGGAGTGAAACAAATTATAACGATCACACCCGACAACAGGTATTTGACCATCTGGCTCAGTTGCGAATGAAGCAGTGAACGATTCAGCCAACACATCAGCTGTTCACAGCTCCCATGATTAACTCCATTGGTTCCTCTAGAACTAGTGGTATAGAATATTTTGTTTTGAAAAAGGGCGAATGTACTTGCTGCCGTCTCTCCAAGGATTAACTGAATTGACCTCGACGAGCCTTGAGGATCTAGTGTTGTATTTGATCGCCAACTCGATTACATGGACGAAGTCACGTCACAGATGTGAGGTGTTGATGAGATCCTCAACATTCTTACCTCTAAACCATTCCTATCAATTAACATCAGAGATCGAAATGTTTTACTCTACATAATGATGATCTCGATTTATTTCTTATTATTAACCTGGGAGTAGGTATAAAGCTGAATTTTAGTTTGAAGAGTGATCAATCTCCGATACGAGGTCAGGATCTTTGGTCAAAGCAGAGATGTAACCTGACCGGAACGATATCTTGTGGGTTTATCTATCAGCTGTGATAGACTGATATCCCGCACGAAAAGGATATAATCTCGTGAAGATATGCTGGGGGGTGGTGAAGTCGAAAGCGGCCATGATATATCAGGTAAGTTGCAGTCTCCCGCTACAAACACATTCGTCCTCCACGCAAGTTGTTTAAGATGTTCAACAGGGGCAACATATCCAATGCACGCACGTGGGCAATAAAAACATCTAATGGCGAATGAAAAATCTTTAAATTTAATATCAGCGAATAGGTTATCAAGACCCGGAGCATTCATTCATGCTTAAAGTGGAAATGGTGGAGGTGGCCACGATATTTCTCCTGATGTACAATCTACACCACCATGCCCAATCATTGTGGTACTATCACCGCGATATAGTTTTTAAAATTAGGGATGTTAACAATTGAATCAGGGATGCCCGGGTCAAGCCATGTTTCCGTTATCAGCACAAAGGCGAGATCGCTTGAGTGAATGCGAGTATCTCGTGGTCTTTAGATAACAACGATTGTACGTTTTAATAATATACGAGTGTCAATTCGTTTAATGAGCGGGGAGTTTTTTGACTGTGTACCAGTATCTACAGCTGCAATAACTGGTTCACCTCGAAGGTATTCAATAGTGAGATTTGTGTCGACCATTGTAAAAGTGGTGTAACTCCATATCTTTTAAAAAAATATTTTTCTAGCTGATGATATCACATTTTGTCATATCTCTCATTAAAATAGTGAAGCAGTATTATCCTGATAATACTGCAACTATTACAGTCGCTTCACTGCCTTAATGGGAGATATGACTAAAAAATCTGATATAATGAAGCAGAAGAATATATATTTAAAAGGTATGGAGTTACACCATTTTTACAATCATCGACCCATTTCTCATCCTGGCTTTGTTCCTATCTTTCAGCTCTAAGCGCAATGAATCCAAGTTCCTAGTCTGCTGCGGTTTTTTGTAATCGGACAGTCAATAGCCTTTATAGGGATTCACGACTCAGTAGTTCTTCTTATTTTTCAATATAGAGCTAACGATTTCAGGTTTATACAAGGCTATTTTCAGCATTCGAGGTGTTGTTGGCCGTGCATTACCCATCGAATGTTTTATTAAATATTCAAATCACTAGACATCTAAGCTGATAAAATAGCTTAGATGCCTAGTGATTTGAAGACAATCAAAAATGACCAATCAAGCAAAATCACTAAGCTCAAGAAATGCAGGGAAACGCTTGAGAATCATACTCTCGACTGTCAAATAACCGCTTTTACTGATTTTGAGAAGAAAATCGTGAGTGTTCAGAATTACCAAGCTGGCCTGCAGTGAGCAGGTTGCAATGATCGATGGTGGGTAGCTCGCTGCTGGTGGAATACGACTTGACTTGTTACGCAATGATCTTTTACGGGCTTCACAATCATGACAACTCCATTTAGCGATGGACTGCTTCAAGTATTCTAAATCTTTTTCAGACAGGTTATCACAATTTAGGGGATATGTTTAGCGACATCCAGTGCATTGCGGATGATCTATAGCCTCCACAGGTTTAGCACAACAACTGCAAATAGACAACATATTCCGGAAATAAAATATTCAGGGAAGGAATCCCGTGGGACTATTCAGGGGAGTTCTCACAGATCAGGTGGGCTTCGAATATCAAAACAAATCCGGATGGGAATGAGAGGACTAACGAAACAAGATATTTTTCACCCACAATCGCAGGGCAGCAATATGCGATACGCAAAACTAAAATAACGAGTCACGGACGTGACAATAATAATAATAATAATCATAATAATAATATTTATTTATCTCAACAATCATCCATAACAAATATTGTAACGAATAAAATAGAGACAAGTCAAAAACAGAAATTATTTTTTACAGAAATCAATGAATTCATTGATCGAATAGGGTTCACATTCGAGGCTGAAGCTGTAAATGCGCTTTTTGAATAAAGCAATCCCATCAATAATTTGTAACTGCTTAGGAAGCAGGTTGAACAAACGCATGGACATGTAAAGTGGTCCTCTTTCAAATCTGGAAGTATCATGAATTGGAAGAAGGAAGGGATGAACCTGCCGAGTGTTATTTCTATTAATATATGACAAAAAATAACGTACATGTGATTTCAGGAAGATGAAAAGCCGATATATGTACAGACCAAATAATGTCTGAATTCTGTTGGATCTAAAAACTCCTCGACACGACTCTCGAGAGCCCAATCCGCACATAATTCTCTACACCCTTTTCTGTATGAGAAATATTTCATCTGCTCTAGGCGAGCTACCCCAAAAAATAACCCCATACATCAGAGCTGACTGGAAACCAGCGAAGTAGAGAGCCCTCAAAACCTCAGCCTCCACCTTGTTCCTGATCATGATAAACATGTAAGCAGCAGAGTTCAAAGTCTTCCTCAACTTAGCTGCATGATGATCCCATTTCAGGTGTCTATCCAGAGTAACACCCAAAAAATCAACACACTCCTCCATGGTGATCTCACAGTTACCAAGGTGTAATGAGCCAGGAAAATCCCTCTCAGACTGGCTGTCATAAAAGAATATTCCTTGAGTCTTGCTATGATTGAGAACAAGACCACTTTTCTCACACCAATCACTTACAGCTGAAACTGCACCCTTACCCGCCTGGACACAGGACTCTAAATTTCTTGAAATAACAAGGAAATTGCTGTCATCGGCATAAAGGATGGATCTACAATCAGCTGAGGGCTTAATGTAGCAGAGGGAATTAACATAAATAATAAACAGTAGAGGGCCCAGCACACTCCCCTGTGGAACTCCTCTAGTAATAATTCGTTCCCCAGAGGAGTGCACTGCGCCATCTAAAGTGAGAACAGTTCTCTGGCGTCGACCACTCAGGTAGCTCCCGAAAAACCTCAAGGATATATCCCTAACCCCACATATCTCCAGCTTAACCAGTAAGGCCTTATGATCAATAGAATCAAATGCCTTGGTCAAGTCGAACAGCAAAGCCAAAGGAACTTCACTCTTCTCAAGCGCTATAAGAACACTATCCAACATTTCAAAAATCGCAGTTTCAGTGCCCCTATTTTTGGCGCGCTGTTCTGTGAACAGAATGCTTATCAATTTGCCCAAATGTCAAATGCGAAAAAAGGCATCCGTTCTGCCGTAGGCACGATTACGCTCGAACGCAATAAGCTAGAGAGTTGAAATTTTCAGAGTAGGTTTGGAGTTCAAATGCGCAGGCTAAGTTCGTTAATGAGTAACATTCACCGTGAGGTTTCAGAGTTATAGCCATCTGAAATTTTGTTTTGCCAATTACTCGAAGAATACAGGTCTGATCGAATTAAAATGCGGCAGTTAGGTGAAAAATACTGACACTAAAACATATGCAAAATTATGTGAGGATCACGCTACTGGAAAATTAAAAAAAAAATATTAAAAAAAATTCTGGATCTCAGGAACTATCAGTCAGATATCGTTGAAATTCTGCGAGAGCCTTCGAAACCTTATTTCTCATTAAAGTTCTGAATTTGAATTCGATCGGATCTATATTGTTGAAGATATCACGGAAATATCGAAATATTCCTACGATCTCAGTGTATTGGTCCACTGTTTTTATATTCGACCAAACAAATAATCAACAGTTTGTTTGATTTTTGACAAACGTCAAAAAAAGGATACAAGCTATAGAAGGATGTAATCATAACGTGTTTGCATAGATCTTTATTATTACTGTTCTGTGATCGTATGTCTATATTCTATATGTTCAAGTTAATGTCATCATGTCTGACATGTGCCATGATAAACAAATCAGTTTTGTAGATTTTTTGTAGATTATGAAATATAACATAACTTGGTATGAAATAAATATCGATTTCAAGATTCAAATATTCCTATATAACCTAACATGGCTGGATACACGGGGCCGACCCCCAGATTTCGATTTATAGGGACAATATGCTGCCACGAAATGGAAAATTTTGAAAACATCCTTCACACTTCATAGATTATTATTTAATAGCGATCGAACAGCACGAAGTTCAGGATCCAATAAAGTTGTCCATACTCAGAAACATTATTGGTACAGAAGCTGCAAGAATTATGTCCACATTCGTGATCCCAGAGATATAACTGAACAAAGATGATACTATGAAGTCTATTGAGAAATATGTCAACCCAAGAGTTAATGAGTGCTTTGAAAGGTATAATTACTTGTAAAAGGTGCAAAAAGAAAATGAACAATGTGAACATTTCCTTACTGAATGCAAGTATCTAGTATGAACATGTAATTATAATGAAACCGACTCAAATCAAACTGCAGAAGATAAAGCACTGAAAGACAAAATAGTTATAATAAGATCATCCTGTAACCAGAGAGGCGTTACTGAGAGTTCCAAAATTGACAGTGGAGAAAGCAATTGAATTTTGCAGAACCAGCGAGCAGAGCAAGCAACGGAACTTGCAGTTCCAGAGCGAATTGAGGACATTAAAGCTGCAGGGAAGTATAATAAACAAACGAAAAATTTCAAGTGTAGACAAGAAGGTCAGAAGAAGGAAAATTCAAATGAAGGCGATCTCAGTCGACACATGGTGCACGTGAATGCCCCGCACTTCGTAAAAAGTGTAGGAAGTGCGGTATGTTAAATCATATTACTATATCTTGTAATGTTAAAAATGTTAAGAATGTCGAGAAAGATGAAGGTAGTTCTGATGAACCAGATATTATTATATATATTATTAGTCGTAGGAAAGCATGGGATGAACTTATTCAATGATGAACGTAATAATTTCAATGTTGAATTAGATACAGGTGTGAACATTAGCATAATTCCTAGAGGAAAATATAATGAAATATAAACACAGATTTTAGTTCGTAAATCTAACTCATCTAAGGATTTGAAGTTACACAGATCATCTTACAAATTCTTCTGTGTGACACCATTTGGTATTTATAGATATTTGGTATTACCTTATGGTTTATCACAATCCCAGGAATTATTGAGGGAAATTTAGATTTTAGAGACCTTGTAATGAATTACAATAACACGGCTCTGATTAGTAGAATCACTAGTACAAATCTTACAAAGTATACACCTCGGAGATCTTTCACCAATAATAAGCTACAACCTCAAATTCAAAAAAATATTTAGTTTAAGAAAGAGGACCAAGTTGTAATAAAAACATCAAGTGATACACTCTGGGAAAGGGTTATTGTCTTGGGAAAGGCAAAAGAACCTAGTTCTTATCGGGTGAAAAAGCAAGTAAATGGTCAATTATTATGACGTAATACTCAACAGATAAAATTGTCATGTACCAGACCCCGTAGTAATGAATATACATTAGAAACTGAATTAGACCCAAACCAATTATCACCAAATGATTGTAAGGAAAACAAGAGTAGAAATAGTTCGAACAAGACAAATTTTAGTAATGTTCTAAGTGAACCCGAGATAATGACTAGAAATAAAACAGCAATATAATCCGTTGTGGAACAATTTTAAAACTCCTGGGCGTTTAAACCTTTGAGGGGAAGGTGTTCAACATAATAATATAATAATAATTCTATGGTCTAACCTCAATGGACATATACCTATTGTACCTAGATCGCATAGCATTGTTGTATCAGATTATTACGGTATGTAAGAATGACAGAGACATTTAATAAACATAAATTAAGTATATGTCTTTAAATATTAATCACCAAGTATCAAACAATGAACATATTGATTCTGGAACCAGTCTCGCAATTTACAAACAATGAGTGGAAAATAGTTAGCTCTGCAAAAAAGTCTTTCTCATGAGAAATACTATCACTTTCTCATTTTGTTAAATTCTCATACAAAGTATTCTGCATTTTTTCTGGAGCTAATCAGCTTTAGGTGAGTTCGGTATCTGGATGGGTGACAGCTCTGGGTATAAATTTGGACAGCGCGCCAAAGCTCCTGTCCACAGGGCTTGAACCCATTTTTTTTTGAGAAACCATGCTGACTATCAGCAAGAACACCAAACTTCCGAAAAAAGTTGAGGAGTCTAAGAGCCAGAACCTTCTCGAATATTTTAGAGAAATTTGATAAAAGGCTAATGAGCCTGTAACTACCCAGTTCACAGGCATTCCCCTTTTTGAAAAGTGGTTTAACTAAAGCTGTAGTATAGGTATGGGTGTCAGCAATTTTGAATATCCTAATTAAAGTTCAAATGATCGATTCGAAGTAGAATGTATTTGACTATTTGCTGATGCATGACATATTTGGAACTTTGAACTGTACGGGGGACTGACACCCAATGAGTTCAAGTAGTAGTGAGTTCTTAGGTAGATATAGTTAGTATGGGACAAGAGTCTGATAGAATAGGTAAAAGGGAAATAAAGTAGAAAGTCTAACTACTGTGTTTAAATCATCACCCCAAAGGAACCTACTTACCACATGGCGATCCTGCCAGTCCAGCCTCTATAAAAAGTTCTTCGGTTGTGCACTGTTAGTGAAAAGTTAAATATGCAGCGATAATAAAACAATGTTTCCAGACTATTAGTGAAAAGTTAAAAGAAAAATTATCCAGGATGTGCCCATGAACATAATTAGTTACAAGTGATAGTTATAAAATGGGTGGCAAATCTTCGAAAGAAGAAGTGATCATCGCACAAACAGCTAGTGGTGACGCAAGAGCTTCGCAGTCGATGACGCAGAGGGATACTCTTCTCATGGCATGCTTTGGGTTCTTCGTATTGGTGGCAGTTTGGTGGTTAATCAAAAAATGGAGAGAGGATTTGCACCGCACAATAAGGAGGGAAATAAACATGCATGACCTAAGAAAATCGAGGGAAGAAGTTTAACAAGAACTTGCGAATGCATTTATTGGTAACAATGAACATTATTAATATTAATTTGAAACATATTTTTTTATTGGACAATCATAAATTTTATTATACCGTTATTATTACATAGATAAGTAAGATAGGAAATGTTTGAGAACATAATATATAGTTAGATGTATTTAGTATGATAAAATAGTAATACTTAAAAGCTACAGTTTCATGGCATTTGATAAACTAAAGGAAATTAGTGATCAATTAAAGAAAATTAGAACATACCTTATTAAAATTGGCCCTGACCGACGGCAGAAAGGAAAAGTTTGTAGAGAAAAGTTCAACGAAGCTAAACAGAATTTTGGAAAACTTAAACCTATAATTGCAACTGTTAATGAACAGGTCAAAGTTTCTCAATATTCGAGAAAAGAAATTGCTGAGTTGAATGAATTTAAATCTAACATTGAGAGTATTTTTTTGGAAATAACGGAATTGACAAAAGTTGAAATAAACTCAAAAATCATGGGATCGTTTGATATTAGGACAGCGACATCTCTGTTGCCTGTCATGGATGATACGGAAAATAACACCAAACAGTTAATAGATGCGATTGATATGTACAATTCTATGCTCGATGATGAAGATAAAGCCATATTAATAACTTTTGTTTTAAAAACCAGGTTATCTACTAGTGCTAAAATTCGATTAAACGTTACATATAATTCCGTCAATGACTTACTTAAGGATATGAGGGAGAACTTACTTCCGAAAAAATCAGATACTGCGGTACAAACAAAATTATTGCGCTCTAGACAAGGGGATAGGACGGTAGAAAATTTCGGTAAGGAATTGGAACAATTATTTGTTGATCTAACCATTACTCAAGCCGACGGTAACCAGCAGGCGTACAATATTTTGAAGAAAAGCAACGAAAAAACGGCGATCAAACAATTCGCGGACGGTCTAAAAAACCCTAAATTGAGTACAATTGTTTCTGCAAGGCAATACACGTCGTTAAAAGATGCCATTCAAGGGGCGCTAGATGAAAGTGTCAATCGGAACAATAACGATGGTATAATATCGTATTGTAATAGGGGACATCAACGGTTCCAAAACAGAGGTAATTTTTCAAATCGCAATTTTAATCATCAGAATAACCGTGGAGGAAAAGCCTTCCACAGAAATTTTTATCCGAACAATAACAACAATAATAGATATCACAATGCCGGTAGACATCAAAATTACGATTATTCCAATAATTCTATTCGAAAAAATAGCAACGCGAATTCAAATATATCTTATAGGGGTAATCAGCGAACTTATAATTATAACAGGGGAAACTTTCAACATAGGCAATCGCACAGAATCTGTTACGCCAACGAACAGAGCGGAAACGCAGTTGCGAGTAGTAGTAACACTAGTAACATCCCAAGTAATAGTGAAACGCCTTTGAATCAGTTTTTTCGATCGAATCAGTACTAGCAAAGAAATTTATGCATGTGAGGGTATGAATTGCGTTATATTCAGTGTGAATGGAATAGAGTGCAAGTTGTTGATTGATACAGGAGCGAATGTATGTGCAATAAAGAAAGAGTGGTGTTACAAGGGTAACTATCAGATTTGTAAGAATTCCATAACAGTAAAAGGAATTGGTGGAGAATTAACTGCAGAGGGACAAATTGCATTAGACCTTTGTTACCAAAATCATATGATATATAGACAGACGTTCTTTGTTTTCAACGAGCTACCTTGTAAATGTGATGGAATAATTGGCTCAAATTTTTTAAAATATTACAGTGGCATCATTGATTTTGAGAAAAATAATATCTCATTAACTAACAATGGTATAAAAACTAATATAGAGTTAATTACGGATAACAGTTTCGAATTAAACATAATGCCCCGATGTGAAATGTTTCTCAAAGTACCTACGAGTATGAATGAAGAATGTGTGGTTACTGCAAATGAAATCAGTGATGGAGTGTTCGTGGCTGGTACGATTTGTAAACCAGAAAATGGTTAAATTTTAGTAAAGAATTTGAACACGAGAGATTGTGATGTGCAATTAAGAAATTTTGTTCCCGAGTTACATATTTTAAGAAAATTCGACATACGGATATTCGAAGCAAAACCATACCCTAATCCAGAACGCGTGAAACAGTTATTTGAATTACTAAATTTTGACGAATTGAATGATGAAGAAAAAACATCTGTACAAGAATTGTGTGCCAAGTTCAGCGATGTTTTTCAATTACCAGGTGATAAGCTTTCAACAACAAACATCTTGAAACAAAATATACCATTGAAACATGATACTTCACCGATATATGTGAAACCTTATCGCATTCCGCATTCACAAAAACAAGAGTTGAATAGGCAAGTACGGGAGATGCTCGATAACGACATAATAGAAAAGTCTAATTCGGAGTGGTCATCACCAGTATTGTTAGTACCGAAAAAATCAACAGACGGAGAGAAAAAGTGGCGAATGGTAATTGACTATAGAAAAGTTAACCTGCAGTTACAAAATGATAAATTTCCTTTACCCAACATAACGGATATAATTGATTCCTTAGCTGGAGCAATATACTTTTCACATCTTGATTTAAGCCAATCATATTATCAGGTGGAGCTTGAACCTCCTAGTCGACCTTTGACCGCGTTTACTACAAGCGAAGGTCAATACCAGATGAAAAGACTTCTAATGGGTTTAAAAATTAGTCCCAATTCATTTGCTCGTTTAATGACGATAGCGATGTCCGGATTAAACTACGAAAGTTGTTTTTGTTATCTCGATGATTTAATAATTTTCGGAAAAAATTTGTACGACCATAACAATAATTTATTCAAAGTGATGAATCGGTTAAGAACTGTAAATCTCAAATTGAACCCATCGAAATGCAAATTTTTAAGAAAAGATGTTCTCTACTTAGGTCATCAAATTTCGCCTGAAGGAATTTTACCAGATCCTAGTAAAGTAGAAGCGTTGAAAAAATATCCAGTTCCGAAAAATTCTGACGATGTGAGGCGATTTGTAGCTTTCGCGAACTATTATCGAAAACATATTCCTCATTTTGCAGAGATAACCTTGCCATTGAATAAACTTTGCAGGAAAAATGTGCAGTTCATCTGGTCAGATGAATGCAAAATTTCGTTTGATAATCTTCGAAGTGCTCTTATGCACCCTCCAGTATTAGATTTTCCTGACTTAAGTGATAAAAACCAATTTACTTTACAAACTGATGCTTCTGGTACCGCTATAGGAGCTGTACTAGAAAACGGAAACGGAAAACCGGTGGCTTATGCGAGCCGTGCGTTAAATAAAGCCGAATTGAACTATTCCACAATAGAAAAAGAATTAACTGCAATATGTTGGAGCGTAAAACATTTTAGACCATATTTGTTTGGAAGACAGTTTAGAATCAGAACTGATCATAGACCTTTAGTTTACTTATTCAACCATTCGAATCCATCGAGTCGTTTAACGAAATTTAGATTATGTTTAGAAGAGTATGACTTTACCATTGAATATGTGAGAGGAAAAGATAATGCGGCTGCAGATGCATTATCTAGAGTGATTGTTAGTGTGAACGAATTGAAAGAAATGAATGAAAAGGTTTTGAACGTTATGACTCGACAACAACAAAAAATATTAAACCAACAGGGAAAGAAAAATGAAAACGAATACTGTACGAATATAAGGCCTGATCAACCGAATATCGTAGAAGTATTGAAAAAATCTCCAAATAGTGTAGAGTTGATTTTTGCAACCGAAAAGGATATAAATCAAATAAAGGCAAATATGAAATTTGAGATATCAGCTGATAAAAACTTATGTTATGTACCACAACTCGAAACATTGTTTGTAAAACCAAATACTCGATTAACACTCACGTTCGACGTATTGTTAAGAGAATTGGAAATATTTTGCAAACATTGTAGAATTTCGGAGTTGACTATTGTTAAAGATAAGAAAAATATTGAGGACTTAAAAGAATTAGGTAATTGCATGAAGAAATTTAAAAAATGGAGGGGTCCCAAATTATGTGTTGTGAAGAATATTAAACGTATAGAAGATAGTGATTCAAAAAGACTAGTCTTAAACGATTTTCATTTATTGCCAACTAGTGGCCATGCGGGTGTAAATCGCATGACGAATAATATTAAAAAGTATTTCTTTTGGCCGGAAATGTCGAGAGATGTTGCAGAATTCGTGCGCAAGTGTTCTGCATGTCAAAAACATAAACACAGTAGAAATATTAAACAACCAATGACTATTACATCAACAGCTTCATCTGCGTTCGAAAAGATTTATTTAGATATAGTAGGTCCGTTAAGGAGAGATAATGAAGATTTTCTCTATATTCTTACGATCCAATGCGAACTTACAAAATTCGTAGAGGCCTACCCTCTAAAGTCTAAAGACGCAATAACTGTTGCTAGAGCATTCGTAGATAACTTCATCCTAAGATTTGGAGTTCCAAAGGAGATTGCTACTGACAGGGGTACAGAATTTTTATCAAGTACACTGACAGAAATATGTAAAATTTTAAAAATTAATAAACTTTGTTCAACGGCTTACCATCATGAGAGCATAGGGTCACTAGAAAATTCACATAAAACTTTAGGTGAATATTTAAGGATCCAGTCAGACGACCAAAATTGTTCATGGAGTCACTGGGTACCTTATTGGTGCTTTACATATAATACAACAGTTCATACAATGACAAAATATTCTCCTTTTGAGTTAGTTTTTGGAAAGATATGCAGAATTCCAAGTAATTTAAGTATTGATGTAGATCCTTTGTACACTTATGACAATTACCCATTAGAATTAAAGTTCAGGTTACAAAAAGCCCAAAGTGAAGCAAGGCAGGCATTGTTGTCAAGTAAAGAAACAAGAAAAAGACAGTATGATAAAAACAAAAACTCTGTTAGTTATGAAAGTGGTGACCTAGTGTTAGTTAAAAACGAAACAGGTGACAAACTAGAGTCATTGTCCGAAGGTCCTTACGTGGTAGTGAGTGAAAATGAACCTAATGTTACACTGAATAAAAACAACAAACTTGTAACAGTGCATAAAAATAGGACAAAACCGTTTAATAGACTTTAATCTTAGATATAAGAGAATGTAAACTTTAGTGTAATCATCTTATTATGTAAAAAATAGGGGCTTGAAAACTATGTTCTGAAATAATTCCCGATAAATTGAAAATTATTTCACACAAAAAAAAACCAGGAGGTGTAGTATAGGTATGGGTGTCAGCAATTTTGAATATCCTAATTAAAGTTCAAATGATCGATTCGAAGTAGAATGTATTTGACTATTTGCTGATGCATGACATATTTGGAACTTTGAACTGTACGGGGGACTGACACCCAATGAGTTCAAGTAGTAGTGAGTTCTTAGGTAGATATAGTTAGTATGGGACAAGAGTCTGATAGAATAGGTAAAAGGGAAATAAAGTAGAAAGTCTAACTACTGTGTTTAAATCATCACCCCAAAGGAACCTACTTACCACAAAGCAATCTGTTCCATATCACCTTTTAGGTGAGGATACCAAGCATGATCAGCACATTCCAGGATATACTGCAACAGCCAACTAGGGAAGAGCCACTTCAGAACAGCCACAAAGAGAACGACACTCCTTGCTTTTGACGTTATCTTTCTTACATGTTGGGACCAACCCGACCATCTCAAATGAGAGGTGATGGTCAGTCCTAGATCCTCATGTTAATCCGTGGTAGCAGTCGAGTGCCCATGAAAAGTACCCCTGTGCGGTTTTTTTCAAAGTGAAGGACAATACTTTGGTCAAGGTTGACCTTGATCAGCCAATCCACTGACTAGCACGATGAAGAATCCAAGTCTGACTGAAGCAGGGAATAATCTAATATAGGGTTGTTGTAGAGTTTAGGGTCATCTGCAAACTGGGAACAGGGTGATCTCAAATTATGTGGAAATTCAGCGGTGTATATAAAAAAAGAAGGGGGCCGAAACTGTTTCTTGGGGCATACCATTGGTAATAAGCCTAGTTGAGGAGGAAAAATTGGGTGTCCTGACTGAGAATGTTCTATTCCGCAAAAAATCCTCCATTTACAGCAGTAAATCTCTTCTGATCCCAAAATTATCGAGCTCTGAGAGAGGTGCCTGTGAGGCACATGGTCGCACGCTTTTGAGAAGTCTAGGTAGATAATATCAGTGGGGATGCCGCTATCAAAAGCCTTCGTCCATTAAGTTATAATCTCCAGAAGGTTAGTGAGGACCAATCGACTAGGCAAAAATCCGTGTTGAGTATCGGGAAGAATTATATTTTCGAGCAAAAATTTTATCATCTTATTCATTATCGAACGTTCACATACCTTCGAAGTCACAGATGTTAAACTGATCGGACGATAGTTATTAGAACATAGTTTATCGCCCTTCTTAAAAACAGGGGTGACCGATGCTTGTAACCATTTAGAAGGCAATCTATGGGGTCAGGAGCACTCGGTGAAGATTATAGCTAGTGGGGCACACAAAGAGCTGCCACATTTCTGCAGAACTCCCACATTTATGGCATCCGAATAGGGAGAAAACCTTTAGAGCATGAATCTGATTCATCACAGCTTCTGGAGTGAAACAAATTATAACGATCACACCCGACAACAGGTATTTGACCATCTGGCTCAGTTGCGAATGAAGCAGTGAACGATTCAGCCAACACATCAGCTGTTCACAGCTCCCATGATTAACTCCATTGGTTCCTCTAGAACTAGTGGTATAGAATATTTTGTTTTGAAAAAGGGCAAATGTACTTGCTGCCGTCTCTCCAAGGATTAACTGAATTGACCTCGACGAGCCTTGATGATCTAGTGTTGTATTTGATCGCCAACTCGATTACATGGACGAAGTCACGTCACAGATGTGAGGTGTTGATGAGATCCTCAACATTCTTACCTCTAAACCATTCCTATCAATTAACATCAGAGATCGAAATGTTTTACTCTACATAATGATGATCTCGATTTATTTCTTATTATTAACCTGGGAGTAGGTATAAAGCTGAATTTTAGTTTGAAGAGTGATCAATCTCCAATACGAGGTCAGGATCTTTGGTCAAAGCAGAGATGTAACCTGACCGGAACGATATCTTGTGGGTTTATCTATCAGCTGTGATAGACTGATATCCCGCATGAGAAGGATATAATCTCGTGAAGATACGCTGGGGGGTGGTGAAGTCGAAAGCGGCCATGATATATCAGGTAAGTTGCAGTCTCCCGCTACAAACACATTCGTCCTCCACGCAAGTTGTTTAAGATGTTCAACAGGGGCAACATATCCAATGCACGCACGTGGGCAATAAAAACATCTAATGGCGAATGAAAAATCTTTAAATTTAATATCAGCGAATAGGTTATCAAGACCCGGAGCATTCATTCATGCTTAAAGTGGAAATGGTGGAGGTGGCCACGATATTTCTCCTGATGTACAATCTACACCACCATGCCCAATCATTGTGGTACTATCACCGCGATATAGTTTTTAAAATTAGGGATGTTAACAATTGAATCAGGGATGCCCGGGTCAAGCCATGTTTCCGTTATCAGCACAAAGGCGAGATCGCTTGAGTGAATGCGAGTATCTCGTGGTCTTTAGATAACAACGATTTTACGTTTTAATATTATACGAGTGTCAATTCGTTTAATGAGCGGGGAGTTTTTTGACTGTGTACCAGTATCTACAGCTGCAATAACTGGTTCACCTCGAAGGTATTCAATAGTGAGAATTGTGTCGACCATTGTAAAAGTGGTGTAACTCCATATCTTTTAAAAAAATATTTTTCTAGCTGATGATATCACATTTTGTCATATCTCTCATTAAAATAGTGAAGCAGTATTATCCTGATAATACTGCAACTATTACAGTCGCTTCACTGCCTTAATGGGAGATATGACTAAAAAATCTGATATAATGAAGCAGAAGAATATATATTTAAAAGGTATGGAGTTACACCATTTTTACAATCATCGACCCATTTCTCATCCTGGCTTTGTTCCTATCTTTCAGCTCTAAGCGCAATGAATCCAAGTTCCTAGTCTGCTGCGGTTTTTTGTAATCGGACAGTCAATAGCCTTTATAGGGATTCACGACTCAGTAGTTCTTCTTATTTTTCAATATAGAGCTAACGATTTCAGGTTTATACAAGGCTATTTTCAGCATTCGAGGTGTTGTTGGCCGTGCATTACCCATCGAGTGTTTTATTAAATATTCAAATCACTAGACATCTAAGCTGATAAAATAGCTTAGATGCCTAGTGATTTGAAGACAATCAAAAATGACCAATCAAGCAAAATCACTAAGCTCAAGAAATGCAGGGAAACGCTTGAAAATCATACTCTCGACTGTCAAATAACCGCTTTTACTGATTTTGAGAAGAAAATCGTGAGTGTTCAGAATTACCAAGCTGCCGAATGTTATTTCTATTAATATATGACAAAAAATAACGTACATGTGATTTCAGGAAGATGAAAAGCCGATATATGTACAGACCAAATAATGTCTGAATTCTGTTGGATCTAAAAACTCCTCGACACGACTCTCGAGAGCCCAATCCGCACATAATTCTCAACACCCTTTTCTGTATGAGAAATATTTCATCTGCTCTAGGCGAGCTACCCCAAAAAATAACCCCATACATCAGAGCTGACTGGAAACCAGCGAAGTAGAGAGCCCTCAAAACCTCAGCCTCCACCTTGTTCCTGATCATGATAAACATGTAAGCAGCAGAGTTCAAAGTCTTCCTCAACTTAGCTGCATGATGATCCCATTTCAGGTGTCTATCCAGAGTAACATCCAAAAAATCAACACACTCCTCCATGGTGATCTCACAGTTACCAAGGTGTAATGAGCCAGGAAAATCCCTCTCAGACTGGCTGTCATAAAAGAATATTCCTTGAGTCTTGCTATGATTGAGAACAAGACCACTTTTCTCACACCAATCACTTACAGCTGAAACTGCACCCTTACCCGCCTGGACACAGGACTCTAAATTTCTTGAAATAACAAGGAAATTGCTGTCATCGGCATAAAGGATGGATCTACAATCAGCTGAGGGCTTAATGTAGCAGAGGGAATTAACATAAATAATAAACAGTAGAGGGCCCAGCACACTCCCCTGTGGAACTCCTCTAGTAATAATTCGTTCCCCAGAGGAGTGCACTGCGCCATCTAAAGTGAGAACAGTTCTCTGGCGTCGACCACTCAGGTAGCTCCCGAAAAACCTCAAGGATATATCCCTAACCCCACATATCTCCAGCTTAACCAGTAAGGCCTTATGATCAATAGAATCAAATGCCTTGGTCAAGTCGAACAGCAAAGCCAAAGGAACTTCACTCTTCTCAAGCGCTATAAGAACACTATCCAACATTTCAAAAATCGCAGTTTCAGTGCCCCTATTTTTTGAGAAACCATGCTGACTATCAGCAAGAACACTAAACTTCCGAAAAAAGTTGAGGAGTCTAAGAGCCAGAACCTTCTCGAATATTTTAGAGAAATTTGATAAAAGGCTAATGGGCCTGTAACTACCCAGTTCACAGGCATTCCCCTTTTTGAAAAGTGGTTTAACTAAAGCAATCTTGAGGTCGTCCGGAAAGCAGCCATCTCTGAAAGCACAATTAATAAGGTGTGCAAGAGGGCCACAAATCAAATGGATACATTTTTTTATTATTGACATGAGAATTCCGTCATGACCAGAGGAGTTAGACGTCTTCAGTATCCTAACAGGCACTTCAACATCATTCTCAGTGACATCAAACAAATAAAAAGACTTACTTATTCGACGTGTTTCCATCGAGGATGAGACCACAAGAGAAGGATCCACAGCTTTCAAACCGTCAACGCCTCCAATGAACATGTCATTAAACCTATTGCGAAGTTCGACAGGATCCTCAGAATGAAAAGGCAGCTCTTTCACACAAGATTTACCTGATAGAGAGTTTAGAACCCTCCAAACTGCTTTTGACTTGTTTGGGGAGTTTGCAATAAAGTTGCTGTAATGAGATTTAATAGCTTGAGTGATGGAATAATCATATTGCTTCTTATATACTGTATAAAAATTTCTAAACTTTGGTCGAGCTTCCGAAATCACAAGTAGGTTATCTAAGTTTTTTTTCATCTCTCTTATAGCCGGACTAAGCTTAAATATCTGACTTTGCGATCTATGCACTACTTCCTTTAATGGACAGTGAGTATTAAGAACTGACTGAAAAAGAGCAATAAAAGTCGACCACCTCACATTTACATTCTTCGTCATATCATAAATATCATCCCGTGAAACAGCAGACAACGCCTCAAGAAAGTCATTCACAGCAACCTCATTCATGAGCCTTACTGAGAATTTCTCAACTTTACATTTATTGACCACTATATCAGGAAAAACAAATTTCAAGGCAACATGATCTGAGATATGGTACTCCAATGTTTCACCGCTACCGCTAACATCGGAAATAACATTATCCACACATGAACCAGATTCAGGACGAGTAGGACATCTAAAGCTTACGCTAAGATTAAACATCTCAATCAGAGAAAGAAACTCTCTAGAGTCACTGGAATCTATCAAAATATTTACATTGAAATCCCCAGCAATTATGAACCTACATTTTTCAGATCGACATTTAATGAGAATATTGTTAAGCTTTTCATGAAAGACATCAATATCAGCCAAAGGTTTAGTATTAGGCCTATATATACAAACAATCACTATACTGAGTTTATCAAGGTTTAGTTGAATCGCACAGCACTCAATGACATTTATCACACTCTGTTTAACAAAGTCTATTCTTTCAAAAGCATCAAATGACTTACGGCAATATATGGCACTACCTCCATGACTGCCATGCTGACGACAAAACTGAGGAACCAATCTATATCCCATAACCTGATACAGCCTGATTTCGTCCAAAGATTTCCGATGCTCAACAATCAATAGGATATCCGCTTTGTTCTCAGATGCTAACAGGTTCAATTTATCCAATGCAGTGCTAAGGCATTGAACATTTTGCACGACCAATGATAGAGAATTGGGTGGTTTTAATTCTTCGGTTCTAGAGGTGCACCTTCTTGTATTGATGGTGCCCTCTTCTTGAGTAAAAAATAACGAGATACAAGTGCACCCTGGGGCCAGATTTATTCACGCCAAGCGTACTTAAAATTTTCCTGGTAGATGGAGACTTCCATTGATGAGTAAATATGGAACTATGGAACTATGGAACTATGGAAATATGGAAATTCGAAAAATCATATCTATGAAAGTATTAGTTCGTTAAAAACGAGAATGATATCAATGGATTCATATGATGAAACTAGATTTTAAAAAATAATGAATTTTAAATTTAAAATGTAAAAATTTTGTTAGACCGATTATGCCCAAAAACGAACTTAACTCTCCCATTCGGAAACGCAACCTACCCTGAAAATTGCAAGTCCCTATCTACTTTTGTTCAAAATTTATCGAGGCAACGGTATTCCATCTATGGATCTCGCAGAAGTTTGCTCAAATCTCCAACAATATTTAACCGATCGTGTCAAAACTTGAAACTTGGCAGTATAGTTAGGTTCTAAAGGCTCTCGCAAACTTTCAGCAATTTCAGATGAATAGTTACTGATAGATAGAATTTAATTCGAAATTTGTAATGTGAAAACTTTGAAAAATAATATCTCCGAAAGTATTAGTTCGTTGAAGTTGAGAATGATATCAATGGATTCATATGATGAAACTACATCTTAAAAAGAATTGAATTCGAAATTTCTAATGTAAAAATTTTGAAAAATCATATCTCCGAAAGTATTAGTTCGTTGAAGTTGAGAAAGATATCAATGGATTCATATGATGAAACCACATCTTAAAAAAAATTAATTTGAAATTTGTAATGTAAAAACTTTGAAAAATCATATCTCCGAAAGTATCAGTTCGTTGATGTTGAGAATGATATCAATGGATTTATATGATGAAACTACATCTTAGAAAGAAGTTAATTTGTAATGTAGAAACTTTGAAAAATCACATCTCTGGAAGAATTAGTTCGTTGAAGTTGAGAATTATATCAATGGATTCATATGATGAAACTTCATCTTAAAAAAAATTGAATTCGAAATTTATAATGTAAAAACTTTGAAAAATCATATCTCCGAAAGTAATAGTTCGTTGAAGTTGAGAATGATATCAATAAATACATATAATGAAACTACATCTTAGAAAAAATTGAATTCGAAATTTGTAGTTAAAAAACTTTGAAAAATCATATTTCTGGAAGTATTAGCTCGTTGAAGTTGAGAATGATATCAATGTATTCGTATGGTGAAACTACATATAAAAAAATTGAATTCGAAATTTGTTATGTAAAAACTTTGAAGAATCATATCTCCGGAAGTATTCGTTCGTTTAAGTTGAGAATGATATCAATGGATTCATATGATGAAACTTCATCTTAAAAAAATTGAATTCTAAATTTGTGATGTAAAAACTTTGAAAAATGATATCTCCGAAAGTATTAGTTCGTTGAAGTTGAGAATGATATCAATGGATTCATATGATAAAACTACATCTTAAAATAGACTGAATTCGCAATTTGTAATGTGAAAACTTTGAAATATCATATCTATAAAAGTATTAGTTCGTTGAAGTTGAAAATGATATCAATGGACTCATATGATGAAACTTCATCTTAAAAAATTTAATTCGAAATTTATAATGTAAAAACCCTGAAAAATCATATCTCCGAAATTATGAGTATTAGTTCATTGAAGTTCAGAGTGATATCAATGGATTCATAAGATGAAACTACATCATAGCAAAAATTGAATTCGAAATTTGTAATTCGAAAACTTTGAAAAATCATATCTCTGGAAGTATTAGCTCGTTGAAGTTGAGAATGATATCAATTTATTCGTATGGTGAAACTACATCTAAAAAAAATTGAATTCGAAATTTGTTATGTAAAAACTTGAAGAATCATATCTCCGGAAGTATTAGTTCGTTGAAGTTGAGAATGGTATCAATGGATTCATATGATGAAACTACATCTTAAAAAAAATTGAATTCGAAATTCGTAATGTAGAAACTTTGAAAACTCATATCTCCGAAAGTATCAGTACGTTGAAGTTGAGAATTATATCAATGGATTCATATGATGAAACTACATCTTATAAAAATTGAATTCGATATTTGTAATGTGAAACCTTTGAAAAATCATATCTCCTAAAGCATAATTTCGTTGAACACGAGAATGATATCTATGGCTTCGTATGGTGAAACTGCATAAAAAAAATTGAGTTAGAAATTTGTTATGTAAAAACTTTGAAAAATCATATCTCCGAAAGTATTAGTTCGTTGAAGTTGAGAATTATATCAATGGTTTCATATGATGAAACCACATTTAAAAAAAGATAGGATTCGAAATTTGTAATGTGAAAGCTTTGAAAAATCATATCTCCGAAAGTATTAGTTCGTTGAAGTTGAGAATGATATCAATGGAATCATATGATGCAACCACATCTTAAAAAAATATTAATTCGAAATTTGAAATGTAAAAACTTTTAAAAAATCATATCTCCGAAAGTATTAGTTCGTTGAAGTTGAGAATGATATCAATGGATTCATATGATGAAACCACATTTAAAAAAATATAGGATTCGAAATTTGTAATGTGAAAGCTTTGAAAAATCATATCTCCGAAAGTATCAGTTCGTTGAAGTTGAGAATGATATCAATGGATTCATATGATGAAACCACATCTTAAAAAAAAAATAATTCGAAATTTGAAATGTAAAAACTTTTGAATGATATCAATGGATTCATATGATGAAACTACATCTTAAAATAGATTGAATTCGCAATTTGTAATGAGAAAACTTTGAAAAATCATATCTATAAAAGTATTAGTTCGTTGAAGTTGAAAATGATATCAATGGTCTCATATGATGAAACTTCATCTTAAAAAAATTGAATTCGAAATTTATAATGTAAAAACCCTGAAAAATCATATCTCCGAAAGTATAAGTTCGTTGAAGTTGAGAATGATATCAATAAATTCATTTGATGAAATTACATCTTGAAAAAAATTGAATTCGAAATTTGTAATGTAAAAACTTTGAAAAATCATATCTCCGAAGGTATTAGTTCGTTGAAGTTGAGAGTGATATCAATGGATTCATATGATGAAACTACATCTTAAAAAAAATTTAATTCGAAATTTCTAGTTCAAAAACTTTGAAAAAACATATCTCTGGAAGTATTAGCTCGTTGAAGTTGAGAATGATATCAGTGGATTCGTATGGTGAAACTACATAAAAAAAAAATTGAATTCGAAATTTGTTATGTAAAAACTTAGAAGAATCATATCTCTGGAAGTATTAGTTCTTTGAAGTTGAGAATGATATCAATGGATTCATATGATGAAACTTCATCTCAAAAAAAATTGAATTCTAAATTTGTAATGTGAAAACTTTGAAAAATCATATCTCCGAAGGTATTAGTTGGTTGAAGTTGAGAGTGATATCAATGGATTCATATGATGAAACTACATCTTACAAAAAAGTGGATTTGAAATTTGTAATGTAGAAACTTTGAAAAATCACATCTCTGAAAGTATTAGTTCGTTGAAGTTGAGAATTATATCAATGGATTCATATGATGAAACTACATTAGAAAAAAAATTGAATTCGAAATTTGTAATGTGAAAACTTCAAAAAATCATATCTATGAAAGTATTAGTTCGTTAAAAACGAGAATGATATCAAAGGATTCATATGATGAAACTAGATTTTAAAAAATAATGAATTTTAAATTTAAAATGTAAAAATTTTGTTAGACCGATTATGCCCAAAAACGAACTTAACTCTCCCATTCGGAAACGCAACCTACCCTGAAAATTGCAAGTCCCTATCTACTTTTGTTCAAAATTTATCGAGGCAACGGTATTCCATCTACGGAACTCGCAGAAGTCTGCTCAAATCTCCAACAATATTTAACCGATCGTGTCAAAACTTGAAACTTGGCAGTATAGTTAGGTTCTAAAGGCTCTCGCAAACTTTCAGCAATTTCAGATGAATAGTTACTGATAGATAGAATTTAATTCGAAATTTGTAATGTGAAAACTTTGAAAAATAATATCTCCGAAAGTATTAGTTCGTTGAAGTTGAGAATGATATCAATGGATTCATATGATGAAACTACATCTTAAAAAGAATTGAATTCGAAATTTCTAATGTAAAAATTTTGAAAAATCATATCTCCGAAAGTATTAGTTCGTTGAAGTTGAGAAAGATATCAATGGATTCATATGATGAAACCACATCTTAAAAAAAATTAATTTGAAATTTGTAATGTAAAAACTTTGAAAAATCATATCTCTGAAAGTATCAGTTCGTTGATGTTGAGAATGATATCAATGGATTTATATGATGAAACTACATCTTAGAAAGAAGTTAATTTGTAATGTAGAAACTTTGAAAAATCACATCTCTGGAAGAATTAGTTCGTTGAAGTTGAGAATTATATCAATGGATTCATATGATGAAACTTCATCTTAAAAAAAATTGAATTCGAAATTTGTAATGTAAAAACTTTGAAAAATCATATCTATGAAAGTATTAGTTCAGAGAAAACGAGAATGATATCAATGGATTCATATGATGAATCTAGATTTTAAAAAATAATGAATTTTAAATTTAAAATGTAAAAATTTTGTTAGACCGATTATGCCCAAAAAACGAACTTAACTCTCCTATTCGGAAACGCAACCTACCCTGAAAATTGCAAGTCCCTATCTACTTTTGTTCGAAATTTATCGAGGCAACGGTATCCCATCTACGGAACTCGCACAAGTCTGCTCGAATCTCCAACAATATTTAACTGATCGTGTTAAAACTTGAAACTTGGCAGTATAGTTAGGTTCTAAAGGCTCTTGCAAACTTTCAGCAATTTCAGATGAATAGTTACTGACATATAGAATTTAATTCGAAATTTGTAATGTAAAAACTTTGAAAAATCATTTCTCTGAAAGTATTAGTTCGTTGAAGTTGAGAATGATATCAATGGATTCATATGATGAGACAACATCTTAGAAAAAATTTGATTCGAAATTTGTAATGTGAAAACTTTGAAAAATCATATCTCCGAAGGTATTAGTTCGCTGAAGTTGAGAGTGATATCAATGGATTCATATGATGAAACTTCATCTTAAAAAAAATAGAATTCGAAATTTTTAATGTAAAAACTTTGAAAAATCATATCTCCGAAAGTATTAGTTCGTTGAAGTTGAGAATGATATCAATAAATACATATGATGAAACAACATATCTTGAAAAAAATTGAATTCGAAATTTGTAATTTAAAAACTTTGAAAAATCATATCTCCGAAGGTATTAGTTCGCTGAAGTTGAGAGTGATATCAATGGATTCATATGATGAAACTACATCTAAGAAAAAATTGAATTCGAAATTTGTAGTTTAAAAACTTTGATAAATCATATTTCTGGAAGTATTAGCTCGTTGAAGTTGAGAATGATATCAATGTATTCGTATGGTGAAACTACATATAAAAAAATTGAATTCGAAATTTGTTATGTAAAAACTTTGAAGAATCATATCTCCGGAAGTATTAGTTCGTTTAAGTTGAGAATGATATCAATGGATTCATATGATGAAACTTCATCTTAAAAAAAATTGAATTCTAAATTTGTGATGTAAAAACTTTGAAAAATGATATCTCCGAAAGTATTAGTTCGTTGAAGTTGAGAATGATATCAATGGATTCATATGATAAAACTACATCTTAAAATAGACTGAATTCGCAATTTGTAATGTGAAAACTTTGAAATATCATATCTATAAAAGTATTAGTTCGTTGAAGTTGAAAATGATATCAATGGACTCATATGATGAAACATCATCTTAAAAAATTGAATTCGAAATTTATAATGTAAAAACCCTGAAAAATCATATCTCCGAAATTATGAGTATTAGTTCATTGAAGTTCAGAGTGATATCAATGGATTCATAATAAAATAAGATGAAACTACATCATAGCAAAAATTGAATTCGAAATTTGTAATTCGAAAACTTTGAAAAATCATATCTCTGGAAGTATTAGCTCGTTGAAGTTGAGAATGATATCAATGGATTCGTATGGTGAAACTACATCTAAAAAAAATTGAATTCGAAATTTGTTATGTAAAAACTTTGAAGAATCAAATCTCCGGAAGTATTAGTTCGTTGAAGTTGAGAATGGTATCAATGGATTCATATGATGAAACTACATCTTAAAAAAAATTGAATTCGAAATTCGTAATGTAGAAATTTTGAAAACTCATATCTCCGAAAGTATCAGTACGTTGAAGTTGAGAATTATATCAATGGATTCATATGATGAAACTACATCTTATAAAAATTGAATTCGATATTTGTAATGTGAAACCTTTAAAAAATCATATCTTCTAAAGCATAAGTTCGTTGAACACGAGAATGATATCTATGGCTTCGTATGGTGAAACTGCATAAAAAAAAATTGAGTTCGAAATTTGTTATGTAAAAACTTTGAAAAATCATATCTCCGGAAGTATTAGTTCGTTGAATTTGAGAATGATATCAATGGATTCATATGATGAAACTTCATCTTAAAAAAAATTGAATTCGAAATTCATAATGTAGAAACTTTGAAAATTCATATCTCCGAAAGTATTAGTTCGTTGAAGTTGAGAATTATATCAATGGATTCATATGATGAAACCACATTTAAAAAAAGATAGGATTCGAAATTTGTAATGTGAAAGCTTTGAAAAATCATATCTCCGAAAGTATTAGTTCGTTGAAGTTGAGAATGATATCAATGGAATCATATGAAGAAACCACATCTTAAAATAGTTTGAATTCGCAATTTGTAATGTGAAAACTTTGAAAAATCATATCTATAAAAGTATTAGTTCGTTGAAGTTGAAAATGATATCAATGGTCTCATATGATGAAACTTCATCTTAAAAAAATTGAATTCGAAATTTATAATGTAAAAACCCTGAAAAATCATATCTCCGAAAGTATCAGTTCGTTGAAGTTGAGAATGATGATTCTTTTGATGAAACTACATCTTGAAAAAAATTGAATTCGAAATTTGTAATGTAAAAACTTTGAAAAATCATATCTCCGAAGGTATTAGTTCGTTGAAGTTGAGAGTGATATCAATGGATTCATATGATGATACTACATCTTAGAAAAAATTGAATTCGAAATTTCTAGTTCAAAAACTTCGAAAAATCATATCTCTGGAAGTATTAGCTCGTTGAAGTTGAGAATGATATCAATGGATTCATATGATGAAACCACATTTAAAAAAATATAGGATTCGAAATTTGTAATGTGAAAGCTTTGAAAAATCATATCTCCGAAAGTATCAGTTCGTTGAAGTTGAGAATGATATCAATGGATTCATATGAAGAAACCACATCTTAAAATAGTTTGAATTCGCAATTTGTAATGTGAAAACTTTGAAAAATCATATCTATAAAAGTATTAGTTCGTTGAAGTTGAAAATGATATCAATGGTCTCATATGATGAAACTTCATCTTAAAAAAATTGAATTCGAAATTTATAATGTAAAAACCCTGAAAAATCATATCTCCGAAAGTATCAGTTGGTTGAAGTTGAGAATGATGATTCTTTTGATGAAACTACATCTTGAAAAAAATTGAATTCGAAATTTGTAATGTAAAAACTTTGAAAAATCATATCTCCGAAGGTATTAGTTCGTTGAAGTTGAGAGTGATATCAATGGATTCATATGATGATACTACATCTTAGAAAAAATTGAATTCGAAATTTCTAGTTCAAAAACTTCGAAAAATCATATCTCTGGAAGTATTAGCTCGTTGAAGTTGAGAATGATATCAATGGATTCATATGATGAAACCACATTTAAAAAAATATAGGATTCGAAATTTGTAATGTGAAAGCTTTGAAAAATCATATCTCCGAAAGTATCAGTTCGTTGAAGTTGAGAATGATATCATTGGATTCATATGAAGAAACCACATCTTAAAATAGTTTGAATTCGCAATTTGTAATGTGAAAACTTTGAAAAATCATATCTATAAAAGTATTAGTTCGTTGAAGTTGAAAATGATATCAATGGTCTCATATGATGAAACTTCATCTTAAAAAAATTGAATTCGAAATTTATAATGTAAAAACCCTGAAAAATCATATCTCCGAAAGTATCAGTTCGTTGAAGTTGAGAATGATGATTCTTTTGATGAAACTACATCTTGAAAAAAATTGAATTCGAAATTTGTAATGTAAAAACTTTGAAAAATCATATCTCCGAAGGTATTAGTTCGTTGAAGTTGAGAGTGATATCAATGGATTCATATGATGATACTACATCTTAGAAAAAATTGAATTCGAAATTTCTAGTTCAAAAACTTCGAAAAATCATATCTCTGGAAGTATTAGCTCGTTGAAGTTGAGAATGATATCAGTGGATTCGTATGGTGAAACTACATCTAAAAAAAATTGAATTCGAAATTTGTTATTTAAAAACTTAGAAGAATCATATCTCTGGAAGTATTAGTTCTTTGAAGTTGAGAATGATATCAATGGATTCATATGATGAAACTCCATCTTTAAAAAAATTGAATTCTAAATTTGTAATGTAAAAACTTTGAAAACTCATATCTCCGAAGGTATTAGTTCGTTGAAGTAGAGAGTGATATCAATGGATTCATATGATGAAACTACATCTCACAAAAAAGTGGATTTGAAATTTGTAATGTAGAAACTTTGAAAAATCACATCTCTGAAAGTATTAGTTCGTTGAAGTTGAGAATTATATCAATGGATTCATATGATGAAACTACATTTAAAAAAATTGAATCCGAAATTTGTAATGTAAAAACTTTGAAAAATCATATCTATGAAAGTATCAGTTCGTAGAAAACGAGAATGATATCAATGGATTCATATGTTCAAGATCACACCACGTTGAAAGATCTGTAAATGGTTCTTAATGTATAGAACACGATATTATAATACTCGGTTTCGAATTTCCAGCCATTAGAAATGCGTATGCAGTGTAACTTCTACAGTAATATCTGTATTGTGAATCATGCCACGTTGAAGGATCCTTAAAAGCTCCTGAATGGATAGTAAAAGATATAGTAGTAGTCTGTATCGAATATACGCCAACAGGAAAGCGTGAGCAGTGGAACTTTCTCAGTAATATCTTTATTGATAATCACACCACGTTGAAAGATCAGTGAAAGGATCTGAATATATAGTAGAAGGTAATACTCGGTTTCAAATATAGCGCCATGAGAACCGCATTGGCAATAGAACCTTATCAGTAATATTTGTATTGAGAATCATGCCCCGTCAGTTTCGAACATCTGGCCAGCAGGCACGCGTGAGCATTGTAACTTCTACTGTAAAATCTGTATTTGGAATCATGCCATGTTGAAGGATCCTTAAAAGGATCTGAATGAATAGTAAGAGTCGTGGCATGATTGCCAATACAGATATTACTGAGAAGGTTCCATTGCCAATGCAGTTCCGATGTCGCGATATTTGAAACCGGGTATTAAAATACATTCTACTATCTATTCAGATACTTTTACGGATCTTTCAACGTGGTGTGATTCTCAATAAAGATATTACTGAGAAAGTTCCACATCACAAGCTTACCTGTTGGCGTATATACGAAACAGACTACTACTATATCTTTCACTATCAATTCAGATCCTTTTAAAGAATCCTTCAACGTGGCATGATTCCCAATACAGATATTACTGCAGAAGTTACACTGCGAACGCCTTTCTTATGGCTGGATATACGAAAGCTAGTATTATTATATCGTTTACTATCTATTAAGAACCTTTTACGGATCTTTCAACGTGGTGTGATTCTCAAATCAATCTAGTTGTTTGAAGTTGGAGTTGGAGTTGGAGTTGGAGTTGGAGTTGGAGTGGGAGTTTGAGTTGGAGTTGGAGTTGGAGTTGGAGTTGGAGTTGGAGTTGGATTTGGAGTTGGAGCGGAGTTGGAGTTGGAGTTGGAGTTGGAGTTGGAGTTGGAGTTGGAGTTGGAGTTGGAGTTGGAGTTGGAGTTGGAGTTGGAGTTGAAGTTGGAGTTGGAGTTGGAGTTGGAGTTGGAGTTGGAGTTGGAGTTGGAGTTGGAGTTGGAAATGGAGTTGGAGTGGGAGTTGGAGTTGGAGTTGGAGTTGGAGTTGGAGTTGGAGTTGGAGTTGGAATTGGAGTTGGAGTTGGAGTTGGAGTTGGAGTTGGAGTTGGAGTTGGAGTTGGAGTTGGAGTTGGAGTTGGAGTTGGAGTTGGAGTTGGAGTTGGAGTTGGAGTGGGAGTTGGAGTTGGAGTTGGAGTTGGAGTTGGAGTTGGAGTTGGAGTTGGAGTTGGAGTTGGAGTTGGAGTTGGAGTTGGAGTTGGAGTTGGAGTTGGAGTTGGAGTTGGAGTTGGAGTTGGAATTGGAGTTGGAGTTGGAGTTGGAGTTGGAGTTGGAGTTGGAGTTGGAGTTGGAGTTGGAGTTGGAGTTGGAGTTGGAGTTGGAGTTGGAGTTGGAGTTGGAGTTGGAGTTGGAGTTGGAGTTGGAGTTGGAGTTGGAGTTGGAGTTGGAGTTGGAGTTGGAGTTGGAGTTGGAGTTGGAGTTGGAGTTGGAGTTGGAGTTGGAGTTGAAGTTGGAGTTAGAGTTGGAGTTGGAGATGGAATAGCTAGTTGGAACACCAACTGCAATTCCAACTCCAACTCTAACTCCAACTCTTACTCCAAGTCCAACTCCAACTCCAACTCCAACTCCAACTCCAACTCCAACTCCAACTCCAACTCCAACTCCAACTCCAACTCCAACTCCAACTCCAACTCCAACTCCAACTCCAACTCCAACTCCAACTCCAACTCCAACTCCAACTCCAACTCCATCTCCAACTCCAACTCCAACTCCAACTCCAACTCCAACTCCAACTCCAACTCCAACTCCAACTCCAACTCCAACTCCAACTCCAACTCCAACTCCAACTCCAACTCCAACTCCAACTCCAACTCCAACTCCAACTCCAACTCCAACTCCAACTCCAACTCCAACTCCAACTCCAACTCCAACTCCAACTCCAACTCCAACTCCAACTCCAACTCCAACTCCAACTCCAACTCCAACTCCAACTCCAACTCCAACTCCAACTCCAACTCCAACTCCAACTCCAACTCCAACTCCATCTTCAAATCCAACTCCAACTCCAAGTCCAAGTCCAAGTCCAAGTCCAACTCCAACTCCAACTCCAACTCCAACTCCAACTCCAACTCCAACTCCAACTCCAACTCCAACTCCAACTCCAACTCCAACTCCAACTCCAACTCCAACTCCAACTCCAACTCCAACTCCAACTCCAACTCCAACTCCAACTCCAACTCCAACTCCAACTCCAACTCCAACTCCAACTCCAACTCCAACTCCAACTCCAACTCCAACTCCAACTCCAACTCCAACTCCAACTCCAACTCCAACTCCAACTCCAACTCCAACTCCAACTCCAACTCCAACTCCAACTCCAACTCCAACTCCAACTCCAACTCCAACTCCAACTCCAACTCCAACTCCAACTCCAACTCCAACTCCAACTCCAACTCCAACTCCAACTCCAACTCCAACTCCAACTCCAACTCCAACTCCAACTCCAACTCCAACTCCAACTCCAACTCCAACTCCAACTCCAACTCCAACTCCTACTCCAACTCCAACTCCAACTCCAACTCCAACTCCAACTCCAACTCCAACTTCAACTCCAACTCCAACTCCAACTCCAACTCCAACTCCAACTCCAACTCCAACTCCAACTCCAACTCCAACTCCAACTCCTACTCCAACTCCAACTCCAGCTCCAACTCCAACTCCAACTCCAACTCCAACTCCATCTCCAACTCCATCTCCAACTCCAACTCCAACTCCAACTCCAACTCCAACTCCAACTCCAACTCCAACTCCAACTCCAACTCCAACTCCGATTTCAAACATCCGACCAGCAAGAACGCGTGAGCAGTGGAGCTTCCTCTGTAATATCTGTATTGAGAATCACACCACATTGGAAGATAATAAAAGGTTCTGAATAGATAGCAAAAGGGATCATAATACTCTGGTCCAAGAAGCAGGCCTTCAGAGGCGCATTCTTAGTTGACCATTTTCAGCAAAATCTGTATTGAGGATCATGCCACTTTGAAATATACCTACACGCATCTTGATGGATGAAAGAAGAATTAATAAAACTCGGTTTCAAACGTCCGACCAGCAAGGTCGAGGGAGCTGTGGAGCTTTCTCAGTAATATCTGTATTGAGAGTCACGCCACATTGAAAGATCCGTAAAAGGTTCTGAATGGATAGTAAACGATATAATAATATTCGGTTTCGGAAATCCATAAGAAACAAGCTTGCAGTGTAACTTCTACAGTAATATCTGTATTGACAATCATACCACGTAAAAGGATCCGTAAAAGGCTATTAGAAACGCGTTTGCAGTGTAACTTATACATTAATATCTGTAGATGTAATCATGCCACGTTGAAGAATCCTCAAAAGGATCTGATTGGATAGAAAAAGGTATCGTAGAGTAGGTTTCGAATATACGCCACTATAATGCATTCACTTTTATAAAGTCTCCCAGTTGGCCATGATTTAGGTCTATCAAGTTTTTGTTACTAAAACACAGGCAGGTTGGCACTGCTGGAATATCATCAAGGTCAAAACAATCCGCCGCGAAGTTGCCAATTTCCACTCTCAACATAATCATAACTTAATCTTCAATCTTAGACAAGATATTATCACAGACCATTATCTCCGAATATAATAAAGAACTCTTGCAATCTGCAATAGGTAAACTTCATTCTGACATGTTGAACCCTCAAATGAAATGACTATTTTCATCACTATATTTTATTAAGGTATAAAGAATGACTCGGGTTTCGTAGTACTTCTAATTTCGAAGCTGGTGTATTTCAAGTTGTGCAACAAGGTATTTAAATGTCTTCTGTAGGCTTATTTCTTGAGTATTTCGAAAAGTGGGGAATTCCATAGGTACAACTGTTCGTTTAGAAGTTTTCCTTCCGGGTTATTCAGGTACTTTCATTATTTTTTCAAATGAACTATCACAAAAGTAACGGACTACCCTATCCATTATTTTTCAATACAATTCCAACACTTGATTCTTGATTTCCATACAAGAAAATAGCATAATTGAATCTTCCAACCAGTTTATATACGTGAAATATTTCCAGTAACAACAGAGGAAAAGTTTTCTTCTACAGTCGCCAGGATTGTGGAATTATTGAATTCACATGATATATTCTCAAATTCATTATTTTTCCGAAGTAAATTCACATTGTGAAAATACGTAATTAATAATTATACTAGGACTTCTATGTAGAGAGGACAACGATGCGTAGTTATCTGACAGGAAAATGACTATAACCTAACATTTTCAAAATATACATGGTGAAATGTGTCAAATTTTCATGGCCAACCGGGAGACTTTATAAATGTGAATGTAGTATAGGTAAGCGTGAGCTGTGTATCTTTCTCAGTAATATCGTTATTGAGTATCACACTATGTTGAAAGATCCGTAAAAGGATCTGAATAGATATTTATAGGTATATATATATAGGTATCATAATACGCGGTTCCAAAAAACAGGCATTAGAGGCGCTTTGGCAGTTGAACATTTTCAGGAATATCTGTATTGAGAAACATGCCACTTTGGGATATCCCTTAAAACATCTTAATGGATAGTAAAAGAATTAATAAAACTCAGTGTCAAACATCCGAACAGCAGGGACACGTGTGCAGTAGAGCTTGCTCAGTAATATCTGTATTGAGAATCACACCACATTGAAAGATCCGTAAAATGTTCTGAATGGATATTAAACGATATAATAATACTCGGTTTGGAATAACCATTAGAAACGTGCTTGCAGTGTAACTCCTGAAGTAATATCTGTATTGAGAATCATACCACGTTAAAGGATCCTTATAAGGATCTGAATGGGTAGTAAAAGATATAGTAGTAGTCGGTTCCGATTATACGCCAACAGGAAAGCGCGAGCAGTGGAAATTTCTCAGTAATATCTTTATTGAGAATCACACCATGTGGGAAGATCCATAAAAGGATCTGAATAGATAGGAAAAGGTTATTTCGCGGTTATAAATATCCGGCCATCAGAGGCGCATTGGCAGTAGAATTTATCAGTAATATATGTATTGAGAATCATGCCACTTTGAATAATGCCTAAAAGCATCTAAATACCAGAATAATTAAAACACGATTTCAAACATCAGGCCAGCAGGGACGCGTGAGAAGTGGATTTTTCTCAGTAATATCTTTATTGATAATCACACCACGTTGAATGATCCGTAAAAGGTTCTTAATGGATAGTAAACGATATCCAGCCTTTAGAAACGCACTTTTAAAAGAATTTAAATGGATAGTAAAAGAATTATTTAAACACGATTTCAATCATCCGGCCAGCAGGAACGTGCGAGCATTGAAGCTTCCTCTGTAATATCTTTATTGAGAAACACACCACGTTGAAAGAACTGTAAAAGGTTCTTAATGGATACTAAAGGATTTAATAATACTCGGTTTCGAATATCCAGCCATAAAAAACGCGTACGCAGTGTAACTTCTACAGTAATATCTGTATTGTGAATCATGTCACGTTGAAGGATCCTCAAAAGCTTCTGGAGGGATAGTGAAAGATATAGTAGTAGTCTGTTTCGAATATACGCCAACAAGAAAGTGTGAGCAGTGGAACTTTCTCAGTAATATCCATATTGAGAATCACACCACGTTGAAAGATCAGTGAAAGGATCTTAATGGATAGTAAACGATATAATAATACTCGGTTTCGAATATCCAGCCATTAGAAATGCGTACGCAGTGTAACTTCTACAGTTATATCTGTATTGTGAATCATGCCACGTTGAAGGATCCTTAAAAGCTTCTGAAGGGATAGTAAAAGATATAGTAGGAGTCTGTTTCGAATATACGCGAACAAGAAAGCGTGAGCAGTGGAACTTTCTCCGTAATATCTTTATTTAGATTCACACCACGTTGAAAGATCAGTGAAAGGATCTGAATATATAGTAGAAGGTAATACTCGATTTCAAATATAGCGCCAACAGAACCGCATTGGCAATGGAACCTTATCAGTAATATCTGTATTGAGAATCATGCCACGTCAGTTTTGAACATCCGGCCAGCAGGCACGCGAGAGCATTGTAACTTCTACTGTAATATCTGTATTTTGAATCATGCCATGTTGAAGGATCCTTAAAAGGATCTGAATGAATCGTAAGAGTCGTGGCATGATTGCCAATACAGATATTACTGAGGAGGTTCCATTGCCAATGCAGTTCTGATGGCGCGATATTTGCAACCGGGTATTAAAATACATTCTACTTTCTATTCAGATCCTTTTACGGATCTTCCAACGAGGTGTGATTCTCAATAAAGATATTACTGAGAAAGTTCCACATCACAAGCATCCCTGTTGGCGTATACACGAAACAGACTACTACTAAGTATATCTTTTACTATCCATTCAGATCCTTTTAAGAATCCTTCAATGTGGCATGATTCCCAATACAGATATTACTGCAGAAGTTACACTGCGAATGCCTTTCTAATGGCTGGATATTCGACACAGAGTATTATTCTATCGTTTACTATCCATTAAGAACCTTTCAACGTGGTGTGATTCTCAAATCAATCTAGTTGTTTGGAGTTGGAGTTGGAGTTGGAGTTGGAGTTGGAGTGGGAGTTGGAGTTGGAGTTGGAGTTGGAGTTGGACTTGGAGTTGGAGTTGGAGTTGGAGTGGAGTTGGAGTTGGAGTTGGAGTTGGAGTTGGAGTTGGAGTTGGAGTTGGAGTTGGAGTTGGAGTTGGAGTTGGAGTTGGAGTTGGAGTTGGAGTTGGAGTTGGTGTTTGAGTTGGAGTTGGAGTTGGAGTTGGAGTTGGAGTTGGAGTTGGAGTTGGAGTTGGAGTTGGAGTTGGAGTTGGAGTTGGAGTTGGAGTTGGAGTTGGAGTTGGAGTTGGAGTTGGAGTTGGAGTTGGAGTTGGAGTTGGAGTTGGAGTTGGAGTTGGAGTTGGACTTGGAGTTGGAGTTGGAGTTGGAGTTGGAGTTGGAGTTGGAGTTGGAGTTGGAGTTGGAGTTGGAGTTGGAGTTGGAGTTGGAGTTGGAGTTGGAGTTGGAGTTGGAGTTGGAGTTGGAGTTGGAGTTGGAGTTGGAGTTGGAGTTGGAGTTGGAGTTGGAGTTGGAGTTGGAGTTGGAGTTGGAGTTGGAGTTGGAGTTGGAGTTGGAGTTGGAGTTGGAGTTGGAGTTGGAGTTGGAGTTGGAGTTGGAGTTGGAGTTGGAGTTGGAGTTGGAGTTGGAGTTGGAGTTGGAGTTGGAGTTGGAGTTGGAGTTGGAGTTGGAGTTGGAGTTGGAGTTGGAGTTGGAGTTGGAGTTGGAGTTGGAGTTGGAGTTGGAGTTGGAGTTGGAGTTGGAGTTGGAGTTGGAGTGGGAGTCGGAGTCGGAGTCGGAGTCGGAGTCGGAGTCGGAGTCGGAGTCGGAGTCGGAGTCGGAGTCGGAGTCGGAGTCGGAGTCGGAGTCGGAGTCGGAGTCGGAGTCGGAGTCGGAGTCGGAGTCGGAGTCGGAGTCGGAGTCGGAGTTGGACTTGGACTTGGACTTGGACTTGGACTTGGACTTGGACTTGGAGTTGGAGTTGGAGTTGGAGTTGGAGTTGGAGTTGGAGTTGTAGTTGGAGTTGGAATTGGAGTTGGAGTTGGAGTTGGAGTTGGAGTTGGAGTTGGAGTTGGAGTTGGAGTTGGAGTTGGAGTTGGAGTTGGAGTTGGAGTTGGAGTTGGAGTTGGAGTTGGAGTTGGAGTTGGAGTTGGAGTTGGAGTTGGAGTTGGAGTTGGAGTTGGAGTTGGAGTTGGAGTTGGAGTTGGAGTTGGAGTTGGAGTTGGAGTTGGAGTTGGAGTTGGAGTTGGAGTTGGAGTTGGTGTTGGAGTTGGAGTTGGAGTTGGAGTAGGAGATTTTCAGCAATATCTGTATTGAGAATCATGCCACTTTGAAATATACCTACACGCATCTGAATGGATAAAAGAAGAATTAATAAAACTCGGTTTCAAACGTCCGACCAGCAGGGTCGCGAAAGCAGTGGAGCTTTCTCAGTAATATCTGTATTGAGAGTCACACCACATTGAAAGATCCGTAAAAGTTTCTGAATGGATAGTGAACAATATAATAATATTAGGGTTTGAATATCCTTTAGAAACAACTTTGCAGTGTAACTTCTACAGTAATATCTGTATTGAAAATCATACCACGTTGAAGGATCCGTAGATGGTTCTTAATTAATAGTATACGATATAATAATACTCGGTTTCGAATATCCAGCTATTAGAAACGCGTTTGCAGTGTAACTTATACAGTTATATCTGTAGTGGGAATCATGCCACGTTGAAGAATCCTCAAAAGGATCTGAATGGATAGTAAAAGATATCGTAGTAGATGGTTTCGAAAATACGTCACTAGAGAAACGTGAGCAAAGTATCTTTCTCAGTAATATCTTTATTGAGTATCACACTATGTTGAAAGATCCGTAAAAGGATCTGAATAGATAGAAAAAGGTATCATAATACGCGGTTCCAAAAATCTGGCATTAGAGGCGCATTGGCAGTTGAACATTTTCTGTAATATCTGTTCTGAGAATCATGCCACTTTGGAATATCCCTTAAAACATCTAAATGGATAGTTAAAGAATTAATAAAATCGGTGTCAAACATCCGAACAGCATGGAGGCGTGAGCAGTAGAGCTTTCTCAGTAATATCTGAATTAGGAATCACACCACATTGAAAGATCCGTAAAAGGTTCTGAATGGATATTAAACGATATAATAATACCCGGTTTGGAATATCCATTAGAAACGCGCTTTCACTGTAACTCTTACAGTAATATCTGTATTGAGAATCATACTAAGTTAAAGGATCCTTAAAAGGATCTGAATGGGAGTAAAAGATATGGTAGTAGTCAGTTTCGATTAAACGCCAACAGGAAACCGCGAGCAGTGGAAATTTCTCAGTAATATCTTTATTGAGAATCACACCACGTTGAATGATCCGTAAAAGGGTCTTAATGGATAGTAAACGATATAATAATACCCGGTTTCGCATATCCAGCCTTTAGAAACGCGCTCCCAGTGTAACTTCTACAGTAATATCTGTATTGGGAATTATACCACGTTGAAGGATCCTCAATAGGATTTGAAATAAATGTAAAAGATATAGTTGTAGTCGGTTTCGAATATACGCCAATAGGGAAGCGTGAGCAGTGGAACTTTCACAGTAATATCTTTATTGAGAATCACATCAATATGAAAGATCCGTAAAAGGATCTGAATAGATAGTAAAAGGTAATATATTACTCGGTTTAAAATATCAGGCCATCAGAGGCGCATTGGCAGTAGAACTTTTTCAGTAATATCTGTATCGTGATTCATGCCTCTTTGAAAGATCCCTAAACGAATCCAACTGGATTGTAGAAGAATTAATAAAACACGACTTCATTCATTCGACCAGCAGGAGCGTGCAAGCATTGGAGCTTCCTCTGTAATATCTTTATTGAGAATCACACCACGTTGAAAGATCTGTAAATGGTTCTTAATGTATAGAACACGATATTATAATACTCGGTTTCGAATTTCCATCCATTAGAAATGCGTACGCCTTGTAACTTCTACAGTAATATCTGTATTGTGAATCATGCCACGTTGAAGGATCCTTAAAAGCTTCTGAATGGATAGTAAAAGATATAGTAGTAGTCTGTATCGAATATACGCCAACAGGAAAGCGTGAGCAGTGGAACTTTCTCAGTAATATCTTTATTGATAATCACACCACGTTGAAAGATCAGTGAAAGGATCTGAATATATAGTAGAAGGTAATACTCGGTTTCAAATATAGCGCCATCAGAACCGCATTGGCAATGGAACCTTATCAGTAATATCTGTATTGACAATCATACCACGTTAAAGGATCCGTAAAAGGCTATTAGAAACGCGTTTGCAGTGTAAATTGTACATCAATATCTGTAGAGGTAATCATGCCACGTTGAAGAATCCTCAAAAGGATCTGATTGGATAGAAAAAGGTATCGTAGAGTAGGTTTCGAATATACGCCACTAGGTAAGCGTGAGCAGTGTATCTTTCTCAGTAATATCTTTATTGAGTATCGCACTATGTTGAAAGATCCGTAAAAGGATCTGAATAGATATATATAGGTATTAATATAGGTATCATAATAAGTGGTCCCAAAAAACAGGCATTAGAGGCGCTTTGGCAGTTGAACATTTTCAGAAATATCTGTATTGAGAAACATGCCACTTTGGGATATCCCTTAAAACATCTAAATGGATAGTAAAAGAATTAATAAAACTCGGTGTCAAACATCCGAACAGCAGGGACTCTTGAGCAGTAGAGCTTGCTCAGTAATATCTGTATTGAGAATCACACCACATTGAAAGATCCGTAAAAGGTTCTGAATGGATATTAAACAACAAATATTGCAGTGATTGCAGACGCGCTACAATATCGGACTTTGCTTCTCAATAGAATCTTTAAATTTGTTGGTTTAGAGTGGAGGATTGTTATATTTTATTTGCCTAAATAGAGTGATACGGTGTGCTGATCCCTGGTAAAGGTTTTATCACTGTTCTAGTCGCCAAAATAGTGCGAAACAATTAATAATTGAACATGTTATGTGCATTGTGTGTAATAAAGTAATAACAAAGAACGCACCGGGTCTCGCTTGCTCCGGTTTTTGTGGTTCCTCTTATTAGTGTTGAGTAGGACACGACTTGAAAAAGAGTTTGTAAGAGTAGCCTCTTTTTTGTCCTGAGCCAGTACAATGTCCCACTTCAAAAGAGGCGAGGCGTACTGAACACTGAACCATTTGAAGTTATTATAGTACGAATTATGCGCGCCTCCTGGCGCCTCAAATGTTAGACGCGACGTGCTTTTGTCACTGCGGTATTGATGAGTAAGCTCTCTAGGAGGTTTGTCACTCGAACTTGGAAAGTTGTAAGAGTGCTTAGCTTATGTAATGAGGGTTTCGGCAAGAACATATCTAACGGACAGATATTAGGAGGATGAGCCACATTTGATTGTTTAGTACAAATATTATGAAATTATAAATCTTACAAGTATAAAAAATGAATTTTATGTGTTTGTAGTCTGTTAGGTACTGTAACCAAATGATTACGATTATAAAATTTCTTACCTAATATACCTATTAAAAATGAACGCAGAAGTTTTTGAGGATGGATGTGGGATGGATGGATGTATGTTTGTTACTCTTTCACGCAAAAACTACTGAATGAATTTTAATCAAACTTTACAAGAATATATATTATACTTACAAGTTACAGATACCCGACGGAAGCAATAAATGATGGTGGGTCATAAATAAATTAGGCAATTCTACTACCCTCACATCAAAGGTTCCGACACAAAATGGAATTTCTTTATCTGCCTCTGCCTCGCTCTCGCTCGACCGCGACAAATAAATTGAAGTAGTACAATTTTAAATTTCGAGGCACTCTTACATTTTGACGTCATGTCCGGGACAAATGAAGCGCCTCTTGTATGTCCTACTCAACACTACCTCTTATCATGCGAGTTCCACCTGTTCGGATTTGTCTAGAAATCAGCTGTCAGCGTTAAACAGTTCACCGGGCCTGCAGTGGTCATGTCAGTCGTGCCGCAGGTCACTCAGGATCCGTACCCGATCGAACGCTGAGACGGAAGGAGATGCATCGCCGGCTGACGATCTGAATGCCGCCCATGGCATGCTGGAGCTCATGGAATCTTTCAAGCAGGAAATGAAGCTTTTGCGTGATTCTGTTGATTTCTGCTCTGATAAAAACATGGAATTTGAGCGGAAATTGCAGAAATTTGAACATTTGTTCAATACTACGGAGGCACTGAAAGCCGAAAACCTCATACTAAAAAAATTGGTTCAAGCACTGACGTGAAGTCAGAAGCTTTTGCGCGTATGTTCTATTGTCCATTCTTCTGTATTGGACACCCTTAATCGAATTTACCATGGTAAATTCGATTAAGGGTGTCCAATACAGAAGAATGGACAATAGAACATACGCGCAAAAGCTTCTGACTTCACGTCAGTGCTTGAACCAATTTTTTTTTCGTGATTTTTTTGAAATTTTCTAGGGGTACGGTTCTTAAAATTTTTTTTCTCGTCGTTTTTTTCAAATTTTCTAGGGGTACGGTTCTCACAAAATTTTAAACACGTCTTTATGTTGATGTTCTACTACTAATTACCAAACTTCAATTCGATCGAATATTTATTTTTTGAGTTATCAAGGAAACAATATTCCAGATGGGTATAACTCGGAAACCGTTAGACCGATTTTGCCCAAAATTGAACTCAACTCTCCCTTTCGGATACGCAACCTTCCCTGAAAATTGCAAGTCCCTATCTCCTTTCGTTCGAAAGTTATCGAGGCAACGTTCACCCATCTACTGAACTCACACAAGAATGCTCGAATCTCCAACATTATTTAACCGATCGTATTAAAACTTGAAAATTGTCAGTATAGTTAGGTTATGAAGGTTCTTGCAAAATTTCAGCAATTTCGAACGATTAGTTACTGATATATAGAACTTTTTTTTTTTATTTTCAAAGATTTATTTAAAATTTTCTACAACTGCTATCCTCACCAAATTTTGCAAACGTTTCCGCATTGGCATTCTACAACTAATAACCATGTTTGAATTCAATCGGTTTAGTATTTTTCGAGTAAATGAGGAACAAAAACCACAAAATTTCATTAAATTTCAGATGGCTATAACTCTGAAACCATTTGGCCGATTAGGCTCATAATCAAACTGAAATGTCGCGTTGTGGTGTACATCCCAACCTGAAAACTTGAGGCCGCTATCTCTCTCAGTTCTCAAGTTATCGTGACAACAAAAATATTTTTTAATAATTTTTTAATAATTTTGTAGCCATACGATTCGCACAAAATTTCACAAACGTGCTTAGGTTCATATTCTACAACTACTCACTAAGTTTCAATTCGATCGGATTCATATTGGTTGAAAACAAAATTATTACTCGGAAACCACTGGGCCGATTATGCCCATTAACGAACTTGTCCGTCGTATTGGGATGCGCCACCCACCCTGAAAATTTCAAGTCGCTAGCTCTTTTCGTTCTCAAGTTATCGTGGCAACGGCCGGACGGCCGGACGGCCGGACGGACAGAATCAAATTTGACATCGAATTCTTCATTGGGGAGTTGAACTTAATCGTTCGAGACCATTTTCGTCAAAAAATTCGAAAGTTACAGACATTTGGGCAAAACTATAACGCGATGTTCCCCAGAACATACGCGCAAAAAGAAATTGCTCAGGTAACCAACCGGCTGAGCACCTTTGAGCAGATCAATCGCTCATACAATGTAGAGATACAAGATATCCCGGAAAGACCAAACGAGAATTTGGTCTCGATTGTGAAGAATGTTGCAAACATGCTGAATCACAAGTTGGAAGTATCCATGTTGGATAACGTGTTTAGCGTTCAAACTCAGGTAGAACGCAAGCCTAAACATATAATTGTGAGATTCTTATCTAAACTTTCCCGGGATGGGTTTCTGTCAGCAGCTAAGATTGCCAAAAGAAATCTTGGACATAACCAGGGATTCAAACTCGAGGGAGTCTCCAGCAGATTCTGTATTCATGAACACATATCCCCTCAAATTAAATTGCTTCTTAAACAAGCGAGGGAGAGGGCTAAAACTGGAGGTTACAAGTTTGTGTGGGTCCAGAACGGCAACAACTAACAAGTGTTAGAAAGGAAGAAAATTCAACTATTGTATGTATTGCGAAGACAGAAGATCTCGATAACCTATAAACTATTTTAACTGTTTTTTCATGTTGTCTGTATTGGAAACCTATGGCTTTTAGTATCATATATCAAAATGCTCATGGCTTAAGAACAAAGTTAACTGACTTCAAACAAAATCTGTATGTAAGTTGCCCTGATATCCTATGTGTCACTGAATCCTGGTTGAAGAGTACTGTTTTTGACCATGAGTTGGTGGATCTGAATATTTATGACGTTTTTCGTCGAGATCGCGAAACCATCGATGGCGCAAAATCTGATGGGGGTGGTGTATTAATTGCAGTGAAAAGTAAATATGGTGCAGTTTTAGTACCTGAATATCAAAGTAATGCCGAAGATATATGGATAAGTGTAAAACTGGAAGAGGGTAGGGTATTGATTATCTGCTGTGTTTACCTGCCTCCAAATGACATTGGTGCCTACGTGAGTTTCTCTACTAAATTGAGTACTTTGCATACGAGAGAAAATCATATCGTTCTAATTTGTGGTGACTTGAATATGTCATCCACGCGTTGGGCACTGGTTGATGGTAACAGTTATTTAGAACCCCTAAATGTCGAGGCTAAGTACTCATTATTGTTGGACACTTTTTCTTTTCAAAATATGATGCAGTTTAATTCTGTCCCAAATGCGAATAATAAGATACTTGATATAATTCTATGTAATAGATTCAAAACTAGTGAGATTGGTCTTTGCCTGAGCCCTCTTGTGCAGGAAGATATGCATCATCCATACATCGAATTCCTTATGGATCTTAGCATAAGTAAACCCTTAAAATTTAATTGTAATACCTACTATAATTTCAATAAAGCAAATTATGTAAGTTTGAATCGGGAAATTTCTGACAACGACTGGGCTTTACTATTTCATAATAAATCTTTAAATACTTGTTTAGATACATTTTATAGTAAAATAGATAGCATCAAGCAAAAATATGTACCATCCTATTCCAAAAATAAGTATTTTCCAACATTCTATTCTCAAGAAACAGTAAGAACAGTTAAGAAAAAAAATAATATACATAAAAAATGGAAAAAATATAAAAACGTTAACGATTATAATCTGTTTAAAACTTTAAGGACGCGTTGTAAATTTTTAATTGGAAGTGACTTTCTGAAATATACCCATGCAGTGGAGAATGACTTAATAAATAATCCTAAAAGATTTTGGAATTATGCCTCTGTTAAAATTAAAACACGATTTCAAACATCAGGCCAGCAGGGACACGCGAGAATTGGAGCTTTGTCAGTTATATCTTTATTGAGAATCACACCACGTTGAATGATCCGTAAAAGGTTCTTAATGGATAGTAAACGATATGCACTCTTTAGAAACGCGCTTGCAGTGTAACTTGTACAGTAATATCTGTAATGGGAATTATACCACGTTGAAGGATCTTTAAAAGGATTTGAAATGAAAGTAAAAGATATAGTAGTAGTCGGAATCGAATATACGCCAATAGGGAAGCTTGAGCAGTAAAACTTTCTCAGTAATATCTTTATTGAGAATCACACCAATTTGAAAGATCCGTAAAAGGATCTGAATAGATAGTAAAAGGTAATATATTACTCGGTTTAAAATATCAGGCCATCAGAGGCGCATTGGCAGTAGGACTTTTTCCGTAATATCTGTAACGAGAATCATGCCTCTTTGAAAGATCCCTAAAAGAATCGAAATGGATAGTAAAAGAATTAATAAAACACGATTTCAATCATCCGGTGGTATGATTCTCAATACAGATATTACTTTAGGAGTTACACTGCAAGCGCGTTTCTAATGGTTATTCCAAACCGAGTATTATTATATCGTTTAATATCCATTCAGAACCTTTTACGGATCTTTCAATGTGGTGTGATTCTAAATACAGATATTACTGAGAAAGCTCTACTGCTCACGCGTCCCTACTGTTCGGATGTTTGACACCGAGTTTTATTAATTCTTTAACTATCCATTTAGATGTTTTAAGGGATATCCTAAAGTGGCATGGTTCTCAACACAGATATTACTGAAAATGTTCAACTGCCTCTAATGCCTGCATTTTGGAACCGCGTATTTATGATACCTTTTACTATCTATTCAGATCCTTTTACGGATCTTTCAACATAGTGTGATACTCAATAAAGATATTACTGAGAAAGATACACTGCTCACGCTTCCCTAGTGGCGTATATTCGAAACCACCTACTACGATATCTTTTACTATCCAATCAGATCCTTTTGAGGATTCTTCAACGTGGCATGATTCCCTCTACAGATATTGATATATAAGTTACACTGCAAACGCGTTTTTGATAGCCTTTTACGGATCCCTTAACGTGGTATGATTGTCAATACAGATATTACTGTAGAAGTTACACTGCAAGCTCCAACTCCAACTCCAACTCCAACTCCAACTCCAACTCCAACTCCAACTCCAACTCCAACTCCAACTCCAACTCCAACTCCAACTCCAACTCCAACTCCAACTCCAACTCCAACTCCAAATCCAACTCCAACTCCAACTCCAACTCCAACTCCAACTCCAACTCCAACTCCAACTCCAACTCCAACTCCAACTCCAACTCCAACTCCAACTCCAACTCCAACTCCAACTCCAACTCCAACTCCAACTCCAACTCCAACTCCAACTCCAACTCCAACTCCAACTCCAACTCCAACTCCAACTCCAACTCCAACTCCAACTCCAACTCCAACTCCAACTCCAACTCCAACTCCAACTCCAACTCCAACTCCAACTCCAACTCCAACTCCAACTCCAACTCCAACTCCAACTCCAACTCCAACTCCAACACCAACTCCAACTCCAACTCCAACTCCAACTCCACTGCTCACGCTTTCCTGTTGGCGTATATTCGAAACAGACTACTACTATATCTTTTACTATCCCTTCAGAAGCTTTTAAGGATCCTTCAACGTGGCATGATTCACAATACAGATATTACTGTAGAAGTTGCACTGCGTACGCGTTTCTAATGGCTGGATATTCGAAACCGAGTATTATTATATCGTTTACTATCCATTAAGAACGTTTTACAGATCTTTCAACGTGGTGTGTTTCTCAATAAAGATATTACAGAGGAAGCTCCAATGCTCGCACGTTCCTGCTGGCCGGATGATTGAAATCGTGTTTTATTAATTCTTTTACTATCCATTTCGATTCTTTTAGGGATCTTTCAAAGAGGCATGATTCTCGATACAGATATTACGGAAAAAGTCCTTCTGCCAATGCACCTCTGATGGCCTGATATTTTAAACCGAGTAATATATTACCTTTTACTATCTATTCAGATCCTTTTACGGATCTTTCAAATTGATGTGATTCTCAATAAAGATATCACTGAGAAAGTTTTACTGCTCACGCTTCCCTATTGGCGTATATTCGAATCCGACTACTACTATATCTTTTACTTTCATTTCAAATCCTTTTAAAGATCCTTCAACCTGGTATAATTCCCAATACAGATATTACTGTAGAAGTTACACTGCAAGCGCGTTTCTAAAGAGTGGATATCGTTTACTATCCATTAAGAACCTTTTACGGATCATTCAACGTGGTGTGATTCTCAATAAAGATATAACTGACAAAGCTCCACTTCTCGCGCGTCCCTGCTGGCCTGATGTTTGAAATCGTGTTTTAATTATTCTGTTATTTAGATACTTTTAGGCATTATTCAAAGTGGCATGATTCTCAATACATATATTACTGAAAAATTCTACTGCCAATGCGCCTCTGATGGCCTGATATTTATAACCGGGAAATAAAATACCTTTTCCTATCTATTCAGATCCTTTCATGGATCTTTCCACATGGTGTGATTCTCAATAAAGATATTACTGAGAAATTTCTTCTGCTCGCTTTTTCCTGTTGGCGTATAAACGGAACCGACTACTACTATATCTTTTACTACCCATTCAGATCCTTTAACGTGGTATGATTCTCAATACAGATATTACTTTAGGAGTTACACTGCAAGCGCGTTTCTAATGGTTATTTCAAACCGAGTATTATTATATCGTTTAATATCCATTCAGAACCTTTTAAGGATCTTTCAATGTGGTGTGATTCTAAATACAGATATTACTGAGAAAGCTCTACTGCTCACGCGTCCCTGCTGTTCGGATGTTTGACACCAAGTTTTATTAATTCTTTTACTATCCATTTAGATGTTTTAAGGGATATCCTAAAGTGGCATGGTTCTCAATACAGATATTACAGAAAATGTTCAACTGCCAATGCGCCTCTAATGCCTGAATTTTGGAACCGCGTATTTATGATACCTTTTATTATCTATTGAGATCCTTTTACGGATCTTTCAACATAGTGTGATACTCAATAAAGATATTACTGAGAAAGATACACTGCTCACGCTTCCCTAGAGGCGTATATTCGAAACCTACTACTACGATATCTATTACTATCTAATCAGATCCTTTTGAGGATTCTTCAACGTTCTTCTCTACAGATATTGATGTATAAGTTACACTGCAAACGCGTTTCTAATAGGCTTGTGCGGATCCTTCAACGTGGTATGATTGTCAATACAGATATTACTGTAGAAGTTACACTGCAAGCTTGTTTCTTATGGATATTCGAAACCGAATATTATTATACCGTTCACTATCCATACAGAACCTTCCACGGATCTTTCAATGTGGTGTGACTCTCAATACAGATATTACTGAGAAAGCTCCACAGCTCCCGCGACCCTGCTGGTCGGACGTTTGAAACCGTGTACCGCAGTGGAAATTTCTCAGTAATATCTTTATTGAGAATCACACCATGTGGAAAGATCCATAAAAGGATCTGAATAGATAGGAAAAGGTATTTTATTTCCCGGTTATAAATATCAGGCCATCAGAGGCGCATTGGCAGTAGAATTTTTCAGTAATATATGTATTGAGAATCATGCCACTTTGAATAATGCCTAAAAGTATCTAAATAACAGAATAATTAAAACACGATTTCAAACATCAGGCCAGCAGGGACGCGCGAGAAGTGGAGCTTTGTCAGTTATATCTTTATTGAGAATCACACCACGTTGAATGATCCGTAAAAGGTTCTTAATGGATAGTAAACGATATCCACTCTTTAGAAACGCGCTTGCAGTGTAACTTCTACAGTATTATCTGTATTGGGAATTATACCACGTTGAAGGATCTTTAAAAGGATTTGAAATGAAAGTAAAAGATATAGTAGTAGTCGGATTCGAATAAACGCCAATAGGGAAGCGTGAGCTGTAAAACTTTCTCAGTAATATCTTTATTGAGAATCACATCAATTTGAAAGATCCGTAAAAGGATCTGAATAGATAGTAAAAGGTAATATATTACTCGGTTTAAAATATCAGGCCATCAGAGGTGCATTGGCAGAAGGACTTTTTCCGTAATATCTGTATCGAGAAACATGCCTCTTTGATAGATCCCTAAAAGAATCGAAATGGATAGTGGAAGAATTAATAAAACACGATTTCAATAATCCGGCCAGCAGGAACGTGCGAGCATTGGAGCTTCCTCTGTAATATCTTTATTGAGAAACATACCACGTTGAAAGATCTGTAAAACGTTCTTAATGGATAGTAAACGATATAATAATACTCGGTTTCGAATATCCAGCCATTAGAAACGCGTACGCAGTGTAACTTCTACAGTAATATCTGTATTGTGAATCATGCCACGTTGAAGGATCCTTAAAAGCTTCTGAAGGGATAGTAAAAGATATAGTAGTAGTCTGTTTCGAATATACGCCAACAGGAAAGTGTGAGCAGTGGAGTTGGAGTTGGAGTTGGAGTTGGAGTTGGTGTTGGAGTTGGAGTTGGAGTTGGAGTTGGAGTTGGAGTTGGAGTTGGAGTTGGAGTTGGAGTTGGAGTTGGAGTTGGAGTTGGAGTTGGAGTTGGAGTTGGAGTTGGAGTTGGAGTTGGAGTTGGAGTTGGAGTTGGAGTTGGAGTTGGAGTTGGAGTTGGAGTTGGAGTTGGAGTTGGAGTTGGAGTTGGAGTTGGAGTTGGAGTTGGAGTTGGAGTTGGAGTTGGAGTTGGAGTTGGAGTTGGAGTTGGAGTTGGAGTTGGAGTTGGAGTTGGAGTTGGAGTTGGAGTTGGAGTTGGAGTTGGAGTTGGAGTTGGAGTTGGAGTTGGAGTTGGAGTTGGAGTTGGAGTTGGAGTTGGAGTTGGAGTTGGAGTTGGAGTTGGAGTTGGAGTTGGAGTTGGAGTTGGAGTTGGAGTTGGAGTTGGAGTTGGAGTTGGAGTTGGAGTTGGAGTTGGAGTTGGAGTTGGAGTTGGAGTTGGAGTTGGAGTTGGAGTTGGAGTTGGAGTTGGAGTTGGAGTTGGAGTTGGAGTTGGAGTTGGAGTTGGAGTTGGAGTTGGAGTTGGAGTTGGAGTTGGAGTTGGAGTTGGAGTTGGAGTTGGAGTTGGAGTTGGAGTTGGAGTTGGAGTTGGAGTTGGAGTTGGAGTTGGAGTTGGAGTTGGAGTTGGAGTTGGAGTTGGAGTTGGAGTTGGAGTTGGAGTTGGAGTTGGAGTTGGAGTTGGAGTTGGAGTTGGAGTTGGAGTTGGAGTTGGAGTTGGAGTTGGAGTTGGAGTTGGAGTTGGAGTTGGAGTTGGAGTTGGAGTTGGAGTTGGAGTTGGAGTTGGAGTTGGAGTTGGAGTTGGAGTTGGAGTTGGAGTTGGAGTTGGAGTTGGAGTTGGAGTTGGAGTTGGAGTTGGAGTTGGAGTTGGAGTTGGAGTTGGAGTTGGAGTTGGAGTTGGAGTTGGAGTTGGAGTTGGAGTTGGAGTTGGAGTTGGAGTTGGAGTTGGAGTTGGAGTTGGAGTTGGAGTTGGAGTTGGAGTTGGAGTTGGAGTTGGAGTTGGAGTTGGAGTTGGAGTTGGAGTTGGAGTTGGAGTTGGAGTTGGAGTTGGAGTTGGAGTTGGAGTTGGAGTTGGAGTTGGAGTTGGAGTTGGAGTTGGAGTTGGAGTTGGAAGTGGAGTTGGAGTTGGAGTTGGAGTTGGAGTTGGAGTTGGAGTTGGAGTTGGAGTTGGAGTTGGAGTTGGAGTTGGAGTTGGAGTTGGAGTTGGAGTTGGAGTTGGAGTTGGAGTTGGAGTTGGAGTTGGAGTTGGAGTTGGAGTTGGAGTTGGAGTTGGAGTTGGAGTTGGAGTTGGAGTTGGAGTTGGAGTTGGAGTTGGAGTTGGAGTTGGAGTTGGAGTTGGAGTTGGAGTTGGAGTTGGAGTTGGAGTTGGAGTTGGAGTTGGAGTTGGAGTTGGAGTTGGAGTTGGAGTTGGAGTTGGAGTTGGAGTTGGAGTTGGAGTTGGAGTTGGAGTTGGAGTTGGAGTTGGAGTTGGAGTTGGAGTTGGAGTTGGAGTTGGAGTTGGTGAGTGGAGTTGGAGTTGGAGTTGGAGTTGGAGTTGGAGTTGGAGTGGAGTTGGAGTTGGAGTTGGAGTTGGAGTTGGAGTTGGAGTTGGAGTTGGAGTTGGAGTTGGAGTTGGAGTTGGAGTTGGAGTTGGAGTTGGAGTTGGAGTTGGAGTTGGAGTTGGAGTTGGAGTTGGAGTTGGAGTTGGAGTTGGAGTTGGAGTTGGAGTTGGAGTTGGAGTTGGAGTTGGAGTTGGAGTTGGAGTTGGAGTTGGAGTTGGAGTTGGAGTTGGAGTTGGAGTTGGAGTTGGAGTTGGAGTTGGAGTTGGAGTTGGAGTTGGAGTTGGAGTTGGAGTTGGAGGTGGAGTTGGAGTTGGAGTTGGAGTTGGAGTTGGAGTTGGAGTTGGAGTTGGAGTTGGAGTTGGAGTTGGAGTTGGAGTTGGAGTTGGAGTTGGAGTTGGAGTTGGAGTGGAGTTTGAATCGGAATTGGCTTTGGAGGTGGAATTGGAGATGGAGTTGGAGTTGGAGTTGGAGTTGGAGTTGGAGTTGGAGTTGGAGTTGGAGTTGGAGTTGGAGTTGGAGTTGGAGTTGGAGTTGGGGTTGGGGTTGGAGTTGGAGTTGGAGTTGGAGTTGGAGTTGGAGTTGGAGTTGGAGTTGGAGTTGGAGTTGGAGTTGGAGTTGGAGTTGGAGTTGGAGTTGGAGTTGGAGTTGGAGTTGGAGTTGGAGTTGGAGTTGGAGTTGGAGTTGGAGTTGGAGTTGGAGTTGGAGTTGGAGTTGGAGTTGGAGTTGGAGTTGGAGTTGGAGTTGGAGTTGGAGTTGGAGTTGGAGTTGCTGTTGGAGGTGGAGTTGGAGTTGGTGTTGGAGTTGGAGTTGGAGTTGAAGTTGGAATTGGAGTTGGAGTTGGAGTTGGAGTTGGAGTTGGAGTTGGAGTTGGAGTTGGAGTTGGAGTTGAAGTTGGAATTGGAGTTGGAGTTGGAGTTGGAGTTGGAGTTGGAGTTGGAGTTGGAGTTGGAGTTGGAGTTGGAGTTGGAGTTGGAGTTGGAGTTGGAGTTGGAGTTGGAGTTGGAGTTGGAGTTGGAGTTGGAGTTGGAGTTGGAGTTGGAGTTGGAGTTGGAGTTGGAGTTGGAGTTGGAGTTGGAGTTGGAGTTGGAGTTGGAGTTGGAGTTGGAGTTGGAGTTGGAGGTGGAGTTGGAGTTGGAGTTGGAGTTGGAGTTGGAGTTGGAGTTGGAGTTGGAGTTGGAGTTGGAGTTGGAGTTGGAGTTGGAGTTGGAGTTGGAGTTGGAGTTGGAGTTGGAGTTGGAGTTGGAGTTGGAGTTGGAGTTGGAGTTGGAGTTGGAGTTGGAGTTGGAGTTGGAGTTGGAGTTGGAGTTGGAGTTGGAGTTGGAGTTGGAGTTGGAGTTGGAGTTGGAGTTGGAGTTGGAGTTGGAGTTGTAGTTGGAGTTGGAGTTGGAGTTGGACTTGGAGTTGGACTTGGACTTGGACTTGGAGTTGGAGTTGGAGTTGGAGTTGGAGTTGGAGTTGGAGTTGGAGTTGGAGTTGGAGTTGGAGTTGGAGTTGAAGTTGAAGTTGGAGTTGTAGTTGGAGTTCGAACTTGGAGTTGTCCAACTCCAACTCCAACTCCAACTCCAACTCCAACTCCAACTCCAACTCCAACTCCAACTCCAACTCCAACTCCAACTCCAACTCCAACTCCAACTCCAACTCCAACTCCAACTCCAACTCCAACTCCAACTCCAACTCCAACTCCAACTCCAATTCCAACTCCAACTCCAACTCCAACTCCAACTCCAACTCCAACTCCAACTCCAACTCCAACTCCAACTCCAACTCCAACTCCAACTCCAACTCCAACTCCAACTCCAACTCCAACTCCAACTCGAACTTCAACTCCAACTCCAACTCCAACTCCAACTCCAACTCCAACTCCAACTCCAACTCCAACTCCAACTCCAACTCCAACTCCAACTCCAACCCCAACTCCAACTCCAACTCCAACTCCAACTCCAACTCCAACTCCAACTCCAACTCCAATTCCAACTTCAACTCCAACTCCAACTCCAACACCAACTCCAACTCCAACTCCACCTCCAACTGCAACTCCAACTCCAACTCCAACTCCAACTCCAACTCCAACTCCAACTCCAACTCCAACTCCAACTCCAACTCCAACTCCAACTCCAACTCCAACTCCAACTCCAACTCCAACTCCAACTCCAACTCCAACTCCAACTCCAACTCCAACTCCAACTCCAACTCCAACTCCAACTCCAACTCCAACTCCAACTCCAACTCCAACTCCAACTCCAAATCCACCTCCAACACCAACTCCAACTCCAACTCCAACTCCAACTCCAACTCCAACCCCAACTCCAACTCCAACTCCAACTCCAACTCAATCTCCAACTCCGATTTCAAACATCCGACCAGCAAGAACGCGTGAGCAGTGGAGCTTCCTCTGTAATATCTGTATTGAGAATCACACCACATTGAAAGATCCATAAAAGGTTCTGAATAGATAGCAAAAGGTATCATAATACTCTGTTCCAAGAATCTGGCCTTCAGAGGTGCATTCTTAGTTGACCATTTTCAGCAATATCTGTATTGAGGATCATACCACTTTGAAATATACCTACACGCATCTTAATGGATAAAAGAAGAATTAATAAAACTCGGTTTCAAACGTCCGACCAGCAGGGTCGCGGGAGCTGTGGAGCTTTCTCAGTTATATCTGTATTGAGAGTCACACCACATTGAAAGATCCGTGAAAGGTTCTGTATGGATAGTAAACGATATAATAATATTCGGTTTCGAATATCCATAAGAAACAAGCTTGCAGTGTAACTGAATATATAGTAGAAGGTAATACTCGGTTTCAAATATAGCGCCATCAGAACCGCATTGGCAATGGAACCTTATCAGTAATATCTGTATTGACAATCATACCACGTTAAAGGATCCGTAAAAGGCTATCAAAAACGCGTTTGCAGTGTAACTTATACATCAATATCTGTAGAGGGAATCATGCCACGTTGAAGAATCCTCAAAAGGATCTGATTGGATAGTAAAAGATATCGTAGTAGGTGGTTTCGAATATACGCCACTAGGGAAGCGTGAGCAGTGTATCTTTCTCAGTAATATCTTTATTGAGTATCACACTATGTTGAAAGATCCGTAAAAGGATCTGAATAGATAGTAAAAGGTATCATAAATACGCGGTTCCAAAATGCAGGCATTAGAGGCGCATTGGCAGTTGAACATTTTCAGTAATATCTGTGTTGAGAACCATGCCACTTTAGGATATCCCTCAAAACATCTAAATGGATAGTAAAAGAATTAATAAAACTCGGTGTCAAACATCCGAACAGTAGGGACGCGTGAGCAGTAGAGCTTTCTCAGTAATATCTGTATTTAGAATCACACCACATTGAAAGATCCGTAAAAGGTTCTGAATGGATATTAAACGATATAATAATACTCGGTTTGGAATAACCATTAGAAACGCACTTGCAGTGTAACTCCTAAAGTAATATCTGTATTGAGAATCATACCACCGGATGATTGAAATCGTGTTTTATTAATTCTTTTACTATCCATTTCGATTCTTTTAGGGATCTTTCAAAGAGGCTTGATTCTCGTTACAGATATTACGGAAAAAGTCCTACTGCCAATGCGCCTCTGATGGCCTGATATTTTAAACCGAGTAATATATTACCTTTTACTATCTATTCAGATCCTTTTACGGATCTTTCAAATTGGTGTGATTCTCAATAAAGATATTACTGAGAAAGTTTTACTGCTCAAGCTTCCCTATTGGCGTATATTCGATTCCGACTACTACTATATCTTTTACTTTCATTTCAAATCCTTTTAAAGATCCTTCAACGTGGTATAATTCCCATTACAGATATTACTGTACAAGTTACACTGCAAGCGCGTTTCTAAAGAGTGCATATCGTTTACTATCCATTAAGAACCTTTTACGGATCATTCAACGCTCTTTTCGTTCTCAAGTTATCGTGGCAATGGACGGCCGGCCGAACAGAATCAAATTTGACCTCGAATTCTTCATTGGGGAGTCGAACTAAATCGTGCTTGGTAACTAGTAGTAGAAAATCAACATAAAGACGTGTTTAAAAGTTTGTAAGAACCGTACCCCTAGAAAATTTGAAAAAAATGACGAAAAAAAAATTTTAAGAACCGTACCCCTAGAAAATTTTAAAAAAATCACGGAAAAAAAAATTGGTTCAAGCACTGACGTGAAGTCAGAAGCTTTTGCGCGTATGTTCTATTGTCCATTCTTCTGTATTGGACACCCTTAGTCGAATTTACCATGGTAAATTATGTTGTCCATTCTCCTGTATTGGACACTCTTAATTCGAATTTACCATGGTAAATTCGAATTAAGTGCCAAACTCTTAATTTGAATTTACCATGGTAAATTCGAATTAAGTGTCCAATACAGGAGAATGGACAACATAATTTACCATGGTAAATTCGACTAAGGGTGTCCAATACAGAACCCCATCTCCAACTCCAACTCCATTTCCAACTCCAACTCTAACTCCAACTCCAACTCCAACTCCAACTCCAACTCCAACTCCAACTCCAACTCCAACTCCAACTCCAACTCCAACTCCAACTCCAACTCCAACTCCAACTCCAACTCCAACTCCAACTCCAACTCCATCTCCAACTCCAACTCCAACTCCAACTCCAACTCCAACTCCAACTCCAACTCCAACTCCAACTCCAACTCCAACTCCAAGTCCAACTCCACCTCCAACTCCAACTCCAACTCCAACTCCAACTCCAACTCCAACTCCAACCCCAACTCCAACTCCAACTCCAACTCCAACTCAATCTCCAACTCCGATTTCAAACATCCGACCAGCAAGAACGCGTGAGCAGTGGAGCTTCCTCTGTAATATCTGTATTGAGAATCACACCACATTGAAAGATCCATAAAAGGTTCTGAATAGATAGCAAAAGGTATCATAATACTCTGTTCCAAGAATCTGGCCTTCAAAGGAGCATTCTTAGTTGACCATTTTCAGCAATATCTGTATTGAGGATCATACCACTTTGAAATATACCTACACGCATCTTAATGGATAAAAGAAGAATTAATAAAACTCGGTTTCAAACGTCCGACCAGCAGGGTCGCGGGAGCTGTGGAGCTTTCTCAGTTATATCTGTATTGAGAGTCACACCACATTGAAAGATCCGTGAAAGGTTCTGTATGGATAGTAAACGATATAATAATATTCGGTTTCGAATATCCATAAGAAACAAGCTTGCAGTGTAACTTCTACAGTAATATCTGTATTGACAATCATACCACGTTAAAGGATCCGTAAAAGGCTATCAAAAACGCGTTTGCAGTGTAACTTATACATCAATATCTGTAGAGGGAATCATGCCACGTTGAAGAATCCTCAAAAGGATCTGATTGGATAGTAAAAGATATCGTAGTAGGTGGTTTCGAATATACGCCACTAGGGAAGCGTGAGCAGTGTATCTTTCTCAGTAATATCTTTATTGAGTATCACACTATGTTGAAAGATCCGTAAAAGGATCTGAATAGATAGTAAAAGGTATCATAAATACGCGGTTCCAAAATGCAGGCATTAGAGGCGCATTGGCAGTTGAACATTTTCAGTAATATCTGTGTTGAGAACCATGCCACTTTAGGATATCCCTCAAAACATCTAAATGGATAGTAAAAGAATTAATAAAACTCGGTGTCAAACATCCGAACAGTAGGGACGCGTGAGCAGTAGAGCTTTCTCAGTAATATCTGTATTTAGAATCACACCACATTGAAAGATCCGTAAAAGGTTCTGAATGGATATTAAACGATATAACAATACTCGGTTTGGAATAACCATTAGAAACGCACTTGCAGTGTAACTCCTAAAGTAATATCTGTATTGAGAATCATACCACCGGATGATTGAAATCGTGTTTTATTAATTCTTTTACTATCCATTTCGATTCTTTTAGGGATCTTTCAAAGAGGCTTGATTCTCGTTACAGATATTACGGAAAAAGTCCTACTGCCAATGCGCCTCTGATGGCCTGATATTTTAAACCGAGTAATATATTACCTTTTACTATCTATTCAGATCCTTTTACGGATCTTTCAAATTGGTGTGATTCTCAATAAAGATATTACTGAGAAAGTTTTACTGCTCAAGCTTCCCTATTGGCGTATATTCGATTCCGACTACTACTATATCTTTTACTTTCATTTCAAATCCTTTTAAAGATCCTTCAACGTGGTATAATTCCCATTACAGATATTACTGTACAAGTTACACTGCAAGCGCGTTTCTAAAGAGTGCATATCGTTTACTATCCATTAAGAACCTTTTACGGATCATTCAACGCTCTTTTCGTTCTCAAGTTATCGTGGCAATGGACGGCCGGCCGGACAGAATCAAATTTGACCTCGAATTCTTCATTGGGGAGTCGAACTAAATCGTGCTTGGTAACTAGTAGTAGAAAATCAACATAAAGACGTGTTTAAAAGTTTGTAAGAACCGTACCCCTAGAAAATTTGAAAAAAATGACGAAAAAAAAATTTTAAGAACCGTACCCCTAGAAAATTTTAAAAAAATCACGGAAAAAAAAATTGGTTCAAGCACTGACGTGAAGTCAGAAGCTTTTGCGCGTATGTTCTTTTGTCCATTCTTCTGTATTGGACACCCTTAGTCGAATTTACCATGGTAAATTATGTTGTCCATTCTCCTGTATTGGACACTCTTAATTCGAATTTACCATGGTAAATTCGAATTAAGTGCCCAACTCTTAATTTGAATTTACCATGGTAAATTCGAATTAAGTGTCCAATACAGGAGAATGGACAACATAATTTACCATGGTAAATTCGACTAAGGGTGTCCAATACAGAAGAATGGACAAAAGAACATACGCGCAAAAGCTTCTGACTTCACGTCAGTGCTTGAACCAATTTTTTTAGATGTAGTTCCCCCATACGAATCCATTGATATCATTCTCAACTTCAACGAGCTAATACTTCCAGAGATATGATTTTTCAAAGTTGTTGAACTACAAATTTCGAATTCAATTTTTTCTTAGATGAAGTTTCATCATGTGATTCCATTGATATCACTCTCAACTTCAACGAAGTAATACCTTCGGAGATATTATTTTTCAAAGTTTTCACATTACAAATTTCGAATTAAATTTTTTTCGAGATGTAGTTTCATCATATGAATTTATTGATATCATTCTCAACTTCAACGAACTAATACTTTCAGAGATATGATTTTGCAAAGTTTTTACGTCACAAATTTAGAATTCAATTTTTTTTAAGATGAAGTTTCATCATATGAATCCATTGATATCATTCTCAACTTCAACGAACTAACACTTCCGGAGATATGATTCTTCAAACTTTTTACATAAAAAAATTCGAATTTAATTTTTTTTAGATGTAGTTTCACCATGCGAATCCACTGATATCATTCTCAACTTCAACGAGCTAATACTTCCAGATATATGATTTTTCAAAGTTTTTGAAATAGAAATTTCGAATTCAATTATTTCTAAGATGTAGTTCCATGATATGAATCCATTGATATCATTAATTAATTTTTTTTCAAGATGTGGTTTCATCGTATGAATCCAATGATATCATTCTCAACTTCAACGAACTAATACTTTCGGAGATATGATTTTTCAAAGTTTTCACATTACAAATTTCGAATCCTATTTTTTTTTAAATGTGGTTTCATCATATTATGAATCCATTGATATCATTCTAAACTTCAACGAACTAACACTTCCGGAGATATGATTCTTCACAGTTTTTACATAACAAATTTCGAATTCAATTTTTTTTAGATGTAGTTTCATCATATGAATTTGTTGATATCATTCTCAACTTCAACGAACTAATACTTTCGGAGATATGATTTTTCAAAGTTTTTACGTCACAAATTTAGAATTCAATTGTTTTTAAGATGAAGTTTTATTATATGAATCCATTGATATCATTCTCAACTTCAACGAACTAATACTTCCGGAGATATGATTCTTCAAAGTTTCTACATTACAAATTTCAAATTAACTTTTTTCTAAGATGTAGTTTCATCATATAAATCCATTGATATCATTCTCAACATCAACGAAGTGAAACTTTCGGAGATATGATTTTTCAAAGTTTTTACATTACAAATTTCAAATTAATTTTTTTTTAAGATGTGGTTTCATCATATGAATCCATTGATATCTTTCTCAACTTCAACGAACTAATACTTTCGGAGATATGATTTTTCAAAATTTTTACATTAGAAATTACGAATTCAATTTTTTTTAAGATGTAGTTTCATCATATGAATCTATTGATATCTTTCTCAACTTCAACGAACTAATACTTTCGGAGATATGATTTTTCCAAATTTTTACATTAGAAATTTTGAATTCAATTTTTTTTAAGATGTAGTTTCATCATATGAATCCATTGATATCATTTTTAACTTCAACGAACTAATACTTTCGGAGATATTATTTTTCAAAGTTTTCACATTACAAATTTCGAATTAAATTTTTTTTAAGATGTGGTCTCATCATATGAATCCATTGATATCATTCTCAACTTCAATGAACTAATACTTTCAGAGATATGATTTTTCAAAGTTTTTACATTACAGATTTCGAATTAAATTCTATATATCAGTAACTATTCATCTGAAATTGCTGAAAGTTTGCAAGAGCCTTTAGAACCTAACTATACTGCCAAGTTTCAAGTTTTAACACGATCGGTTAAATATTGTTGGAGATTTGAGCAGACTTCTGCGAGTTCCGTAGATGGAATACCGTTGCCTCGATAAATTTTGAACAAAAGTAGATAGGGTTTTGCAATTTTCAGGGTAGGTTGCGTTTCCGAGTGGGAGAGTTAAGTTCGTTTTCGGGCATAATCGGTCTAACAAAATTTTTACATTTTAAATTTAAAATTCATTATTTTTTAAAATCTAGTTTCATCATATGAATCCATTGATATTATTCTCGTTTTCAACGAACTAATACTTTCATAGATATGATTTTTCAAAGTTTTTACATTACAAATTTCGAATTCAATTTTTTTTAAGATGTAGTTTCATCATATGAATCCATTGATATAATTCTCAACTTCAACGAACTAATACTTTCAGAGATGTGATTTTTCAAAGTTTCTACATTACAAATTTCAAATCCACTTTTTTCTAAGATGTAGTTTCATCATATGAATCCATTGATATCATTCTCAACTTCAACGAACTAATACTTCCGCAGATATGATTTTTAAAAGTTTTTACATTACAAATCTCGAATTAATTTTTTTTTAAGATGTGGTTTCATCATATGAATCCATTGATATCTTTCTCAACTTCAACGAACTAATACTTCTGGAGATATGATTTTTCAAAATTTTTACATTAGAAATTTCGAATTCAATTTTTTTTAAGATGTAGTTTCATCATATGAATCCATTGATATCATTAATTAATTTTTTTTCAAGATGTGGTTTCATCATATGAATCCAATGATATCATTCTCAACTTCAACGAACTAATACTTTCGGAGATATGATTTTTCAAAGTTTTCACATTACAAATTTCGAATCCTATTTTTGCGCGTATGTTCTGGGGAACATCGCGTTATAGTTTTGCCCAAATGTGAAATTCTGTGGTGCCGTACGGCCGTCCGGCCGTTGCCACGATAACTTGAGAACGGAGAGAGCTAGCGACTTGAAATTTTCAGAATAGGTGGCGCATCCAAATACGACGGACAAGTTCGTTAATGGGTATAATCGGCCCAATGGTTTCCGAGTAATAATTTTGTTTTCAACCAAAATGAATCCGATCGAATTTAAACTTGGTGAATAGTTTTAGAATATAGACCTAAGCACGTTCGTGAAATTTTGTGAGAATCGTATAGCTAGAAAATTATTAAAAAATTATTGAAAAATATTTTTGTTGTCACGATAACCTGAGAACGGAAAGAGATAGCGGCTTGAAAATTTGAGGTTTGGTTGTGCATCAGAATGCGACATTTGAGTTCGTTTATGAGCATAATCGTATAAAAGGTTTTAGAGTTATAGCCATCTGAAATTTTCTGAAATTTGGTTGTTTTTTGTTCCTCATTAACTCGAAGAATACAAAACCGAGTGAATTCAAACATTGTTATTAGTTGAAGAATGCCAACGCGAAAATTCTTGCAGAATTTCGTGAGGATAGTATAACTAGAAAATCAAAAAAAAAATAGTTGAAAATTATTGAAAACAAATCTATAAATCATAAACTATTCGTCCGGCATGGCTGAAATTTTGGAACTGCCTTCAGAACCTAACTCTACTGCAGAATTCCAAGTTTGAACATGATCGGATCTATATTGTTGGAGAACCGGGCAGCCTTTTGTGAGTTCGGTAGCGTAGTGGTAGCCAAGTGTAGCGGATGGGAATCGTCGTATTATAATATGTAGTCTATGGTCGTATTTTTGCGAGAACCTTCAAAAATAAAATAAAAATATGAATGTCATGATGACATTTTTTCGCTCGTATATTATGGGAAAATCGTCTTATTTCATCACAAATCTATGGGAGATGATAGCCCTACATTAGTGGTCAGACCTGGTTTTGAAAGAGATCCTCCTTAGGAGGAGGCAACTAAATATTGAAGGGATTTCTATGAACAAGAGTGAATATCTTTGAGAAATAGAGAAGGCGATTCTTCTTCAAGAGATCCATGTGCCTTCAGAGTTGTGTTCGAAAATTAACTCCACGGAGTAGAGTAAAGTTTTTGAAGGTTTGACAGATTTACTCTAGAGTTAAGGCGAAAATTCATGTGACGATTTTGTCGCCGAAAACCAGTTATTTTGTCGCCCAAAATTTCGACGGTTTTGTCGTTCAAAACCAGCGACTGTCGCTCGAAATTTCCCTTCCCCTATATTTCATGGAGCGACAAAATCGCACGACAGATTATTTTGATCTGACAGAAACATAACCTAATTGAATTTAAATATTACAACTAAATACATATTTACGTACAAAATGAGTTCCGGAAGTACTACAGTTATCTTTAATAATTATATAAATGTATTAAATCGCAAAAGAAAAACAAATGGGAACTTCCAAGACGATACAATTTCTGGAGTACATATAGGAGCTTCAACTCCTAATTCTAGAAACTTTGTAGAAGGAGAAGACTAAGAGGTTCTAAATGTAGATCATGTCTGACAAAACAAATTGTGGTCCCATTTTTATAGACATTTGTTCCTTATGTTTACAAAGTAATGCCCTTAATTCAGAACCACATAAAATTGATGGCCCATATTAATGTGGAGAATGGTAAACTTAAAAAAAAAGTATGGTATATTCTTGTAAAGTCGCAGCATGGAGCAGGTGTAAACATATTACTGATGTTTTAATTCAAGTTCAGGTGCATGCTGTTCTAATTGATTTATGAGGATACATAGGTATAGTGTCTAATTGATCCAGATAAAGCTGTGGTATAACAGTTATCCATAATTAAAATGATTTTTTCAAGATATGATACATATTTATTATGTGAAAATAATTATTAACAATAAGTGTAATGTTTGAGGTATAATAAAGTTCCTTTTTTTTTGTTTTGTTTCCAAGAGTTTTGATGACAATCTCTTCTATTCAATTTAAAATATCAAAATTGTTTATGCCTGTGAAACTTTTCAAAGCACTGTCACCTGTCACTGTTCAAGATATCACTCTTTGTAGATAACCCGAATATATCAATGGCACAAGTGTTAGGTGGTCTGGTAACAATGTACACAACCAAGTATACTACTAAAATTATTATTGCTGTTCAACTAACTCAAGGGTGCTTGGGTGATACTTATTTCTTCTTCTGAATGAGGATTTTCAACACAGCAAGTCATCGATACATCCTTCCTCAGTTCTCTTTCGAGGTACCTCCTTTTGTACTCTGTTTGAAGATGATGTAGTTCCAAGTTGAGTACTCTTCGGTCTATTAGTTATCTTCCTAACGCAGTTTTAATAATTATATTTATATTTGGTTTTCCGGAGGTAAGAATTGAATACACAAACCTATACTAGTAAATTTCACAGGAAGTTGGACAGAATAAAACCAGTGCAGAATAAAACCTATACATTTTGGCATTTTTTTCGCCCATGAATTGCATTTGGGCACACAACAATAGTAATTTCTGGTCGAAGACATATTAGATAGGATAATATTATCTACTTTCATTTGAATTTGTCCAATAGAGATGAATGCACAATAGAATATGAGCGCAAAAGCTCCTTACTTCACGTCAGTACTTGAACCAATTTTAATTTTTGCTGTCACTGCTGTCAGAGGTATGTCATCAGTTGTCGTTGGAATGCTGGATCAATCCAGCGACATACATCTTGTCTATGACATGGACGACGTCGCCCAAATGACTGTATATATATCCCTTGTCTATGCTGTATACTCATTTGGACGACAAAATCGCTGGTTTTCGGCGACAAAATCGTCACATGAATTTTCGCCTTTACTCTGACAGTGACAGAAGGTGCCAATATCGGAAAATAGGTTATGTTGGTTTAAGAAAGATCCTATTATTATTGTTTTCTTCACATATATGTAGCTCTTAGCTCTAATCATAAATATAGGTCCTTTCGTTTGCATCGAAAGTGTAGCACTTTCCTACACTCGGTGTAATTTGCACTCGATATTAGTATTCGTTTGCTTATTGGATTTACACCAGTGTACACCAAGTGTAGTTTATCTGCACCTGGTCGAAAGGAGGTGTGAAATGCACTCAAAACAGAATGTAGGGTTATGGTTAATGTTACGGCAAAAAGAAGGCGCCAATAATTGAATTGTTATGAAAATATTTGTTCTCTGGGAACTTTGATCTCTTCTTTAAATGGGTATTATCAAATTTAAAATTTGCAATAAGGTCAGGAGGATGAAGAAATAATGGTTTACGTGTCTATGCTGTATACTCATTTGGACGACAAAATCGCTGGTTTTCGGCGACAAAATCGTCACATGAATTTTCGCCTTTACTCTGACAGTGACAGAAGGTGCCAATATCGGAAAATAGGTTATGTTGGTTTAAGAAAGATCCTATTATTATTGTTTTCTTCACATATATGTAGCTCTTAGCTCTAATCATAAATATAGGTCCTTTCGTTTGCATCGAAAGTGTAGCACTTTCCTACACTCGGTGTAATTTGCACTCGATATTAGTATTCGTTTGCTTATTGGATTTACACCAGTGTACACCAAGTGTAGTTTATCTGCACCTGGTCGAAAGGAGGTGTGAAATGCACTCAAAACAGAATGTAGGGTTATGGTTAATGTTACGGCAAAAAGAAGGCGCCAATAATTGAATTGTTATGAAAATATTTGTTCTCTGGGAACTTTGATCTCTTCTTTAAATGGGTATTATCAAATTTAAAATTTGCAATAAGGTCAGGAGGATGAAGAAATAATGGTTTACGTGCAGTTCTGACAGTTGACACGACATTGGAGGACCAACAAAGCAGGAATTAGTACTGTTATTGTTTGTTTTGCTCTTATTTTCCTGGATTTTTCGATATTTGTGAGTGATGTATCAAATGAATTGCTGTTTATGAAGTGAAGTGAATATTTTGCTATCTTTATTTGTTCCATAAACATTAATTTTTAGTGATAAAATGCCAAATTTTTGCAAGTTCATGAGCTGCAGTAGCAAGGGCGAACTGAAAAACGTACAAATATTACATTTTTCACGTAAATTTATATGCAGAAAGTGCGTAAGTAAGTGAGTAAGGTATAGATCTATTTTAATATCTTGGTTTCAATTTGAATCTTGTATGAATGTAGAGCATAGACCTAATTTATAAGGTCTATGATGTAAAGCTGAACTTAACCGATCACCTTGAGGAATTATAAGAAAGAACTAGGAACTAGGTATATTGTGTTCAAAGGCAAGAATTCTATTGCATTAGTATGTCACTACAATTGGAAAATTTAGAAGACAAATAACACTTTCCAGCTTGTCAATTCTGTATAATTATAGGTATGTACATATAAAAATGTTTCACTTAGTTTGCTGCATGAATAGTAATGTATAAATCTATAATATTTCATTCTAAATTTTATGAATTTCTCAATTAATTTGATTTCTTTATTGAAAGGATTTCATCAGTTTTTGATGAAGTTCGCAAAATTTGTTACAGCAGCAAAAACCAGAGATTTATGGATTCGTCTGATAAAGAGATTCGACTTAACAGCTTCGAAACTCAAATTTGGTATGATTTATTTAACACGTTTTCATTCAAGTATGAAGGGAAATAAAATTTTGAGTTGTTTCTCATGTTAGAATATAGAAAATTGTCCACCATGTTTTCACTAGGTAAGCCAGCAGATTTGTCCGATAAAAATCATCCTGATTGGGTTCCATTATAGAATATGATTGTGTATGTAATTTATCTGTTATATTTTATAATCTAATGTAGTTAATTCCTGATGAATAAATTTAATTTTCCCAACTCTGATGCCAGGTCCAAACCAAGCGAACAAAAATTAGAATAAGGCTGTTAGAAAGCAAAATGTATATTGTAGATTAATTTATTTAAACTGCTTAGACATGATGTATGTTGTAAATAAATTATAAAGTATACAATGTGTTTTTTACTCTATTAATATTAGTGTAAATTTTTTAAAATATGCTTGCTTCAGTTTAAACTATTACCAAAAACCATTGTAATGACGAGCATGAATAACCCATTGTCACTGTGAAATACTTCTTAATCCTACACATGCTTAAAACCAACTCTTGATATTCAACTGCTCCCTGCTTTCTATTTCAATAGATTTAGATTCAACCACTGTCAAATTGATGTTGATGCTTCTGCCTGAAAAATATTGGTAAATAAGTCATTTTACTAACGTTGATAGAAGCTGCATTCATATAAGATCCTTGAAGAATCATTTATTACTGCCTCTAATAAATTCAACAGCACACATAAGATAAAAATCACCAACAAGTATCAAATTTTAAGAACTAAAAGTTTGATAGATTGGGGCTTACCGATATCCTGCAATTCCTTCGATGATATATTCAAATACATCCATGATAGTTATAGTGAAATATATGAATTTGAAGATGATTGTTGAACCTATACCTTTGCAATTATCAAACTATGATTGCCAGTCTTTATTATGGAGATATTCCGCACCCATCCACATGCTGTCTGATTATAAGCCTCCAAACTTTTATTAGAACTCATATCATCTGAAGTATATTGATTTTTCAGACGACCAATTGATTTTTCAGACGATGAATTTACTGTTATTTTTTTTTGAAAAAGCCGTCAGGGAAGGGAGATTACTACAGTATGGGATTTATATCCATCAGATTGATGGCTGAACAAAAATAATAACCAATGTGTTTGACGTTTGATAAACTAACCTTATTTCAGTGTATTTCTCATTCGTTTGCGTTACTGCACTGAAAATCAGCTGATTCAGAGTGCAGTGTAGATAACACTACACCAAGAAGCAAACGAAAGGACCTTATATGTTGTGAGCAGTATTAAAACTATCAAATTACCTCACAAAACATTCATAAAACAGTTAGACAAAGATACTAGATTTTCCTTCCCATGAGATATGTCAATTTTGACAGGAGTAAAATGAACTCCGTGTCGAATACTCCGACTTTTCGGACGACAGTCACAGAGTAAAATTTACTCAACCTTTCAGTTTTCGAACGCAATCGAGTAAATATTACTCTACGGAGTTAATTTTCGAACAGAACTCATAGGAGTATATTTGCGAGAGGGGACTTTTGAAAGGTTATGTATTATTTTTAATATGATATCGCTGAAATTTTGCTGAAGGCTTCTGATCTTGTAAGGTGAGAGGCTCATTTGTGGATATTAAATCTTGTGATGGGTAGAGAGGAATTTTAGGCCATGTAGGCCACTAAGGCCCACTTGCACGAATGCGGGTTATCTAATTAAATCCAGATTAACTCTAAACCTAGGTTTAAATTGATAATAGGTCTTGCACCTTCAAGAGTTAGAGCCTAACCCTGGGTTAAAACTATAAAAATTTAACCCGGCAAAATAGCAGGGTTAAATGGCTAAGTCCGGGTTAGTCATGTAAAAATTGACATTTCTAATTTAAATAGTTTCGATTTGTGACGAATTTCTGGTAAATAATAAATATTAGCAGTGATCGGTTGATCGGTAACTTGCTTGTGTGGTATTTTTGAGAATGATTCATGATTAATGGATATACTACAAATTACATTCTGATCTGATCTACGCATGCGCCCCGTTTTAACCTCAACATCGAATCTGAATCTGATCAAAACGCAAATACAAAACGTAAACAAAATATTCTCAATCCACGAAGTACGAACGAGTATTCCTTCCGTTGAAAATAATCAAGACTACCTTGTATTTGAAGATTGGAGGAATCTAGAAATATTGTTTACGTATGTGAAAGAAATTCCAAATTATGGAGAACTGTGGAAAAGTTGTTCAGAAAGAAGATATCTGGTATATGTCCTTCAGGATTTCTGGCTAAAATTCAGCAGTAAGTAATAGAAGTGAATTGAATGAATTACTCTACTCAGAGAAATTCAAGTCTTAATATTTCCTTTCAGGTTGGAATGAATTAAGGTCCAGTTGACGTAGAGCAAAAAAGTAATGCTTTTCGACAAATAGAATGCATGAGTTACTCTTGGAGTTACTGCAGATAGAATTCTTAAAAACAAGGTATATGGAACTTAGTCGATTGAATATTTGTGAAGATTAAGTATATCTCATGAGAAAATTTAATATTGATAAGAGGCAACCAAGATGACATGAACACTAAAATTTTTAAAGTTCAACAGTGGAATAGCCAAGAAGAAAATCTAGTGTTTCTATTCAAACAAATTGGTGGTGGTTCTCATATCGTTGAAATGACAAAGGGACGTATCTGCAATAAGCAAGTTTCAAGATATTCTCGTTTTGAAATTCGAGAGTGAACGATAAATCAGGGAGTGAACGAAATAAACCGTAAATGCTCGATTCAAGGTGCATTTAAATATGTTCCGCAATCTACTAAGGAAGTGGTTGTTATGAGTAGGCTATGACTATAAAAAATAAAGCCAACTCAAAATTTTACATTTTACACTTAATTCTGTTTTGTCATTTTGCCGAAGCTATATATACCTGCATACCTGCAAGTAGCAAGTGTGTAAGCGTTTATTTTCTTGCTCCTATAATTATAGTCTTAATCTCACTAATTAGATTTCAAATATTTTTCTGAGTGATAGTTGGTGACTCATAGGGGTGCTTGGGTGATTTTGACTGGTTTGTATTGGTTTCAAAATTAATTAGACGGAAAAATTGATAAATTTAAATTGTTCAGTTTCTGTTGTTTACGGTCTGAAACTGGTTTTTCATCGACTTCGTCCCACCACTACATACTCATATGGTGCGCATAGCGTAGACCGCCGTCCACCTGCCGTGGTCGACTCGCTGGATCCTTCTCGTTCACTTTCAGTATTCACTGAGTATTCAGTATTACTCTGGATTGCAAATTGATGAATGTTGCGTTATTTCAATAAAGTAGACGCACACGTGGAATCCGTTCATTTCCATTCCCTTTGTTTTATTACCTCTCTACCCGTGGCCGTCCTTTTGTGTAATCTAAGGCTGTCTTACAGGCCCAAGACAGTGAAGCGTGTTATCCTGGTCCAGAATATTCCTAAATATGCCGAATTCCTGCGCCGCTTGCTCTGATGAATTAGGTGACACGACAGCTTCGATTTTATGTACCACCTGTAAAAAATACTATCACCACAAATGCGTCAACCTGGGTGAGACTGAGGTCTCATTTATTGTCGAGAATAGGCAGAGATGGATCTGTTCGACGTGTTCCTCGCGCTCTAGAACATTGCGTAGCAAATCTACTACTACTGCCCCTGTTGGTAGTTCTCAATTGAATTCTACTCAGGTCATTAGCGTGGAAAGTTTTGGATTGCTTCTAGACAAAGTAACAACTATGACCGAACAGCTTACAGCTGTACTGAAGGAGGTAAGGTCAATGAAAACGGAGCAGACGGGGTTGATCTCCCGTATAGATGCCTGTACTTCTATTATTGGAAAACATTCCGGTTTATTGGAGCAACATCAAGCTGAGATAGATTCGTGCGAGTCGAAGCTTGAAGATCTAGAAGTACAAAACAATGATTTGGGCAATGGCTTGACCGATCTGTCCACTCGAGTCGGTGAAATCGATAAAATCCTCAACGACCCACTGCCAGCCCATCAAGTGTCCTCACAGGTGGATGCGAGAGTTGGTCGTATTGAGCAGAAAATTACGGCCCTTGAGGTTGATTCTGGCGCCTATGTTGCTTCAACCGAGGCTGTTGAGCGTGTAAAACGCTCATTCAATGTTATTCTTCGTGGTGTTCCTGAGGAGGTTGATACAATTGTTGCCATCCGTGAAATTCTTAAGACTGCGGATAGATCCTCCGGAGACCATGTAGTGAGTTTCACTCGGTTAGGAAAGAAGCTGATTGCACGTCCCCGCTTGCTAAGGGTGACGCTGTCAAACCCACATGTTGCGATATCACTCTTGCGAAACAAGAACCTTCTCATGAATAACCCGGCCTACATAAACTACACTATTTCGGATGACAAAACACCACAGCAGCAATCAGAGATGAATAATTTGCGAAAGCTTTTGAAAAGAAGGCAGGAATCAGGAGAGACGCATCTGACTATAAGATTTATTAAGGGTAGTCCTACCATTGTGTCACGTCCCCCTGGTTCTCCAAAAAACGTTCAGTGCCCACCGAATGGAAACTCATTTACACCAACGCCCAGTCCCTCTACAGCAAATACAACGAATTGTTAACCTATGTAAATTCCAATAAAACAGATTTGATTTTGATTTCCGAATCTTGGCTTAAGCCTACTATTCCCGACAGTGTCGTTGCCATTCCTGGTTTCAGGCTGTACCGTTGCGATAATTCCTTGCACGTGGGTCATGATGGTGTATGCATTTACGTCAGTGACTTTATCTGCCAGAACTATAATATATCAACGTACCCGATCAACTCTCCTAACATAGATAATTTGTTCCTGGAGATAAAGCATAACAACGAGCTTCTGGTGACCATCGGTTGCATTTATAGGCCACGTACATCTGATTCGGACTCAATTCTCTTCTCCCATCTAGAGTCTTTCTCCCAAAGCAAAGGAACTGTTTTTGTTGCAGGCGACTTCAATTTTTCTGATTTGAAGTGGCCGTTGCAGACTTTACCTCAGGGTACCTCCGCTGGTGCCCAATTTGCCTCATTGATCCACAGTTCCTCCTTCACTCAATTGATTGAGAATCCTACAAGATATCGAAGTGGTCAGCAGCCCTCCGTATTAGATCTTGTACTTGTGAATGATCCTGATTCGATAACTGGCGTGGAGTACTTGCCCCCTTTCGGGAGATCTGATCATGTAGTACTCGCAACAAAATTCCAGTTCAGTTCGCTTGATACCCCGATGGTTCCTAAGGTAACGACAAGAATTGATTTCCGGGGCGTGAATGCGGATCTTTCCCTCGTCGATTGGGCAGAAAAATTTAGAGATCAATCTGTTCAAACTATGTGGAATGTATTTGTCTCCACGTTCAATGATTTGTTAGCTTCACATACAACAATACACCAATCCAAACACAATCCCACGAAACCATGGATAACCAGAGAAGTTTCTAAAATGTTGCATCATAAGAGGGTCCTTTGGCGGCGTTTCCTTCGTTATAGGTCACAGGAGAACTACCAGATCCATAGATCATACTCTAACGCACTACAGTCCAAACTCACTATAGCAAGGATAGAGTTCCAGAGGCGGATGGCAGGATCGAAAAATAGAAAACAACTCTTCAAATTCATCAGATCATCCTTGAATACTAAAGTTGGTTCCCCGGTCGTTGCTGATGCGAACGGAAGTCCCTGCATTGAACCCGATAGGTCTGCTGAAGTTCTTGCCGACAACTTCTCTTCCGCCTTCACCAGTGAACCTGGTGGTGCGATGCCCGAGATGGTGATCCCTAGACAACGAAGAGGACTCTCGGATATAGTCTTCTCTGCTGACTCTGTTCTTGAAGAACTCAGTTCCCTGGACTCGTCTTCTGCCCCTGGCCTGGACCACCTGACACCTTTTGCATTATCAAAATGTGCACCCTCATTGGCTCTACCATTACATCTTATATATACCGAATCATTCAATTCTGGCAGCCTTCCGGCGGAGTGGCTCGATGCGTCCGTTACTCCCATCTTCAAGTCGGGAGATAAATTAAATGCCTCTAATTATCGACCCATGAGTCTAACTTCAGTTGTGTCCAAGGTATGTGAGAGACTTATAGTTAAGGTGATGATACCTTTTCTTCTGCAGAATGGAGTGCTTCCGGAGTGCCAACATGGCTTCTTGCCTGGAAGATCTGTTCTCACAAATCTGCTGAGGTGTGTTGATGATTGGACAAAGATGGTGGATGATGGACGAGCTGTTGACGTACTCTATCTGGATTTTGCTAAGGCGTTTGATCGAGTGCCTTTAAGACGGCTTCTATATAAGATTGAACATCTCGGTGTGAGGGGGAAGCTTTTGGGGTGGATCAGAGCATTCCTGAGTAACCGACGGTTTAGAGTTAGGGTGTCTGATGGTACATCTACACCCAGGATGGTTTCGAGTGGTGTGCCCCAGGGAACAGTTTTGGGTCCAATCCTGTTCTTGCTTTATGTTGCAGATCTCCCCCCTCTTCTTCGGTCGTTGTGCTATCAATATGCGGACGATCTAAAATTCTACGCTGATCAAGCAACAGACCATTCAACTCTACAGGACGACCTGAGATGCGTTTCCGCCTGGTGTGACGTGTGGCTGATGACATTGAACATCTCAAAGTGTAGAGTGCTTCACATAGGCAAAAATAACCCGGAGATGACTTACTATCTGAATGGTCTTCCGGTTCAGACGACTGACTCCCATGTGGATCTAGGCTTAACCGTGAATAAAATGCTTACCTGGTCTGACCATATAACCGCCATCACATCCAAAGCAAAGAAGATGTTGTACATTTTTCATAAGTCATTCCCAGGTATGGACGTTTCAACCTGTGCCTTACTGTACAAAACCTACATACGACCTATATTGGAATTCGCTGGGCCCGTTTGGTATCCGATCCGTCAATATGACATGGACATCCTGGAGTCGGTGCAGCGCTTCGCGACCAGATTGCCTTATGGGTGGCATCGCCCCGACTATCCAACCAGACTGAAAATTTTCTTTTTACCAAGTGTTAGTGATCGCAGGCTGAGGGGACCCCTCATTGTGACGTACAGGTCTCTCAATGATCTGTTTGGCCTTAATCTGTCGGATATGTTTGTGTTGAACACAAATATTAATCTTCGCGGTCACAGTTTGAAGCTTGCTAAGGAGAGGTTTCGGACATCGGTCCGACAAGGTTTTCTCTCGAATAGAATTTTCGATGTGTGGAATGGCTTGCCGGTGGATGTAGTGAATGCGACTAGTGTTAACTCCTTCAGGAACAGGTATGATGTGTTGAGAGTTCAGCTTCCGCAGCAGTGATGTTGTGAACCAGTGGTTTCTGCATGCTTCGTTTGTTTTATATCTGTTTGGAAATCTATTAAGTTTAGTATGTTTTTTTTTTAATTTCTTTTGTAAGCACTTGTTTCTTTATTAATTGTTAATTGAGTTACAATAGGCTAAGGCCTCGACTCTATCCTTCTGTTAATAATAATAATAATAATAATAATATTATGGGATAAGTATTCTATTCATCATGTACTTAGGTGAAAACCACCCAGTGACTTGCCTAAGCTGTCGTAAGGATACATTAATAAGATATATACAGAAAAAAACTGACTCTCCTAGGAGCTTCTGTGGGATTTCCTTAGGGAAGACCTAGAATGGTTAGTATAATCATAAACATGTCATTAGCCAGCAAAACTGCATGAATTACATTTCAAATGACTTCTGCACCTACCCTATTATTCAGATTTGGCCCTTAACCACTTTTACCTGTGTACACATAACATTTGCATAATACTATTGCACAAAAAAAAACCGTTGAATTACGCTTAGACCAGTGAATTTTGAACACTTTTCTGTTTTCCTGATATCATGGGTCTCTTACGATCCATTATCAGGGTGTTTGGATGCCAGCCTGTACCTATATAATAGGCATTTTTAACGAAACATTTCAATTTTTCTAATTGCAGAATATTTTAAAATATAGGAGTAGAAGGTGATGCAATATAACATGTGTGTATGTATATATTATGTATATTGTTTTCCCGTGGAACTTCAGGTATATGTTTCTTAAATGCTTGTTGCTTAGCATGCTTAACAATGAATAGCTCTGAAGAACAGATTTTACTAATATTATAATAGAATGGCTTGATAATTCAACGCTAACTTTGAAAATGATGTATCCTAGTGTTGCGGAGGAAAATCCAAGTATATTTTACAACGAGAAGTAGTATATAAGGAAACGGAGAAAGTCAGTTATCATATTTTAATAATAATCTATATACAAGTATTTATCCTCCCTGCAGTGTTTCACGAATCCTCCATGATTATGTGGGCAGCAGTGGTCCAAACTCGAAAAAATGTATTGCATGCTGCTTGATGTAGTATTGAATTTTCAAAATGAATGTTATTCTTGATCTCTCTTGAAGTAAATAATCGAATATGTTAATAGAGTTTTATTCGAAATTATTTCCTTTGTTTGGATTACGGCTTCAGTGAGGTATACAATTTTTTTGTTCACTGAGGGCTGATATATTTTACGACCTGTAAACTGTCAAGTAGCCTTACCGAAAGGAAAGTAATCTGTAAATGTTCACTTTAAAGGGGATCAGTAAATTCAACGAGCACATAGTTGACGAATACTTTACGGAGAGGTTGAATAAATCGGCCCTTAGTAGATAGTATAAAACAATATATAGATTGGTATCTAAATAAATGAATCTTATTTTCACAATAACTCTTTTCCCCTAACCCATGAAAACAAATTTTCACAGACAATTTACATGAATCATTAGCTTCAAACGTTCATTATCTTGAAATACAAATGAATAAGTGGAAATTTAATTTTAATATTTCAATATTGAATGGAATATTTAGAGTTTATCTATAATTTCAGATATCTCATCTCATCAACGAGTGACAAAAGTATTGAAATTGATTATGCATTAAACGATGTGTTCAAATGTCAAATTATTACCATATTCCATATCGACAGACATTCTTGTAATGATTATGAAGAATTAAAAAGGTTTGATGGCTAATATAAAAATTTGTTCATGCACTGACGTGAAGTCAGGAGCTTTTGCGCGTATGTTCTATTGTCCATTCTTCTGTATTGGACACCCTTAATCGAGTTTACCATGGTAGGGTGTCCAATACAGAAGAATGGACAATAGAACATTGGTTCAAGCACTGACGTGAAGTCAGGAGCTTTTGCGCGTATGTTCTATTGTCCATACTCCTGTAATGAACTCTCTTCTTAATCGAATTTACCATGATGAATTCTATTGTCTATTCTCCTGTATTGGACACTCTTCTCAATCGAATTCACCATGATGATTTTTATTGTCTATTCTCCTGTATTGGAGACTCTTCTTAATCGAATTTACCAAGATGAATTCTATTGTCCATTCTGGACAATAGAATTCATCTTGGTAAATTCGATTAAGAAGGGTCTCCAATACAGGAGAATGGACAATAAAATTCATCATGGTGAATTCGATTGAGAAGAGTGTCCAATACAGGAGAATAGACAATAGAATTCATCATGGTAAATTCGATTAAGAAGAGTGTTCATTACAGGAGTATGGACAATAGAACATACGCGCAAAAGCTCCTGACTTCACGTCAGTGCTTGAACCAATTTTTTTTTTAATGTGGTTTCATCTTATGAATCCATTGATATCATTCTCAACTTCAACGAACTAATACTTCCGGAGATATGATTCTTCAAAGTTTTTACATAACAAATTTCGAATTCAATTTTTTGCGCGTATGTTCTGGGGAACATCGCGTTATAGTTTTGCCCAAATGTATGTAACTTTCGAATTTTTTGAAAAAAATGGTCTCAAACGATTTAGTTCGACTCCCCAATCAAGAATTCGAGGTCAAATTTGATTCTGTCCGGCCGGCCGTACGGCCGTCCGGCCGTTCGTTGCCACGATAACTTGAGAACGAAAAGAGCTAGCGACTTGAAATTTTCAGGGTAGGTGGCGTATCCCAATGCGACAGACAGGTTCGTTAATGGGCATAATCGGCCTAGTGGTTTCCGAGTAATAATTTTGTTTTCATTCAATATAAATCCGATCAAATTGAAACTTGGTGGGTAGTTGTAGAATATGAACCTGAGCACGTTTGTGAACTTTTGTGCGAATCGTATGGCTAAAAAATTTTAAAAAAATTATTAAAAAATATTTTTGTTGTCACGATAACTTGAGAACGCAATGAGATAGCGGCTTGAAATTTTCAGGCTAGGATGTGCACCAGAACGCGACATTTCAGTTTGTTTATGAGCATAATCGGCCTAACGGTTTTAGAGTTATAGCCATCTGAAATTTTCTGAAATTTGGTGGTTTTTTGTTCCTCATTAACTCGAAAAATACTGAACTGATGGAATTCAAGCATGATTATTAGTTGTAGAATGCCAACGCGAAAATATTTGCGAAATTTGGTGAGGATAGCATTCGTAAAAAATTTTTAATAAATCATTGAAAAAAAAATAAAAAAATTCTATATATCAGTAACTATTTGTTTGAAATTGCTGAAATTTTGCAAGAGCCTGGATAACCTAACTCTACTGCCAAGTTTCAAGTTTGAATACGATCGGTTAAATATTGTTGGAGATTCGCGCATTCTTGTGTGAGTCCAGTAGATGGGTAACCGTTGCCTCGATAACTTTCGAACGAAAGGAGATAGGGACTTGCAATTTTCAGGGTAGGTTGCGTATCCGAAAGGAAGAGTTGCGATCGCTTTGTGGCATAATCGGTTTAACGGTTTCCGAGTTATACCCACCTGGAATATTATTTCCTTGATAACTCAAAAAATAAATATTCGATCGAATTGGTGCTTGGTAACTAGTAGTAGAAAATCAACATAAAGACGTGTTTAAAAGTTTGTAAGAACCGTACCCCTAGAAAATTTGAAAAAAATGACGAAAAAAAAATTTTAAGAACCGTACCCCTAGAAAATTTTTAAAAAATCACGAAAAAAAAAATTGGTTCAAGCACTGACGTGAAGTCAGAAGCTTTTGCGCTTATGTTCTATTGTCCATTCTTCTGTATTGGACACCCTTAGTCGAATTTCCCATGGTAAATTATGTTGTCCATTCTCCTGTATTGGACACTCATAATTCGAATTTACCATGGTAAATTCGAATTAAGTGCCCAACTCTTAATTCGAATTAACCATGGTAAATTCGAATTAAGTGTCCAATACAGGAGAATGGACAACATAATTTACCATGGTAAATTCGACTAAGGGTGTCCAATACAGAAGAATGGACAAAAGAACATACGCGCAAAAGCTTCTGACTTCACGTCAGTGCTTGAACCAATTTTTTTAGATGTAGTTTCCCCATACGAATCCATTGATATCATTCTCAACTTCAACGAGCTAATACTTCCAGAGATATGATTTTTCAAAGTTTTTGAACTACAAATTTCGAAATCAATTTTTTCTTAGATGAAGTTTCATCATGTGATTCCATTGATATCACTCTCAACTTCAACGAAGTAATACCTTCGGAGATATTATTTTTCAAAGTTTTCACATTACAAATTTCGAATTAAATTTTTTTCGAGATGTAGTTTCATCATATGAATTTATTGATATCATTCTCAACTTCAACGAACTAATACTTTCAGAGATATGATTTTTCAAAGTTTTTACGTCACAAAGGCCGTGGGACGAAAGTATACCGAATCGGCCCCCGAAAGATATCAGGCTCATTATTTCAGGAAATGTTGGTACCCATAAGATACTTCGATGCTGCAAGTTTCAGATCTTTATCTATTACCGTTTCTGGATAATTAAAAAAATGCTGAAAATCAGTAAAAATTATTATTCTCAGCACCTGCTGAATCGATTGATTTAAATGCCAGATATGTTTTAGGGGGTGATGGTAGCTTCTAGGAAAAAAAATAAGAGCTGAATCGGTTCATAAGATCTTTAAAAAAATTGCGTTTATTTTTTAATTTTAATTTTTAACCAAGTTACGATGACGGTAAAATTTTGAAACTATCTTTTTTAAATTCCTCATACAATTTTCGATGGAATAAGGAATTTTTGGAATCTTTAAAAACGGTACGCCATATTGAAAAAAATTAAAATCAGATTTTTTGCTCAAAAGTCGATTTTTGTTCATGATTTAACACTTGAAATAATAAAATACAAAACTACAGAACTTTTGGGATTACTGAACTGGTAAAAACAACAGAAAAAATTAGAAACACTCACAGTGCGTTTCAAAAAGTACGCATCAAGAGGAAATTTTCTCACCTGTATAGTTTTTTGAAATTTTGATTTTCGGGAAACTTGGTGCTTCGGAAATGATGATTTTCGACATATATGTCATTGATCGTGTTACTCTGCAAACCTGTCAAAATTGACATTTTTTCAGAAAAATGAGCAAATGACGTAGAAATCAGAACAATATCAAAAAGTTTCTCAGAGAAATATTGCTCCGAATATCATTTTATACCAAACTGCCAAATTTCATTGTGAAATTCAGAAATACTTTGATGACAGAACGCTAGAGGGAGCTTTGGGAATCGCGGATATTTGAAAAATCATTCGTAATATAATTCCATTGGAAGAGACATCAATAATAATGAAGTTTATATTAATTTAATATTCCTCATAAATGACTATTTCTATGGTAAAATCATCACTATCTTGATGCAAAACGAATTATACTCGAGAAATTAAATGCGCAAAGACCTAATAACCTGCTGATTATTCTTGGAACATCATAAGAAATTAAATTATTCGATATCACATCAGAAGAATAATTCTCCAACCCTCTAAAATCGCTTTTGAATATATTTACTCAAATACCTCCAAAAACGCAATACCAACCCCATCTAAAACAAAGTTACCTGTGAAAATGAAATCGAGTTGGGAGGTGCATTAAATAAATAAATAATTTGAAAGTGTATAATTCCATGCGCCTGTCAAATCGAATTCATTTTATTATTTTCACAGGTATCTATGTTTTAGATGAGGTCTGTATTGCGTTTTTAGTGGTATTTGAGTAAATATATTCAAAATCGATTTTAGAGGGTTGGAGAATTATTCTTCTGATGTCATATCGAAGAATTTAATTTCTTATAATGTTCCAAGAATAATCAGCGAGATATTAGCTCTTTGCGAATTCAATTTCTCAAGTATAATTTGGTTTGCAACAAAATTGTGAGGTTTTCACTATAGAAATCATAATTTATGAGGAACATTAAATTAATATAAACTTCATTTGAATTGTATTAATGTCTCTTCCAATGGAATTATATTACGAATGAGTTTTCAAATTTCCGCGATTCCCAAAAAATATCCCTCTAGCGGTCTGTCATCAAAATATTTCGGAATTTCACTATGAAATTTGGCAGTTTGGTATAAAATGAAATTCTGAGCAACATTTCTTTGAGAAACTTTTTGATATTGTTCTGATTTCTACGTCTTTTGGTAATTTTTCTGAAAAAATGTCAATTTTGACAGGTTTGCAGAGTAACATGATCAATGACATAAATGTCAAAAATCATCATTTCTTGAGCACCAACTTTCCCGAAAATCAAAATTTCAAAAAACTATACAGGTGAGAAAATTTCCTCTTGGTGCGTACTTTTTGAAACGCACTGTATCAGTGATTCTGATTTTTTTTATTGTTTTTACCAGTTCAGTAATAGCAAAAGTTCGGCAGTTCTGTATTTTATTATTTCAAGGGTTAAATCATAAAAAATCTACTTTTGAGCAACAAATCAGATTTTAATTTTTTTCAATATGGCGTACCGTTTTTAAAAATTCCAAAAATTCATAGTTCCATCGAAAATTGAATGAGGAATTTAAAAAAGATAGTTTCATAATTTTACCGTCATCGTAACATAGTTAAAAATTAAAATTAAAAAAATAAGCGCAATATTTTCAAGGATCTTATGAACCGATACAGCTCTTATTTGTTTTTCCTAGAAACTACCATCACCCCCTAAAACATATCTGTCATTTAAATCAATCGATTCAGCAGTTGCTGAGAATAACAATTTTTACTGATTTTCAGCATTTTTTTTTATTTATCCAGAAACGGTAATAGATAAAGATCTGAAACTTGCAGCATCGAAGTATCTTATGGGTACCAACATTTCCTGAAATAATGAGCCAGATATCTTTCTGGGGCCGCTTCGGTATACTTTCGTCCTACGGCCTTTAGAATTCAATTTTTTTTTAAATGAAGTTTCATCATATGAATCCATTGATATCATTCTCAACTTCAACGAACTAATACTTCCGGAGATATGATTCTTCAAAGTTTTTACATAAAAAAATTCGAATTCAATTTTTTTTAGATGTAGTTTCACCATGCGAATCCACTGATATCATTCTCAACTTCAACGAGCTAATACTTCCAGAGATATGATTTCTCAAAGTTTTTGAACTAGAAATTTCGAATTCAATTTTTTCTAAGATGTAGTTCCATCATATGAATCCATTGATATCATTTATTAATTTTTTTTCAAGATGTGGTTTCATCATATGAATCCAATGATATCATTCTCAACTTCAACGAACTAATACTTTCGGAGATATGATTTTTCAAAGTTTTCACATTACAAATTTAGAATCCTATTTTTTTTTAATGTGGTTTCATCATATTATGAATCCATTGATATCATTCTAAACTTCAACGAACTAACACTTCCGGAGATATGATTCTTCAAAGTTTTTACATAACAAATTTCGAATTCAATTTTTTTTTAGATGTAGTTTCATCATATGAATTTATTGATATCATTCTCAACTTCAACGAACTAATACTTTCGGAGATATGATTTCTCAAAGTTTTTACGTCACAAATTTAGAATTCAATTTTTTTTAAAGATGAAGTTTCATCATATGAATCCATTGATATCATTTTCAACTTCAACGAACTAATACTTCCGGAGATATGATTCTTCAAAGTTTCTACATTACAAATTTCAAATTAACTTTTTTCTAAGATGTAGTTTCATCATATAAATCCATTGATATCATTCTCAACATCAACGAACTGATACTTTCGGAGATATGATTTTTCAAAGTTTTTACATTACAAATTTCAAATTAATTTTTTTTTTAAATGTGGTTTCATCATTTGAATCCATTGATATCTTTCTCAACTTCAACGAACTAATACTTTCGGAGATATGATTTTTCAAAATTTTTACATTAGAAATTTCGAATTCAATTTTTTTAAGATGTAGTTTCATCATATGAATCCATTGATATCATTCTCAACTTCAAGGAACTAATACTTTCGGAGATATTATTTTTCAAAGTTTTCACATTACAAATTTCGAATTAAATTTTTTTTAAAATGTGGTCTCATCATATGAATCCATTGATATCATTCTCAACTTCAATGAACTAATACTTTCAGAGATATAATTTTTCAAAGTTTTTACATTACAAATTTCGAATTAAATTCTATATATCAGTAACTATTCATCTGAAATTGCTGAAAGTTTGCAAGAGCCTTTAGAACCTAACTATACTGCCAGGTTTCAAGTTTTGACACGATCGGTTAAATATTGTTGGAGATTTGAGCAGACTTCTGCGAGTTCCGTAGATGGAATACCGTTGCCTCGATAAATTTTGAACAAAAGTAGATAGGGACTTTCAATTTTCAGGGTAGGTTGCGTTTCCGAATGGGAGAGTTAAGTTCGTTTTTGGGCATAATCGGTCTAACAAAATTTTTACATTTTAAATTTAAAATTCATTATTTATTAAAATCTAGTTTCATCATATGAATCCATTGATATCATTCTCGTTTTCAACGAACTAATACTTTCATAGATATGATTTTTCAAAGTTTTTACATTACAAATTTCGAATTCAATTTTTTTTAAGATGTAGTTTCATCATATGAATCCATTGATATAATTCTCAACTTCAACGAACTAATACTTTCAGAGATGTGCTTGAACCAATTTTTTTAGATGTAGTTCCCCCATACGAATCCATTGGTATCATTCTCAACTTCAACGAGCTAATACTTCCAGAGATATGATTTTTCAAAGTTTTTGAACTACAAATTTCGAATTCAATTTTTTCTAAGATGAAGTTTCATCATGTGATTCCATTGATATCACTCTCAACTTCAACGAAGTAATACCTTCGGAGATATTATTTTTCAAAGTTTTCACGTTACAAATTTCGAATTAAATTTTTTTCGAGATGTAGTTTCATCATATGAATTTATTGATATCATTCTCAACTTCAACGAACTAATACTTTCGGAGATATGATTTTTCAAAATTTTTACGTCACAAATTTAGAATTCAATTTTTTGGCGCTCTAGTTCCTCGGAACTGAGTGCTTATCAATTTGCCCAAATGTCTGTAATTTTCGAATATTTCGATGAAAATGGTCTTAAACGATTTGGTTCGACTCACTGATCAAGAATCCGTGGTCGAAATTCATTCTGTCCGGCCGGCCGTCCGGCCGTAGGCACGATAACTCTCGAACGGAATGGGCTAGAGAGTTGAAATTTTCAGAGTAGGTTTGGGGGATGAATATCTCGGCTAAGTTCGTTACTGGGTAAAATCGGACAGAAGGTTTCGGAGTAATAAAAAAAAAAAAATTTTTTTTACAAAACAAATTCAAAATTAATTTTTTTTTAATAAGCAGTTTTATCATAAGAATCCATTCATATCATTTTTAACTCTAACAAGCTAATACTTTCGGAGATATGATTTTTCAAAATTTCAATGTAAATCGTATTTCACAGGTTGATATAATTATTCTATGTATATTCTATGTATAAATTGTCAACTTGACAGAAGGGAATATTGTAACTTCAAGGATATTGGGGTTGAAATACTCGTATTTTAGCGATGCAACGGGGACCTCACCCGAAAATGTTTGAAAATATTACGTAAATTGAAAGAATAATTCCAAAGTTCGAGAGAGGAGAAAATTTTGTGAACGTAGATCAGGAAATTTTTGATCGATTACAAGGTAATTTATTATTTTATACATGTTTTATGGAATACCTACTATTTGTAGGTACTTTAAACCTGTTTAGGGCAATTGTCATACGAAACTTGTTTTTTTGGTGCTCTAGTTCCTCGGAACAGATTGCTTAACAAATTGCCCAAGTGTCTGTAATTTTGGAATTTTTGGCTGAAAATGGTCTCAAATGATTTGGTTCGACTCACTGATCAAGAATCCGAGTGCGAAATCGATTCTGTCCGGCCGGCCGACCGGCCGTAGGCACGATAACTCTCGAACGAAAGGAGTTAGCGGATTGAAAATTTCAAGGTGGTTTTGGAGCGTAAATATCTCGGACAAGTTCGTTAATGGGCGTTAACCATCAAGGGGTTTCGGAGTTATGGCCGATTTTAGTAAAAATATTTTTTATGAATATTTCCGAAACCGATCACTCGATCTATCTGAAATTTAGCACCAGACTGTAGAAGACAGTAGAATCATGACCTTTGTACGCATGTGCAGTTTTGTATTGACCAGATTACCGCAAAGTGTAAAAAAAAAAATTTGAAAATGTGGTGCAGTTCTCATTCTCATGATTGCTCATTTAATCTTCATAAATAAACTATTATTTGAATTGAATTTCCTTTTTGATGCAGTTCTATCATATTAATACATTGATATAATTCCCAACTCTGAGAAACCAATACCTACCAGATATAATTTGTCTGTTTTTGGGCGCATGTTCTAGGGGAACATCGTCCTATCATTTCGTCCAAATGTCTGTAATTTTCGAATTTCGAGCTGAAAATTGGCTAATAGACTAATTCGGACTCCCTGATCACGAATCTGGTGTCAGATTTTTGGGTGCCGTACGGCCGGCCGGCCGGCCGGCCGGCCGTACTTCCGGCCGTAGGCACGATAACAGGAGCACCGAAGGTCCTATCGACTTCAAACTTTCAGGGTAGGTTTCTGATCAAAATGCGACGGTTAAGTTCGTTAACGGGCAAAATCGGCCGGACGGTTTAGGAGTTATAGACATTTAAAATTTTGAGGTTATTTCCCTGATATTTCAGGAACTAAAGAAGATGTTGAATCGAAACTTGGTAGTCAGTTCGAGGATATAAACGCGCAACTTTTGGCAAAATTCTGTTATGATCGAAATGTTGGTAATTTTTAAAAAAATATTTCTTTCAATTTTTTCGAAAAAAAAATTTTTTTTTCGTGAACTATTCATCAGATTGCAACAAAAACTTGTACTAACGTCAATTGTAGTATTTTGCAACATTGTGCAAAATTTTGGCTCTATACGATTTCAATTTCTGGAGATATAAGACAAAATGTGTCAAATTTCCTGGGTCTCTCTCAGTATTTTCATCGATTATTCTATGAACTCTTTGAATTCCACCGAAAACAAATTCAAAGACATAAACATAAAGAATCAAGTCATAGTTTAGACGTCGAAAGAAGGACGATGTTGATCGACTTGAAAAGGTACCTATTTCAAGAAATGCAATAATGAAATGCTTAATTTATGGATATAATATCATCTAAGTATTGTTGGGATCGGGCAGTTGGAAAATTTTTTAATAAAAAAATTTGTACCGACGTTAAATCAAGCATTCTACACGAGTGTGCAAAATTTCAGTTCGATACGATCTCAATTCCAGAAGATATTGCTTAAAATTCACATTCCATCGTGTTTTGACGTTCTATGGTCACAGAAAATCGTCACAAAAATCTATTTACCTCATTTGACGGCTGTTTGTCAAATCAATAATTTCCAATAATTGATGTCAGATTTCCTACATACCAAGTTCAAACACATTTTATTATATGGAAAACACTTATTATGATCACGTTCTACAGGAATTGATACTAAATAGAAGCTAGATGAAGATTATTGTAATGGAAAATTTGTGTTCCAGAATAATATTAAGGTATTCAACATGATACTGCTTTTTTTCTTTATTCTCAGAAAATTCTTACATTTCGGAACTGAACATGAAGTAAGAGATCTGAGAGTAGTGAGACTGCTTTTCATCCATAGACTTAGATATAACTCTCGAACGGAATGAGGTAGGTAGTTGAAATTTTCAGAGTAGTTTAGGGAGATGAATATCTCGGTTAAGTTCGTTATTGGGCAAAATTGGCCAGATTTAATTTGATTTCTTCCATGGTGCTTTTCTCATTCTCATGATTGCTCATTTAATCTTGATAAATAAACTATTATTTGAATTGAATTTCCTTTAGGATGCAGTTCTATTATATGAATACATTGATATAATTCCCAACTCTGAGAAACCAATACTTTCGGAGATATAATTTTTTTAAGATGAAGTTTCATCATATGAATCCATTGATATCATTCTCAACTTCAACGAACTAATACTTCCGGAGATATGAATCTTCAAAGTTTTTACATAAAAAAATTCGAATTCAATTTTTTTTAGATGTAGTTTCACCATGCGAATCCACTGATATCATTCTCAACTTCAACGAGCTAATACTTCCAGAGATATGATTTTTCAAAGTTTTCACATTACAAATTTCGAATTAAATTTTTTTTAAGATGTGGTCTCATCATATGAATCCATTGATATCATTCTCAACTTCAACGAACTAATACTTTCAGAGATATGATTTTTCAAAGTTTTTACATTACAAATTTCGAATTAAATTCTATATGTCAGTAACTATTCATCTGAAATTGCTGAAAGTTTGCAAGAGCCTTTAGAACCTAACTATACTGCCAAGTTTCAAGTTTTAACACGATCAGTTAAATATTGTTGGAGATTCGAGCAGACTTGTGCGAGTTCCGTAGATGGGATACCGTTGCCTCGATAAATTTCGAACAAAAGTAGATAGGGACTTGCAATTTTCAGGGTAGGTTGCGTTTCAGAATGGGAGAGATAAGTTCGTTTTTTGGGCATAATCGGTCTAACAAAATTTTTACATTTTAAATTTAAAATTCATTATTTTTTAAAACCTATATTCATCATATGAATCCATTGATATCATTCTCGTTTTCTACGAACTGATACTTTCATAGATATGATTTTTCAAAGTTTTTACATTACAAATTTCGGATTCAATTTTTTTTAAATGTAGTTTCATCATATGAATCCATTGATATAATTCTCAACTTCAACGAACTAATACTTTCAGAGATGTAATTTTTCAAAGTTTCTACATTACAAATTTCAAATCCACTTTTTTGTGAGATGTAGTTTCATCATATGAATCCACTGATATCACTCTCTACTTCAACGAACTAATACCTTCGGAGATATGAGTTTTCAAAGTTTTTACATTACAAATTTAGAATTCAATTTTTTTTAAGATGGAGTTTCATCATATGAATCCATTGATATCATTCTCAACTTCAAAGAACTAATACTTCCAGAGATATGATTCTTCTAAGTTTTTACATAACAAATTTCGAATTCAATTTTTTTTAGATGTAGTTTCACCATACGAATCCACTGATATCATTCTCAACTTCAACGAGCTAATACTTCCAGAGATATGATTTTTCGAAGTTTTTGAACTAGAAATTTCGAATTCAATTTTTTCTAAGATGTAGTATCATCATATGAATCCATTGATATCATTCTCAACTTCAACGAACTAATACCTTCGGAGATATGATTTTTCAAAGTTTTTACATTACAAATTTCGAATTCAATTTTTTTCAAGATGTAGTTTCATCAAAAGAATCATCATTCTCAACTTCAACGAACTGATACTTTCGGAGATATGATTTTTCAGGGTTTTTACATTATAAATTTCGAATTCAATTTTTTTAAGATGAAGTTTCATCATATGAGACCATTGATATCATTTTCAACTTCAACGAACTAATACTTTTATAGATATGATTTTTCAAAGTTTTCACATTACAAATTGCGAATTCAAACTATTTTAAGATGTGGTTTCATCATATGAATCCATTGATATCATTCTCAACTTCAACGAACTGATACTTTCGGAGATATGATTTTTCAAAGCTTTCACATTACAAATTTCGAATCCTATATTTTTTTAAATGTGGTTTCATCATATGAATCCATTGATATCATTCTCAACTTCAACGAACTAATACTTTCGGAGATATGATTTTTTAAAAGTTTTTACATTTCAAATTTCGAATTAATATTTTTTTAAGATGTGGTTGCATCATATGATTCCATTGATATCATTCTCAAATTCAACGAACTAATACTTTCGGAGATATGATTTTTCAAAGCTTTCACATTACAAATTTCGAATCCTATCTTTTTTTAAATGTGGTTTCATCATATGAATCCATTGATATAATTCTCAACTTCAACGAACTAATACTTTCGGAGATATGAATTTTCAAAGTTTCTACATTATGAATTTCGAATTCAATTTTTTTTAAGATGAAGTTTCATCATATGAATCCATTGATATCATTCTCAAATTCAACGAACTAATACTTCCGGAGATATGATTTTTCAAAGTTTTTACATAACAAATTTCGAACTCAATTTTTTTTTATGCAGTTTCACCATACGTAGCCATAGATATCATTCTCGTGTTGAACGAACTTATGCTTTAGAAGATATGATTTTTTAAAGGTTTCACATTACAAATATCGAATTCAATTTTTATAAGATGTAGTTTCATCATATGAATCCATTGATATAATTCTCAACTTCAACGTACTGATACTTTCGGAGATATGAGTTTTCAAAGTTTCTACATTACGAATTTCGAATTCAATTTTTTTTAAGATGTAGTTTCATCATATGAATCCATTGATACCATTCTCAACTTCAACGAACTAATACTTCCGGAGATATGATTCTTCAAAGTTTTTACATAACAAATTTCGAATTCAATTTTTTTTAGATGTAGTTTCCCCATACGAATCCATTGATATCATTCTCAACTTCAACGAGCTAATACTTCCAGAGATATGATTTTTCAAAGTTTTCGAATTACAAATTTCGAATTCAATTTTTGCTATGATGTAGTTTCATCTTATTTTATTATGAATCCATTGATATCACTCTGAACTTCAATGAACTAATACTCATAATTTAGGAGATATGATTTTTCAGGGTTTTTACATTATAAATTTCGAATTCAATTTTTTAAGATGATGTTTCATCATATGAGTCCATTGATATCATTTTCAACTTCAACGAACTAATACTTTTATAGATATGATATTTCAAAGTTTTCACATTACAAATTGCGAATTCAGTCTATTTTAAGATGTAGTTTTATCATATGAATCCATTGATATAATTCTCAACTTCAACGAACTAATACTTTCGGAGATATCATTTTTCAAAGTTTTTACATCACAAATTTAGAATTCAATTTTTTTTAAGATGAAGTTTCATCATATGAATCCATTGATATCATTCTCAACTTAAACGAACTAATACATCCGGAGATATGATTCTTCAAAGTTTTTACATAACAAATTTCGAATTCAATTTTTTTATATGTAGTTTCACCATACGAATACATTGATATCATTCTCAACTTCAACGAGCTAATACTTCCAGAAATATGATTTTTCAAAGTTTTTAAACTACAAATTTCGAATTCAATTTTTTCTTAGATGTAGTTTCATCATATAAATCCATTGATATCACTCTCAACTTCAGCAAACTAATACCTTCGGAGATATGATTTTTCAAAGTTTTTAAATTACAAATTTCGAATTAAATTTTTTTCAAGATATGTTGTTTCATCATATGTATTTATTGATATCATTCTCAACTTCAACGAACTAATACTTTCGGAGATATGATTTTTCAAAGTTTTTACATTATAAATTTCGAATTCTATTTTTTTTAAGATGAAGTTTCATCATATGAATCCATTGATATCACTCTCAACTTCAGCGAACTAATACCTTCGGAGATATGATTTTTCAAAGTTTTCACATTACAAATTTCGAATCAAATTTTTTCTAAGATGTGGTCTCATCATATGAATCCATTGATATCATTCTCAACTTCAACGAACTAATACTTTCAGAGAAATGATTTTTCAAAGTTTTTACATTACAAATTTCGAATTAAATTCTATATGTCAGTAACTATTCATCTGAAATCGCTGAAAGTTTGCAAGAGCCTTTAGAACCTAACTATACTGCCAAGTTTCAAGTTTTAACACGATCAGTTAAATATTGTTGGAGATTCGAGCAGACTTGTGCGAGTTCCGTATATGGGATACCGTTGCCTCGATAAATTTCGAACAAAAGTAGATAGGGACTTGCAATTTTCAGGGTAGGTTGCGTTTCCGAATGGGAGAGTTAAGTTCGTTTTTTGGGCATAATCGGTCTAACAAAATTTTTACATTTTAAATTTAAAATTCATTATTTTTTAAAATCTAGATTCATCATATGAATCCATTGATATCATTCTCGTTTTCTCTGAACTAATACTTTCATAGATATGATTTTTCAAAGTTTTTACATTACAAATTTCGAATTCAATTTTTTTTAAGATGAAGTTTCATCATATGAATCCATTGATATAATTCTCAACTTCAACGAACTAATTCTTCCAGAGATGTGATTTTTCAAAGTTTCTACATTACAAATTAACTTCTTTCTAAGATGTAGTTTCATCATATAAATCCATTGATATCATTCTCAACATCAACGAACTGATACTTTCGGAGATATGATTTTTCAAAGTTTTTACATTACAAATTTCAAATTAATTTTTTTTAAGATGTGGTTTCATCATATGAATCCATTGATATCTTTCTCAACTTCAACGAACTAATACTTTCGGAGATATGATTTTTCAAAATTTTTACATTAGAAATTTCGAATTCAATTCTTTTTAAGATTTAGTTTCATCATATGAATCCATTGATATCATTCTCAACTTCAACGAACTAATACTTTCGGAGATATTATTTTTCAAAGTTTTCACATTACAAATTTCGAATTAAATTCTATCTATCAGTAACTATTCATCTGAAATTGCTGAAAGTTTGCGAGAGCCTTTAGAACCTAACTATACTGCCAAGTTTCAAGTTTTGACACGATCGGTTAAATATTGTTGGAGATTTGAGCAGACTTCTGCGAGTTCCGTAGATGGAATACCGTTGCCTCGATAAATTTTGAACAAAAGTAGATAGGGACTTGCAATTTTCAGGGTAGGTTGCGTTTCCGAATGGGAGAGTTAAGTTCGTTTTTGGGCATAATCGGTCTAACAAAATTTTTACATTTTAAATTTAAAATTCATTATTTTTTAAAATCTAGTTTCATCATATGAATCCATTGATATCATTCTCGTTTTTAACGAACTAATACTTTCATAGATATGATTTTTTGAAGTTTTCACATTACAAATTTCGAATTCAATTTTTTTTCTAATGTAGTTTCATCATATGAATCCATTGATATAATTCTCAACTTCAACGAACTAATACTTTCAGAGATGTGATTTTTCAAAGTTTCTACATTACAAATTTCAAATCCACTTTTTTGTAAGATGTAGTTTCATCATATGAATCCATTGATATCACTCTCAACTTCAACCAACTAATACCTTCGGAGATATGATTTTTCAAAGTTTTCACATTACAAATTTAGAATTCAATTTTTTTGAGATGAAGTTTCATCATATGAATCCATTGATATCATTCTCAACTTCAAAGAACTAATACTTCCAGAGATATGATTCTTCTAAGTTTTTACATAACAAATTTCGAATTCAATTTTTTTTTGATGTAGTTTCACCATACGAATCCACTGATATCATTCTCAACTTCAACGAGCTAATACTTCCAGAGATATGTTTTTTCAAAGTTTTTGAACTAGAAATTTCGAATTCAATTTTTTCTAAGATGTAGTTTCATCATATGAATCCATTGATATCACTCTCAACTTCAACGAACTAATACCTTCGGAGATATGATTTTTCAAAGTTTTTACATTACAAATTTCGAATTCAATTTTTTTCAAGATGTAATTTCATCAAATGAATTTATTGATATCATTCTCAACTTCAACGAACTTATACTTTCGGAGATATGATTTTTCAGGGTTTTTACATTATAAATTTCGAATTCAATGTAGTTTCATCATATGAATCCATTGATATCACTCTCAACTTCAACGAACTAATACCTTCGGAGATATGATTTTTCAAAGTTTTTACATTACAAATTTCGAATTCAATTTTTTTCAAGATGTAATTTCATCAAATGAATTTATTGATATCATTCTCAACTTCAACGAACTTATACTTTCGGAGATATGATTTTTCAGGGTTTTTACATTATAAATTTCGAATTCAATTTTTTTAAGATGAAGTTTCATCATATGAGACCATTGATATCATTTTCAACTCCAACGAACTAATACTTTTATAGATATGATTTTTCAAAGTTTTCACATTACAAATTGCGAATTCAATCTATTTTAAGATGTAGTTTCATCATATGAATCCATTGATATCATTCAAAAGTTTTTACATTTCAAATTTCGAATTAATTTTTTTTTAAGATGTGGTTTCATCATATGAATCCATTGATATCATTCTCAACTTCAACGAACTGATACTTTCGGAGATATGATTTTTCAAAGCTTTCACATTACAAATTTCGAATCCTATATTTTTTTAAATGTGGTTTCATCATATGAATCCATTGATATCATTCTCAACTTCAACGAACTAATACTTTCGGAGATATGATTTTTTAAAAGTTTTTACATTTCAAATTTCGAATTAATATTTTTTTAAGATGTGGTTGCATCATATGATTCCATTGATATCATTCTCAACTTCAACGAACTAATACTTTCGGAGATATGATTTTTCAAAGCTTTCACATTACAAATTTTGAATCCTATCTTTTTTTAAATGTGGTTTCATCATATGAAACCATTGATATAATTCTCAACTTCAACGAACTAATACTTTCGGAGATATGATTTTTCAAAGTTTTTACATAACAAATTTCTAACTCAATTTTTTTTATGCAGTTTCACCATACGAAGCCATAGATATCATTCTCGTGTTCAACGAAATTATGCTTTAGGAGATATGATTTTTCAAGGGTATCACATTACAAATATCGAATTCAATTTTTATAAGATGTAGTTTCATCATATGAATCCATTGATATAATTCTCAACTTCAACGTACTGATACATTCGGAGATATGAGTTTTCAAAGTTTCTACATTACGAATTTCGAATTCAATTTTTTTTAAGATGTAGTTTCATCATATGAATCCATTGATACCATTCTCAACTTCAACGAACTAATACTTCCGGAGATATGATTCTTCAAGTTTTTACATAACAAATTTCGAATTCAATTTTTTGTAGATGTAGTTTCACCATACGAATCCATTGATATCATTCTCAACTTCAACGAGCTAATACTTCCAGAGATATGATTTTTCAAAGTTTTCGAATTACAAATTTCGAATTCAATTTTTGCTATGATGTAGTTTCATCTTATGAATCCATTGATATCACTCTGAACTTCAATGAACTAATACTCATAATTTCGGAGATATGATTTTTCAGGGTTTTTACATTATAAATTTCGAATTCAATTTTTTAAGATGAAGTTTCATCATATGAGTCCATTGATATCATTTTCAACTTCAACGAACTAATACTTTTATAGATATGATATTTCAAAGTTTTCACATTACAAATTGCGAATTCAGTCTATTTTAAGATGTAGTTTTATCATATGAATCCATTGATATCATTCTCAACTTCAACGAACTAATACTTTCGGAGATATCATTTTTCAAAGTTCCATCCACGACACCACCGAAATCACCGGCCGAAGAGGTTTCAAAGGACCCATGGGATAACGTGATTCATTATGGGGTAAGAATTAATGAACCATTACTAATATCCACCGATTTTCAGAGCAATATGGGCCAGACCCAATGGAAAATGATCGACGCCGGCCTGCTCGATTCACCCATCCAGGCCACCGACGACCTAGTAGAGAGCGAGTATGAGCGTTGGCTCGAAGACCAGGGCAAGAACCGAAGTACCCCGAGTGCCCCAGTCGACGCCAGCTACCACAGACAGTCCAAGACGAGGGAAGGAAGACCTTCAGTCCATGACGAATCTCCGACGCCAAGGACGAGAATAGGGCGTCCATCCACTAAGGCCACTGTCAGGACCAAGCGATACACCCAAGCGAGGTTCAGCAACCGGAACTTTGAAGAGGAGCCCAGTCCACGACCAATAGAAGGCCCATCGACGTCCACTAAAGACACTGTCAGGACCAAGAGATACACCCACGCGAGGTGTAGCAACCGGAACTGTGAAGAGAAGCCCAGTCCACGACCAGTAGAAGGCCCATCGTCATCTACTAAGGTCCCTACTACTCGAAGAAGAAACCACCATCATAAGAGAGGAGCATCCAGAGCCATCCACCGAAGCCAAACACCCCGATATGTTGAGCTTGCTGCAGCAGCCTGCTGGCGCTGTGGAGAAATGGGACATTCACGGAATAAATGCACCGGGACACCCCGGCTATTCTGCTCGAGATGCGGCCTATTGGGAGTCATGTCCAGAGAGTGTGATTGCCAACGTCGTAATCCAGCTGGAAGGGTGAAAACCCGCACGGCCAAGGTGGGGATGTTCGCCACGAAACATCCTAATTCACACCAGGAAGAAACCTTCCCTAGGACCGGGACGCCGAAATCCGAAGAAAGAAGACCAGCAGTCAAGAGGACCACCATCAGCCCCGACCGGCGGAATGCCAGGAGATCCATCGGCGTGCAGTGCAACATCCTGCGAGCAGCGCCCTATCCCAGGCCGCTGGCCCTAGCGGTGCAGCCTCAGGTATTCTTCACCGTATGCGAATAGAGTAAGAGCGGTGGGTGAGAGAGAGGTTTGAAAAAAACTTTGTTTTTTTTCTTGAGAAGTGAGAGGGGTGTGTAACGAAGTGATTTTTCGTTACTAGCAAATTTCCCAAGAATTACATTTTTCATATTCATATTCAAAGCCAACAGTCGAATAAATCGAATGTATTTCAATTTATTCGACAAAGAGCAAACCGATAAATTTAATTTATTAATTTTCCATTCAGCGCAATGAGAAATATAAGTCGAATTAGTCGAATTATTTATTTCAGTTTATTCGACAAAGAGTCCACCGAAGTCCTAATAATTTCGTTTATTTTCCATTCAGCGCAATGAGAAATATAATTCGAATTATTTGATTTTACTTATTCTGAATTGCATTTGCCGTAACTACTCTGTATAACCTATTTTAACTCGGTCAATTTATACCGAGACATTCAATTGACGTGGATATACAGGGTAGTCCTTGTTTCATTTTATTATTCGCATTACTTATTCTGAATTGCAACTGCCGTAACTACTCTGTGTATCATATTCTCACTCGGTTAATTTATACCGAAACTTAATTGACGTCGATATACAGGGTGGTCCTTGTTTTATTATTTATTCGTCATATTACCTATCATTGAATTTCTCTTGCCGTAACTGCTTTGTATATCATATTTGAACTCGGTCAATTTATACCGAAACTTAATTGACATCGATATACAGGGTGGTCCTTGTTATATTATTTATTCTTCATATTACCTTTCATTGAATTTCTTTTGCCGTAATTGCTTTGTATATCATATTTGAACTCGGTCAATTTATACTGAAACTTAATTGGCATTGATATACAGGGTGGTTCTTATTTAACTGCCGATTCTTGACATTACATATTTTGCTTCGCATTTGCCGTGACTGCTTTGTGTATCACAGTTCAACGGTGTCACCTTTAACCGACACATTCTATTCATAGTGGTATACAGGGTGGATCATATTTCCGAAGTCAGCCACACCGGTGTCCATTATTGAGTAACTGCATATCTGGTTAGACATATAGCCGTCTGCCGTTTGATTTCATTCTTGGACGCTACGGTGTATATCGCTTTCTTACATTGATTTTCATTCCGACAGATATACAGGGTGCGAGTTCTACTGTTGGACACTGGTGAATCTGAATAGGTTTTCATCTGACATGTTACTTTTACTGTGTTGCTTTTCTCCTCTAACCTCTCTGCTCTGACACTGTATATAACTGATTATACTGATTTGGAATTTGTGTGAATATATTGTAAATAAAGTTGTACATAATCCTTTTGCGTATTATTGAATATTATTACACAGTGGCAGAGTCCTTTTTCAGTGAAAGAATATATAACATTGCATCGCTAATATCTTAGATCAAACAGAGCCCTTCTCCAACTGTTTAAATGTTACCAAGGGAATATTATTTTCAGTGATCGATTCTGTCAAGGAGTTGCAACCTTGCAAAACCTATTGCAACTGGCGCCCGAGTAAGTTTTGGATAGTAAGTTTCACCGCTCCAGAGAAAAGGTCGTCACAAAGTTGGAGTTGGAGTTGGAGTTGGAGTTGGAGTTGGAGTTGGAGTTGGAGTTGGAGTTGGAGTTGGAGTTGGAGTTGGAGTTGGAGTTGGAGTTGGAGTAGGAGATTTTCAGCAATATCTGTATTGAGAATCATGCCACTTTGAAATAGACCTACACGCATCTAAATGGATAAAAGAAGAATGAATAAAACTCGGTTTCAAACGTCCGACCAGCAGGGTCGCGGGAGCAGTGGAGCTTTCTCGGTAATATCTGTATTGAAAGATCCGTGAAAGTTTCTGAATGGATAGTAAACGATATAATAATATTCGGTTTTGAATATCCTTTAATAACAACCTTGCAGTGTAACTTCTACAGTAATATCTGTATTGACAATCATACCACGTTAAATGATCCGTAAAAGGTTCTTAATTAATAGTATACGATATAATAAAACTCGGTTTGAATATCCAGCTATTAGAAACGCGTTTGCAGTGTAACTTATACAGTTATATCTGTAGTGGGAATCATGCCACGTTGAAGAAACCTCAAAAGGATCTGAATGGATGGTAAAAGATATCCTAGTAGAGGGTTTCGAATATACGCCACTAGAGAAACGTGAGCAGTGTATCTTTCTCAGTAATATCTTTATTGAGTATCACACTATGTTGGAAGATCCGTAAAAGGATCTGAATAGATAGAAAAAGGTATCATAATACGCGGTACAAAAAATCTGGCATTAGAGGCTCATTGGCAGTTGAACATTTTCTGTAATATCTGTTTTGAGAATCATGCCACTTTGGAATATCCCTTAAAACATCTAAATGGATAGTAAAAGAATTAATAAAACTCGGTGTAAAACATCCGAACAGCATGGAGGCGTGAGCAGTAGAGCTTTCTCAGTAATATCTGAATTAGGAATCACACCACATTGAAAGATCCGTAAAAGGTTCTGAATGGATATTAAACGAAATAATAATACTCGGTTTGGAATATCCATTAGTAACGCGCTTTCAGTTTAACTCTTACAGTAATATCTGTATTGAGAATCATACTACGTTAAAGGATCCTTAAAAGGATCTGAATGGGAGTAAAAGATATAGTAGTAGTCGGTTTCGATTAAACGCCAACAGGAAACGCGAGCAGTGGAAATTTCTCAGTAATATCTTTATTGAGAATCACACCACGTTGAATGATCCGTAAAAGGGTCTTAATGGATAGAAAACGATATAATAATACCCGGTTTCGCATATCCAGCCTTTAGAAACGCGCTCGCAGTGTAACTTCTACAGTAATATCTGTATTGGGAATTATACCACGTTGAAGGATCCTCAATAGGATTTGAAATAAATGTAAAAGTTATAGTAGTAGTCGGTTTCGAATATACGCCAATAGGGAAGCGTTAGCAGTGGAACTTTCTCAGTAATATCTTTATTGAGAATCACATCAATATGAAAGATCCGTAAAAGGATCTGAATAGATAGTAAAGAGTAATATATTACTCGGTTTAAAATATCAGGCCATCAGAGGCGCATTGGCAGTAGAACTTTTTCAGTAATATCTGTATCGAGATTCATTCCTCTTTGAAAGATCCCTGAAAGAATCCAACTGGATAGTAAAAGAATTAATAAAACACGACTTCATTCATCCGACCAGCAGGAGCGTGCAAGCATTGGATCTTCCTCTGTGATATCTTTATTGAGAATCACATCACGTTGATAGATCTGTAAATGGTTCTTAATGTATAGTACACGATATTATAATACTCGGTTTCGAATTTCCAGCCATTAGAAACGCGTATGCAGTGTAACTTCTACAGTAATATCTGTATTGTGAATCATGCCACGTTGAAGGATCCAGTCAGTTTCGAACATCTGGCCAGCAGGCACGCGTGAGCATTGTAACTTCTACTGTAATATCTGTATTTGGAATCATGCCATGTTGAAGGATCCTTAAAAGGATCTGAATGAATAGTAAGAGTCGTAGCATGATTGCCAATACAGATATTACTGAGAAGGTTCCATTTCCAATACAGTTCTGATGGCGCGATATTTGAAACCGGGTATTAAAATACAAACAAACTATCTATTCAGATCCTTTTACGGATCTTTCAAAGTGGTGTGATTCTCAATAAAGATATTACTGAGAAAGTTCCACATCACAAGCTTCCCTGTTGGCGTATATACGAAACAGACTACTACTATATCTTTTACTATCCATTCAGATCCTTCCAAGAATCCTTCAACGTGGCATGATTCCAAATACAGATATTACTGCAGAAGTTACACTGCGAACGCCTTTCTAATGGCTGGATATTCGAAACCGAGTATTATTATATCGTTTGCTATCCATTAAGAACCTTTTACGGATCTTTCAACGTGGTGTGATTCTCAAATCAAACCAGTTGTTTGGAGTTGGAATTGGAGTTGGAGCTGGAGTTGGAGTTGGAGTTGGAGTTGGAGTTGGAGTTGGAGTTGGAGTTGGAGTTGGAGTTGGAGTTGGAGTTGGAGTTGGAGTTGGAGCTGGAGTTGGAGTTGGAGTTGGAGTTGGAGTTGGAGTTGGAGTTGGAGTTGGAGTTGGAGTTGGAGTTGGTGTTGGAGTTGGAGTTGGATTTGTAGTTGGAGTTGGAGTTGAAGTTGAAGTTGAAGTTGGCGTTGAAGTTGAAGTTGGAGTTGGAGTTGGAGTTGGAGTTGGAGTTGGAGTTGTAGTTGTAGTTGGAGTTGGAGTTGGAGTTGGAGATGGAGTTGGAGTTGGAGTTGGAGTTGGAGTTGGAGTTGGAGTTGGAGTTGGAATTGGAGTTGGATTTGTAGGTGGAGTTGGAGTTGAAGTTGAAGTTGGAGTTGGCGTTGAAGTTGAAGTTGGAGTTGGAGTTGGAGTTGGAGTTGGAGTTGGAGTTGTAGTTGTAGTTGGAGTTGGAGTTGGAGTTGGAGATGGAGTTGGAGTTGGAGTTGGAGTTGGAGTTGGAGTTGGAGTTGGAGTTGGAATTGGAGTTGGATTTGTAGTTGGAGTTGGAGTTGAAGTTGAAGTTGGAGTTGGAGTTGAAGTTGAAGTTGGAGTTGGAGATGGAGTTGGAAGTGGAGTTGGAGTTGGAGTTGGTGTTGGAGTTGGAGTTGGATTTGTAGTTGGAGTTGGAGTTGAAGTTGAAGTTAGAGTTGGAGTTGAAGTTGAAGTTGGAGTTGGAGTTGGAGTTGGAGTTGGAGTTGGAGTTGGAGTTGGAGTTGTAGTTGTAGTTGGAGTTGGAGTTGGAGTTGGAGATGGAGTTGGAGTTGGAGTTGGAGTTGGAGTTGGAGTTGGAGTTGGAGTTGGAATTGGAGTTGGATTTGTAGTTGGAGTTGGAGTTGAAGTTGAAGTTGGAGTTGAAGTTGAAGTTGGAGTTGGAGTTGAAGTTGTAGTTGGAGTTGGAGTTGGAGTTGGAGATGGAGTTGGAGTTGGAGTTGGAGTTGAAGTTGGAGTTGGAGTTGGAGTTGGAGTTGGAGTTGGAGTTGGAGTTGGAGTTGGAGTTGGAGTTGGAATTGGAGTTGGATTTGTAGTTGGAGTTGGAGTTGAAGTTGAAGTTGGAGTTGGAGTTGAAGTTGGAGTTGGAGTTAGAGTTGGAGTTGGAGATGGAGTTGGAGTTGGAGTTGGAGTTGGAGTTGGAGTTGGAGTTGGAGTTGGAATTGGAGTTGGAGTTGGAGTTGGAGTTGGAGTTGTAGTTGTAGTTGGAGTTGGAGTTGGAGTTGGAGATGGAGTTGGAGTTGGAGTTGGAGTTGGAGTTGGAGTTGGAGTTGGAGTTGGAGTTGGAGTTGGAGTTGGAGTTGGAGTTGGAGTTGGAGTTGGAGTTGGAGTTGGAGTTGGAGTTGGAATTGGAGTTGGATTTGTAGTTGGAGTTGGAGTTGAAGTTGAAGTTGGAGTTGGAGTTGGAGTTGGAGTTGGAGTTGGAGTTGGAGTTGGAGTTGTAGTTGGAGTTGGAGTTGGAGTTGGAGATGGAGTTGGAAGTGGAGTTGGAGTTGGAGTTGGTGTTGGAGTTGGAGTTGGATTTGTAGTTGGAGTTGGAGTTGAAGTTGAAGTTAGAGTTGGAGTTGAAGTTGAAGTTGGAGTTGGAGTTGGAGTTGGAGTTGGAGTTGGAGTTGGAGTTGGAGTTGGAGTTGTAGTTGTAGTTGGAGTTGGAGTTGGAGTTGGAGATGGAGTTGGAGTTGGAGTTGGAGTTGGAGTTGGAGTTGGAGTTGGAGTTGGAGTTGGAGTTGGAATTGGAGTTGGAGTTGGATTTGTAGTTGGAGTTGGAGTTGAAGTTGAAGTTGGAGTTGGAGTTGAAGTTGTAGTTGGAGTTGGAGTTGGAGTTGGAGATGGAGTTGGAGTTGGAGTTGGAGTTGGAGTTGGAGTTGGAGTTGGAGTTGGAGTTGGAATTGGAGTTGGATTTGTAGTTGGAGTTGGAGTTGAAGTTGAAGTTGGAGTTGTAGTTGAAGTTGAAGTTGGAGTTGGAGTTGGAGTTGGAGTTGGAGTTGGAGTTGTAGTTGGAGTTGGAGTTGGAGTTGGAGATGGAGTTGGAAGTGGAGTTGGAGTTGGAGTTGGAGTTGGAGTTGGAATTGGAGTTGGAGTTGGAGTTGGAGTTGGAGTTGGAGTTGGAGTAGGAGTTGGAGTTGGAGTTGGAGTTGGAGTTGGAGATGGAGTTGGAGATGGAGATGGAATAGCTAGTTGGAACACCAACTGCAAATCCAACTCCAACTCTAACTCCAACTCCACCTTCAACTCCAACTCCAACTCCAACTCCAACTACAACTCCAACTCCAACTCCAACTCCAACTCCAACTCCAACTCCAACTCTAACTCCAACTCCAACTCCAACTCCAATTCCAGCTCCAACTCCAACTCCGACTCCGACTCATACTCCGACTCCGACTCCGACTCCGACTCCGACTCTGACTTTGACTCCGACTCCGACTCTGACTCCGACTCCCACTCCGACTCCGACTCCGACTCCGACTCCGACTCCGTCTCCGACTCCGACTCCGACTCCGACTCCGACTCCAACTCCAACTCCAGCTCCAACTCCAACACCAACTCCAACTTCAACTTCAACTTCAACTTCAACTTCAACTCCAACTCCAACTCCAACTCCAACTCCAACTCCAACTCCAAGTCCAACACCAACTCCAACTCCAACTCCAACTCCAAATCCAACTCCAAATCCAACTCCAACTCCAACGCCAATTCCGATTCAAACTCCACTCCAACTCCAACTCCACCTACAACTCCAACTCCAATCCAACTCCAACTACAACTCCAACTCCAACTCCAACTCCAACTAAAACTCCAACTCCAACTCCAACTCCAACTCCAACTCCAACTCCAACTCCAACTCCAAGTTCAAGTCCAAGTCCAAGTCCAAGTCCAACTCCAACTCCATCTCCAACTCCAACTCCAACTACAACTCCAACTCCAACTCCAACTCCAACTCCAACTCCAACTCCAACTCCAACTCCAACTCCAACGCCAACTCCAACTCCAACTCCAACTCCAACTCCAACTCCAACTCCAACTCCAACTCCAACTCCAACTCCAACTCCAACTCCAACTCCAACTCCAACTCCAACTCCAACTCCAACTCCAACTTCAACTCCAACTCCAACTCCAACTCCAACTCCAACTCCAACTCCAACTCCAACTCCAACTCCAACTCCAACTAAAACTCCAACTCCAACTCCAACTCCAACTCCAACTCCAACTCCAAGTTCAAGTCCAAGTCCAAGTCCAACTCCATCTCCAACTCCAACTCCAACTCCAACTACAACTCCAACTCCAACTCCAACTCCAACTCCAACTCCAACTCCAACTCCAACTCCAACTCCAACTCCAACGCCAACTCCAACTCCAACTCCAACTCCAACTCCAACTCCAACTCCAACTCCAACTCCAACTCCAACTCCAACTCCAACTCCAACTCCAACTCCAACTCCAACTCCAACTCCAACTCCAACTCCAACTCCAACTCCAACTCCAACTTCAACTCCAACTCCAACTCCAACTCCAACTCCAACTCCAACTCCAACTCCAACTCCAACTCCAACTCCAACTCCAACTCCAACTCCAACTCCAACTCCAACTCCAACTCCAACTCCAACTCCAACTCTAACTCCAACTCCAACTCCAACTCCAACTCCAACTCCAACTCCAACTCCAACTCCAACTCCAACCCCAACTCCAACTCCAACTCCAACTCCAACTCCAACTCCAACTCCAACTCCAACTCCAACTCCAACTCCAACTCCAACTCCAACTCCAACTCCAACTCCAACTCCAACTCCAACTCCAACTCCAACTCCAACTCCAACTCCAACTCAAACTCAACTACAACTCCATCTCCAACTACAACTCCAACTCCAACTCCAACTCCAACTCCAACTCCAACTCCAACTCCAACTCCAATTCCAATTCCAACTCCCACTCCTACTCCAACTCAAACTCCAACTGCAACTCCAACTCCAACTCTAACTCCAACTCCACCTCCAACTCCAACTCCACCTCCAACTCCAACTCCAACTCCAACTCCAACTCCAACTCCAACTCCAACTCCTACTCCAGTTCCAACTCCAACTCCAACTCCAACTCCAACTCCAACTCCAACTCCAACTCCAACTCCAACTCCAACTCCAACTCCAACTCCAACTCCAACTCCAACTCCAACTCCAACTCCAACTCCAACTCCAACTCCAACTCCAACTCCAACTCCAACTCCAACTCCAACTCCAACTCCAACTCCAACTCCAACTCCAACTCCAACTCCAACTCCAACTCCAACTCCAACTCCAACTCCAACTCCAACTCCAACTCCAACTCCAACTCCAACTCCAACTCCCACTCCAACTCCAACTCCAACTCCAACTCCAACTCCAACTCCAACTACAACTCCAACTCCAACTCCATATCTTTATTGAGAATCATACCACGTTGAAAGATACGTAATTGGATCTGAATAGATAGTAGAAGGTATTATAATACTCGGTTCCAAATATCGCGGCATCAGAACCGCATTGGCAAGGGAATCTTTTCAGTAATATCTGTATTGAGAATCATGCCACGTCGGTTTCAAACATCTGGCCTGCAGGGAAGCGTGAGCAGCGTTATTTCTACAGTAATATCTGTATTGGAAAACATACCACGTTGAAGTATCCTTAAAAGGATCTGAATGGAGTCCTGAACGGATTCCTGAACAGAGTTTGAGTCCAACTCCAACTAAAACTGCAACTCTAACTCCAACTCCAACTCCAACTTCAACTCTTTATTGAGAATCACACCACGTTGAAAGATCCGTAAAAGGTTCTTAATGGATAGTAAATGTTATAATAATACTCGGTTTCGAATATCCAGCCATTAGAAAGGCGTTTGCAGTGTATCTTCTGCGGTAATATCTGTATTGGGAATCATACCACGTTGAAGGATTCTTAAAAGGATCTGAGTGGATAGTAAAAGATATAGTAGTTGTCTGTTTCGTATATACGCCAAGAGTTGAAAGATCCGTAAAAGGATCTTAATAGATAGTAGAAGGTATTTTAATACTCGGTTTCAAATATCGCGCCATCAGAACTGCATTGGCTACTCAAACTCCAACTCCAACTACAACTCCAACTCCAACTCCATATCTTTATTGAGAATCATACCACGTTGAAAGATACGTAATTGGATCTGAATAGATAGTACAAGGTATTATAATACTCTATTTCAAATATTGCGGCATCAGAACCGCATTGGCAATGGAACCTCTTCGGTAATATCTGTATTGAGAATCATGCCACGTCGGTATCAAACATCTGGCCTGCAGGAAAGCGTGAGCAGCGTAATTTCTACAGTAATATCTGTATTGGAAATCATACCACGTTGAAGTATCCTTAAAAGGATCTGAATGGAGTCCTGAACGGATTCCTGAACAGAGTTTGAGGCCAACTCCAACTAAAACTGCAACTCCAACTCCAACTCCAACTCCAACTCCAACTTCAACTCTTTTTTGAGAATCACACCACGTTGAAAGATCCGTAAAAGGTTCTTAATGGATAGTAAACGATATAATAATACTCGGTTTCGAATATCCAGCCATCAAAAAGGCGTTTGCAGTGTATCTTCTGCAGTAATATCTGTATTAGGAATCATGCCACGTTGAAGGATTCTTAAAAGGATCTGAATGGATAGTAAAAGATATAGTAGTTGTCTGTTTCGTATATACGCCAACAGTTGAAAGATCCGTAAAAGGATAATAATAATGAGATAGTAGAAGGTATTTTAATACTCGGTTTCAAATATCGCGCCATCAGAACTGCATTGGCAATATCTGTATTGGAATATCTGTATTGGCTATCATGCCACGACTCTTACTATCCATTCAGATCCTTTTAAGGATCCTTCAACATGGCATGATTCCAAATACAGATATTACAGTAGAAGTTACAATGCTCACTAGTGCCTGCTGGCCGGAAGTTTGAAACTGACGTGGCATGATTCTCAATACAGATATTAGTGAAAATGTTGAACTGCCGATGCACCTCTGATGGCCTGATTTCTTCATTATTATTATGATGCCTTTTACTATCTGTTCAGATCCTTTTACGGATCTTTCAGCATGGTGTGATTCTCAATGTATGATTGTCAATACAGATATTACTGTAGAAGTTACTCTGCAAGCTTGTTCCTAATGGATATTCGAAACAGAATATTATTATATCGTTTACTATCCATTCAGCATCTTTTACGGATCTTTCAATGTGGTGTGACTCTCAATACAGATATTACTGAGAAAGCTCTACTGCTCTTGAGACCCTGCTGGTCGGACGTTTGAAACCGAGTTTTTTTATTTCTTCTATTATCCATTTAGATGCTTGTAGGTATATTACAAAGTGGCATGATTCTCAATACAGATATTGCAGAAAATGTTCAACTAAAAATGTGCCTCTGACGGACTGATTGTTGGAACAGAGTATAATGATACCTATTTGCTATATATTCAGAACCTTTTATGGATCTTCCAATGTGGTGTGATTCTCAATACAGATATTACAGAGGAAGCTCCACTGCTCACGCATTCTTGCTGGTCGGATGTTTGAAATCGAGTTTTATTAAATCTATTACTCCCCATTTAGATGCTTTTAGGGATATTCCAGAGTGGCATGATCCTCAATTCAGATATTACTGAAAATGTTCAACTGCCGATGCATCTCTGATGGCCTGATTTTTGAAACCGATTATTATGATGCCTTTAACTATCTGTTCAGATCATTTCACGGATCTTTCAGCATGGTGTGATTCTCAATGAAGACATTACTGAGAAATATACACTGCTCACGCTTCCCTATTGGCGTATATTCGAAAACCGACTACTACGATATCTTGGAGTTGGAGTTGGAGTTATGGTTGGAGTATGAGTTGGAGTTGGAGTTGGAGTTGGAGTTGGAGTTGGAGTTGGAGTTGGAGTTGGAGTTGGAGTTGGAGTTGGAGTTGGAGTTGGAGTTGGAGTTGGAGTTGGAGTTGGAGTTGGAGTTGGAGTTGGAGTTGGAGTTGGAGTTGGAGTTGGAGTTGGAGTTGGAGTTGGAGTTGGAGTTGGAGTTGGAGTTGGAGTTGGAGTTGGAGTTGGAGTTGGAGTTGGAGTTGGAGTTGGAGTTGGAGTTGGAGTTGGAGTTGGAGTTGGAGTTGGAGTTGGAGTTGGAGTTGGAGTTGGAGTTGGAGTTGGAGTTGGAGTTGGAGTTGGAGTTGGAGTTGGAGTTGGAGTTGGAGTTGGAGTTGGAGTTGGAGTTGGATTTGGAGTTGGAGTTGGAGTTGGAGTAAGAATCGGAGTTGGAGTTGGAGATGGAGTTGGAGTTGGAGTTGGAGTTGGAGTTGGAATAGCAGTTGGAGTTGGAGTTGGAGGTGGAGTTGGAGTTGGAGTTGGAGTTGGAGTTGGAGTTTGAGTTGGAGTTGGAGTTGGAGTTGGAGTTGGAGTTGCAGATGGAGTTGGAGTTGGAGTTGGAGTTGGAGTTGGAGTTGGAGTTGGAGTTGGAGTTGGAGTTGGAGTTGGAGTTGGAGTTGGAGTTGGAGTTGGAGTTGGAGTTGGAGTTGGAGTTGGAGTTGGAGTTGGAGTTGGAGTTGGAGTTGGAGTTGGAGTTGGAGTTGGTGTTGGAGTTGGAGTTGGAGTTGGAGTTGAAGTTGAAGTTGGAGTTGGAGTTGGAGTTGGAGTTGGAGTTGGAGATTTTCAGCAATATCTGTATTGAGAATAATGCCACTTTGAAATATACCTACACGCATCTAAATGGATAAAAGAAGAATTAATAAAACTCGGTTTCAAACGTCCGACCAGCAGGGTTGCGGGAGCAGTGGAGCTTTCTCAGTAATATCTGTATTGAGAATCACACCACATTGAAAGATCCGTAAAAGTTTCTGAATGGATAGTAAACGATAATAGTAAACGATATAATAATATTCGGTTTTGAATATCCTTTAGAAACAACCTTGCAGTGTAACTTCTACAGTAATATCTGTATTTACAATCATACCACGTTAAAGGATCCGTAAAAGGTTCTTAATGAATAGTATACGATATAATAATACTCGGTTTCGAATATCTGTATTGAGAATCATACTACGTTAAAGGATCCTTAAAGGGATCTGAATGGGAGTAAAAGATATAGTAGTAGTCGATTTCGATTAAACGCGAGCAGTGGAAATTTCTCAGTAATATCTTTATTGAGAATCACACCACGTTGAATGATCCGTAAAAGGGTTTTAATGGATAGAAAACGATATAATAATACCCGGTTTCGCATATCCAGCCTTTAGAAACGCGCTCCCAGTGTATCTTCTACAGTAATATCTGTATTGGGAATTATACCACGTTGAAGGATCCTCAATAGGATTTGAAATAAATGTAAAAGTTATAGTAGTAGTCAGTTTCGCATATATGCCAATAGGGAAGCGTGAGCAGTGGAACTTTTTCAGTAATATCTTTATTGAGAATCACATCAATATGAAAGATCCGTAAAAGGATCTGAAAGGATAGTAAAAGGTAATATATTACTCGGTTTAAAATATCAGGCCATCAGAGGCGCATTGGCAGTAGAACTTTTTCAGTAATATCTGTATCGAGATTCATGCCTCTTTGAAAGATTCCTAAAAGAATCCAACTGGATAGTAAAAGAATTAATAAAACACGACTTCATTCATCCGACCAGCAGGAGCGTGCAAGCATTGGAGCTTCCTCTGTGATATCTTTATTGAGAATCACACCACGTTGAAAGATCTGTAAATGGTTCTTAATGTATAGTACACGATATTATAATACTCGGTTTCGAATTTCCAGCCATTAGAAACGCGTACGCAGTGTAACTTCTACAGTAGTATCTGTATTGTGAATCATGCCACGTTGAAGTATCCAGTCAGTGAGCAGTGTATATTTCTCAGTAATATCTTTATTGAGAATCACACCATGCTGAAAGATCCGTAAAATGATCTGAACAGATAGTTAAAGGCATCAAAATAATCGGTTTCAAAAATCAGGCCATCAGAGGTGCATCGGCAGTTGAACATTTTCAGTAATATCTGTATTGAGGATCATGCAACTCTGGAATATCCCTAAAAGCATCTAAATGGATAGTAATAGATTTAATAAAACTCGATTTCAAACATCCGACCAGCAAGAATGCGTGAGCAGTGGAGCTTCCTCTGTAATATCTGTATTGAGAATCACACCACATCCATAAAAGGTTCTGAATAGATAGCATATAGGTATCATAATACTCTGTTCCAACAATCAGTCCGTCAGAGGCGCATTGTTAGTTGAACATTTTCAGCAATATCTGTATTGAGTACATTCCACTTTGAACTATACCTACAAGCATCTAAATGGATAAAAGAAGAAATAATAAAACTCGGTTTCAAACGTCCGACATGCAGGGTCTCAAGAGCAGTGGAGCTTTCTCAGTAATATCTGTATTGAGAGTCACACCACATTGAAAGATCCGTAAAAGGTGCTGAATCCGTAAACGATATAATAATATCCGGTTTCGAATATTCATTAGAAACAAGCTTGCAGAGTAACTTCTACAGTAATATCTGTATTGACAATCATACCACGTTAAAGGATCCATAAAAGGTTCTTAATTAATAAAAAACGATATAATAATACTCGGTTTCGAATATCCAGCTATTAGAAACGCGTTTGCAGTGTAACTTACACAGTAATATCTGTAGTGGGAATCATGCCACGTTGAAGAATCCCCAAAAGGATCTGAAAGGATAGTAAAAGATATCGTAGTAGAGGGTTTCGAATATACGCCACTAGGGAAGCGTGAGCAGTGTATCTTTCTCAGTAATATCTTTATTGAGTATCACACTATGTTGAAAGATCCGTAAAAGGATCTGAATAGATAGTAAAAGGTATCAAAATACGTGGTTCCAAAAATCAGGTATTAGAGGCGCATTGGCAGTTGAACATTTTCAGTAAAATCTGTATTGAGAATCATGCCACTTTGGTATATTCCTTAAAACATCTAAATGGATAGTACAAGAATTAATAAAACTCGGTGTCAAACATCCGAACAGCAGTGACCCGTGAGCAGTAGTGCTTTCTCAGTAATATCTGTATTGAGAATCACACCATGTTGAAAGATCCGTAAAAGGTTGTGAATGGATATTAAACGATATGATAATACTCGGTTTGGAATATACATTAGAAACGCGCTTGCAGTGTAACTCCTACAGTAATATCTGTATTGATAGTCATACCACGTTAAAGGATCTTTAAAAGGATCTGAATGCGTAGATATAGTAGTAGTCGGTTTCGAATATACGCCAATAGGGAAGCGTGAGCAGTGTATATTTCTCTATAATATCTTTAATGAGAATCACACCATGCTGAAAGATCCATAAAAGGATCTGAACAGATAGTAAAAGGCATCATAATAATCGGTTTGAAAAATCAGGCCATCAGAGGTGCATCGGCAGTTCAATATTTTCAGTAATATCTGTATTGAGAATCATGCCACGTCAGTTTCAAACATCCGGCCAGCAGGCACGCGTGAGCATTGTAACTTCTACTGTAATATCTTTATTTGGAATCATGCCATGTTGAAGGATCCTTAAAAGGATCTGAATGGATAGTAAGAGTCATGGCATGATTGGCAATACAGATATTACTGAGAAGGTTCCATTGCCAATGCAGTTCTGATGGCGCGATATTTGAAACCGAGTATTAAAATACCTTCTACTATCTATTCAGATCCTTTTACGGATCTTTCAACGTGGTGTGATTCTCAATAAAGATATTACTGAGAAAATTCCACATCACAAGCTTCCCTGTTGGCGTATATACGAAACAGACTACTTCTATATCTTTTACTATCCATTCAGATCGTCTTAAGAATCCTTCAACGTGGCATGATTCTTCTTTTATCCATTTAGATGCGTGTAGGTATATTTCAATGTGGCATGATTCTCAATACAGATATTGCTGAAAATCTCCAACTCTAACTCCAACTCCAACTCCAACTCCAAATCCAACTCCAACTCCAACTCCTAATCCAACTCCAACTCCAACTCCAACTCCAACTCCAACTCCAACTCCAACTCCAACTCCAACTCCAACTCCAACTCCAACTCCAACTCCAACTCCAACTCCAACTCCAACTCTTACTCCAACTCCAACTCCAACTCCAACTCCAACTCCAACTCCAACTCCAACTCCAACTCCAACTCCAACTCCAACTCCAACTCCAACTCCAACTCCAACTCCAACTCCAACTCCAACTCCAACTCCAACTCCAACTCCAACTCCAACTCCAACTCCAACTCCAACTCCAACTCCAACTCCAACTCCAACTCCAACTCCAACTCCAACTCCAACTCCAACTCCAACTCCAACTCCAACTCCAACTCCAACTCCAACTCCAACTCCAACTCCAACTCCAACTCCAACTCCAACTCCAACTCCAACTCCAACTCCAACTCCAACTCCAACTCCAACTCCAACTCCAACTCCAACTCCAACTCCAACTCCAACTCCAACTCCAACTCCAACTCCAACTCCAACTCCAACTCCAACTCCAACTCCAACTCCAACTCCAACTCCAACTCCAACTCCAACTCCAACTCCAACTCCAACTCCAACTCCAACTCCAACTCCAACTCCAACTCCAACTCCAACTCCAACTCCAACTCCAACTCCAACTCCAACTCCAACTCCAACTCCAACTCCAACTCCAACTCCAACTCCAACTCCAACTCCAACTCCAACTCCAACTCCAACTCCAACTCCAACTCCAACTCCAACTCCAACTCCAACTCCAACTCTAACTCCAACTCCAACTCCAACTCCAACTCCAACTCCAACTCCAACTCCAACTCCAACTCCAACTCCAACTCCAACTCCAACTCCAACTCCAACTCCAACTCCAACTCCAACTACAATTCCAACTCCAACTGCAACTCCAACTCCAACTCCAACTCCAACTCCAACTCCAACTCCAACTCCAACTCCAACTCCAACTCCAACTCCAACTCCAACTACAATTCCAACTCCAACTGCAACTCCAACTCCAACTCCAACTCCAGCTCCAACTCCAACTCCAACTCCAACTCAAACTCAAACTCCAACTCCAACTCCAACTCCAACTCCAACTCCAACTCCAACTCCAACTCCAACTCCAACTCCAACTCCAACTCCAACTCCAACTCCAACTCCAACTCCAACTCCAACTCCAACTCCAACTACAATTCCAACTCCAACTGCAACTCAAACTCCAACTCCAACTCCAGCTCCAACTCCAACTCCAACTCCAACTCAAACTCCAACTCCAACTCCAACTCCAACTCCAACTCCAACTCCAACTCCAACTCCAACTCCTACTCCAACTCCAAACAACTAGATTGATTTGAGAATCACACTACGTTGAAAGATCCGTAAAAGGTTCTTAATGGATAGTAAACGATATAATAATACTCGGTTTCGAAAATCCAGCCATTAGAAAGGCGTTCGCAGTGTAACTTCAGTAGTAATATCTGTATTGGCAATCATGCCACGACTCTTACTATTCATTCAGATCCTTTTAAGGATCCTTCAACATGGCATGATTCCAAAAACAGATATAACAGTAGAAGTTACAATGCTCACGTGTGCCTGCTGGCCAGATGTTCGAAACTTACAGATATTACTGATAAGGTTCCATTGCCAATTCGGTTCCGATGGCGCTATATTTCAAACCGAGTATTACCTACTATATATTCAGATCCTTTCACTGATCTTTCAACGTGGTGTGATTCTCAATAAAGATAATACTGAGAAAGTTCCACTGCTCACGATTTCCTGTTGGCGTATATTCGAAACAGGCTTCTACTATATCTTTAACTATCCATTCAGAAGCTTTTAAGGATCCTTCAACGTGGCATGATTCACAATACAGATATTACTGTAGAAGTTACACTGCGTACGCATTTCTAATGGCTGGATATTAGAAACTGGGTATTATTATTTCGTGTACTATACATTAAGAACCTTTAACAGACCTTTCAACGAGGTATGATTCTCAATAAAGATATTACAGAGGAAGCTCCAATGCTTGCACGCTCCTGCTGGCCGGATGTTTGAAATCATGTTTTATAAATTCTTTTACTATCCATTCAGAACCTTTTACAGATCTTTCAATGTGTTGTGACTCTCAATACAGATATTACTTAGAAAGCTCCACTGCTCCCACGACCCTGCTGGTCAGACGCTTGAAACCGAGTTTTATTAATTCTTCTTTTATCCATTTAGATGCGTGTAGTTTTATTTCAAAGTGGCATGATTCTCAACACAGATATTGCTGAAAACCTCCAACTCCAACTCCAACTCCAACTCCAACTCCACCTTCAACTCCAAGTACAACTCCAACTCCAACTCCAACTCCAACTCCAACTCCAACTCCAACTCCAACTCCAACTCCAACTCCAACTCCAACTCCAACTCCAACTCCAACTCCAACTCCAACTCCAACTCCAACTCCAACTCCAACTCCAACTCCAACTCCAACTCCAACTCCAACTCCAACTCCAACTCCAACTCCAACTCCAACTCCAACTCCAACTCCAACTCCAACTCCAACTCCAACTCCAACTCCAACTCCAACTCCAACTCCAACTCCAACTTCAACTCCAACTCCAACTCAAACTCCAACTCCAACTCCAACTCCAACTCCAACTCCAACTCCAACTCCAACTCCAACTCCAACTCCAACTCCAACAGCAACTCCAACTCCAACTCCAACTCCAACTCCAACTCCAACTCCAACTCCAACTCCAACTCCAACTCCAACTCCAACTCCAACTCCAACTCCAACTCCAACTCCAACTCCAACTCCAACTCCAACTCCAACTCCAACTCCAACTCCAACTCCAACTCCAACTCCAACTCCAACTCCAACTCCAACTCCAACTCCAACTCCAACTCCAACTCCAACTCCAACTCCAACTCCAACTCCAACTCCAACTCCAACTCCAACTCCAACTCCAACTCCAACTCCAACTCCAACTCCAACTCCAACTCCAACTCCAACTCCAACTCCAACTCCAACTCCAACTCCAACTCCAACTCCAACTCCAACTCCAACTCCAACTCCAACTCCAACTCCAACTCCAACTCCAACTCCAACTCCAACTCCAACTCCAACTCCAACTCCAACTCCAACTCCAACTCCAACTCCAACTCCAACTCCAACTCCAACTCCAACTCCAACTCCAACTCCAACTCCAACTCCAACTCCAACTCCAACTCCAACTCCAACTCCAACTCCAACTCCAACTCCAACTCCAACTCCAACTCCAACTCCAACTCCAACTCCAACTCCAACTCCAACTCCAACTCCAACTCCAACTCCAACTCCAACTCCAACTCCAACTCCAACTCCAACTCCAACTCCAACTCCAACTCCAACTCCAACTCCAACTCCAACTCCAACTCCAACTCCAACTCCAACTCCAACTCCAACTCCAAATCCAACTCCAACTCCAACTCCAACTCCAACTCCAACTCCAACTCCAACTCCAACTCCAACTCCAACTCCAACTCCAACTCCAACTCCACCTCCAACTCCAACTCCAACTCCAACTCCAACTCCAACTCCAACTCCGACTCCAAATCCAACTCCAACTCCAACTCCAACTCAAACTCCAAATTCAACTCCAACTCCAACTCATGCCACTTTGAAAGATCCCTAAAAGTATCTAAATGGATAGTAAAAGAATTAATAAAATACGATTTCAATCATCCAGCCGGCAGGAACGTGCGAGCAATGGAGCTTCTCGGTAATATCTTAATTGAGAATCACACCACGTTGAAAGATCCGTAAAAGGTTCTTAATGGATAGTAAACGAAATAATAATACTCGGTTTCGAATATCCAGCCATTAGAAAGGCGTTTGCAGTGTAACTTCTGCAGTAATATCTGTATTGAGAATCATGCCACATTGAAGGATTCTTAAAAAGATCTGAATGGATAGTAAAAGATATAGTAGCAGTCTGTTTCGTATGTACGCCAACAGGGAAGCTTGTGATCTGGAACTTTCTCAGTAACATCTTCATTGAGAATCACACCATGTTGAAAGATCCGTAAAAGGATCTGAATAGATAGTAGAAGGTATTTTAATACCCGGTTTCAAATATCTGTATTGGCAATCATGCCACGACTCTTACTATCCATTCAGATCCTTTTAAGGATCCTTCAATATGGCATGATTCCAAATACAGATATTACTGTAGAAGTTACAATGATCACGCGTGTCTGCTGACCGGATGTTTGAAACTGACGTGGCAATATTCTCAATACAGATATTACTGATAAGGTTGCATTGCCAATGCAGTTCTGATGGCGCTATATATGAAACCGAGTATTACTTTCTACTATATATATTTATGAATTTGGGGTAAAAAACACTGTTTTTAAAAATTGAAACAGATTTTATTTACAGCGGAAGAAATTGATGGATGATATGATACAATTACGTTCTTTCTGACTCGTACTCTGATTCTCTGATTCTCTAATTCTCCTCGACTAATTGAGTGGGAGGCTATTTATAGTTTATAAACAATGACGCACGTGGCGTTATCAGTAAAAGCTACATCAGCAATTCTTAACATAGTCATATTTATATTCTTATGCGTTCTAATTATAAAGGTATTTAATTAATAGGGGGCATTATTACATGATTCCTCCCCTTCTTGGAGAAAGGCATCACCTGAAGGTGTGACTTTAGTAAAATTTAATTATTTTCTAAAATATTTCAAAATACAAGCAATGATTATAATGATTATAACGGTTATCAATAGAAATAATAAAAAGCTGAATTTCGAAGGGTGATGATTCCACTGATCCAGTTCTTCTATGTCGATGTCTGGAATTTCATCTTCTTTCTTGAAATCTTCATCGTTAGAATGGTTCTTTATAGATGTGGTCATCTTGGGTAGAATAATGTATTTTTCTTCGTTGACAGTAGTTACGGGAAAAATGTCTTTTTGAGTATTACTAATTACACATTTGGATCGAAGAATTGCAGCTGGGGGTATAAAATAATGTTTTATTTGCTGAGGACATTTCTCTTGGATTTTCTCGTTCTCTAATGATAGAATGCTTCCATCTTCTAATAACTTTAAATCTGATGCAGGAATAGATTTGGTTCTTGGGCAATTTTCTGTATGATTCATAAGAATATTTTCCAAACATTGTGGAGGTTTGTTGAGGGAATCTTGATCACATAAAAGTCTTCTTCTATTGGATGACATTGGTTTGTCGACCATTTTAGAATTTCTTCTTGGGAGAGCATATAAGGATAGGTTTGAGGAAGGGTTAAATTACTTTGGGATAGGTGATTAAACTTGTACAGATCATAACTCCGTTCATAAATAGTGGGAATCGATATTAAGAATAATAAAGTTTTATTTCGAAAGACTAGTTTTGTATGACATAATTGATAATAATCTTTCAGATGGTATACTGGTATTATAGTAACATTTTTGATCAATTCTGCAAATTTGGTATATGGTAAAATAGATTCATGTAGCAGGTGCAATCTTGCAAAGCTTACTGCAGTTTGAATTTCATCCAATATAATTTTGATATCTTTGAGTTCAAAGGTCATAAGATGCATTTGTTCTACAGCTCTTAACTCTGGAACAATTTTTAATAATTCAAGATTTTCATTCATCTTTTGGAATTTATCAATATATTTATTTTTCAAATCATTTACTATAGTAGCAATTTGTTTTTGATTCCTCTTAAGTGTATTCTCATTCTTCTCTATGCTAATAAAATAACTTCTATATAATTCCTCATCGTCAGAATCTAAGGTTCCGAATAATATCTTTGAAATTTTGCCACCTAAATTTATCAATCCTCTTTTAACTCTAATTTTCTCGTTAAGAAGTTCTTCGAGTGTGTTAATATTAATTTTATTCGAATGCTGCAAATATCTATGGTTTGCCGTTTGTGCAAAACCTAATTGTTGATCTTTCAAATTCTCAATTTCTCTTTGATATCTGATAATTAATTCTTCCATTTTATTTAGGTCTATATGATAGATCAATTGTAAGTTTCTATTGGTCACATAAGCTTTTCCCAATAAAATAGGCAATACATTATTTTGTAAAGGTATAATTTCTATAGCTACGGTTGTAGTGATTATTTTCAATAATATGATTATAACTAGGGTTTCGATAGTGGATCTGCAATAAAATAAAATATTACTTAAATACTTTCTTTCTTTGTTTCATTATTTTCTTATGATAAATGTGTTTATTTTTGTCATCTTGTATCCTATGAGTATCAATTTCTCTAGCCTCTATTCTTTTGTAGGCTGGATCTAATTTTCGTATAACACGTCCTTTAATATAAACGTGATTTTCATTTAGTGTATATTTTTCTTTAGCTGACCGTTTTTCATTAGTTTTTTCTAAACGTTTTAAATTCTTTTCTTTGCCTTTTTCTAAGTGTTTCGATATATCCCTTAAGTTTTCTACATAATTTTCAACATAATCCTGGACTTGTTCATTATGAGTTCGCTCAATCGGTAAGGAATAATTTAAGTCGGCTTTAATAATTTGCATTGGAGTCATCTCCAAACTGGAATGATTGGAATTATTATAACTCAATAAAGCTCGAGAAAGCTTATTTTGAAAAGTGGAATTTTTATTGTCAATTGTTCTTAATTGTTCAATTAATGTAGAATGAAATCTTTCTACTAGGGCATTTGAATTTGGATTGTAATTTGTAATATAATGAATTTCGATTTTATGAATTTTACAGAAATCTTGGACAACACTATTTTTAAATTCTATTCCATTGTCACATGTTATCTTGTTAGGTATTCCATAATGACTGAAATAAATTATTAGTTTATCTACGATTTCTAATCCTGTCTTTTGGAGTAAAGGATAACATTGTCCTAGTCTTGAAAATGAATCGATTAAACTTAAACAGTTTGTTTGACCGAATTTTATTGTATCACAATAAATATGTGTGAATGGTTTCGATCCTATAGGGTTAGGTTTAAATTGCAACTGTATAGGAGTTCTCTCATATTTACTTTTTTGACATATCTCGCACGAGTTAATATAATTTTGAACATCTTTATTCATATTTGGCCAGTAATATTTCGATTTGAGACTAATTAAATTTTCTCTTAATCCACGATGAACAGTTTTTGTTTCATGATATTGCTGTATTCTGAGTAAACGTTCTTCTTCGTCTTCTACGTCTTCTAACCATGTTTTCGAAATTTTTAAGTCAAATGATTTATAATCAAACTTTTTTTGTAATATTCGTATAAGGGGTTTTTCTAGTTCTTGAGATATAAAATATAATGTATACGAACATTTTGGTCGGATTTATTCTTTAATAAATTTGAATAGATCTTTGTCTATTGAATTTATTTCAACTCTAAATCTAAGTTTCTCTCCAAAAATTTTAGTTTTTGTCACCTTATAATTCGGAGTAATTTTGAAAATTATTTGAAAATTTGACGAAAACAAACTTCTTTCTGTATAAGGAAGTTCTAAAATAGGATTTTCTACATTACTATGAATACTTGAATCACTTGCGTTCTGTTCAAATAAATCACCTTTTAAAACTTCTAAATCACTATTTTCACGTTGATCCTTAACATTCAAGAGATCTAAACATTCATCTAACTCTTCATCGGTTATTTGATTCATCATAGAAATTACATCATCTTCTATTCCGTTAAATTCAATATTTTTGTTTTCTAAGCATTCTTGACGACGGTTGGTCATGGAATGTATGACAACTTTTATATTAGAATTCAGGAAAATATATTTTATCATTTTAAATACAATAGACCATTCCAATTGGTCTAAACCACAAGCAATGCGTGGTAACGCTAAATATTTTTCATTATTAAGAATACATAATTCTTTCAAATTTAACAGTGACTGGAAAACATCTTTATATTCCGGTTTGTCATAATAATATTCTTTCGTAATTAAATAATAAATATTTCTTTCATTTATACGTAATGTTGCTACTTCGCCTATTAATTTCTTTTGTGCGATTAATTCGTCTACTCGACCGAATTTTTGTTTAAAATTTAAGGCTATACCTTTATTCATATGGAAATCTCTGGAAACACAATGTGCTAAAGCATATTTTTTTGGAACTTTAAATAAATTTTCTACTTTCTCAGTTATATTAGGGGCATTTCTGATATCATTGTTTTCATTTACTTCAATGAAATTTTCATAAGTTAATTCATCGGTTGGTTCTAAAATAATTCTACTAAGAGCATCTGCATTATTAGTCGATTGTAAATGCGAAAGTTCAATTGGAATTTTTGTCTGTTTTTGACAAACTTGTTGATAGCTAAAAGGTATTTGACAATATTCATTTCTCAAAATTTGATTTTTAAAATCTAGGCTTAGGCCATATTTATTCATGAAGTCGGCTCCTATGAGTCCATCATAATTTCTATGAAATTTATACACAACAAACGGATGCAAATCATTTAAGCGAAATTCTGAAAATAACGGTATAAGAACTTTTTCATTAGTAGTTTGTTTTTTATGACATGAAGTTAATGTCGTTTGTTCCTGGAAAATATTTTGAGGGAAATTATTGTAAGCAAATTTTGGGTCTATCAGACACACAGAACATCCACTATCTATTAAAAGTTTACATTTGGGATTTTGGAATTCAATATAAGGAAGTTGATTAAAATTATCTAATGTCGAATTTATGTCAACGCTTCTGTTGAGGCGTTTCCTCGAAAATTTATTTTTCGTAGAATTGTTAAAATTACTGACTTCTTGTTTTGAAGTAGAAGGAGATTCTAAATGAGTTAGCTCTTCAAATGTATAATGAGGGCTTTGATTATTCATATTAAAATTTCTTTGGGGATTCTGGTTATTAGTATAAAATTTCTTTTGGGGGTTTATTTGAAATTGGGTGGAATAATTGCCACGTTTTTGGGGGTGGTTTCTTGTCTGTATCGACATTCTTTCTGGAGGGGTTTGTATTCTTTGATTAGGATTCGGTTTGAAAACATTTGTATTTTGTTTAGGGGTATTTATATAATTTGTATTAGGGGTACCGAATACTTGTCGATTAGTTGGATAATTTGTACTAACATTACTTCGTTGGAAATGTATGGGTTGTGACGTAAAGCGTCGATTATTATAATTATTAAAAGGATTTTGATTAAAATTATTAAAATTATTTCTTGGATTCTGATAATTGTTTCTGTTATTAGGAAAAAAATTATTTTGAGGAAAATTTCTCACATTCTGATGAGATTGAGTATTTTTATTTCGACGGCTCCTGTCGAGTAAATCGTATTGTGCCATATTAGAAATATAATCTTTTACTGCATTTATAGTTTGGTCAAATGTGAAATTATTATTGGTAATAAGGTATGTTCGTAATTCAATAGGTGAATTCGAAATAAGTACCGTTTTACATATTCTCAATACATTTGTCATGAATAATTGCTTTTCAGGATCAGGCATCATATCGGCATCTATTCTATAATTTATCCTGATTTTCATTGTAATGATAGTATCTATAAAATTCAATAAATCCTCATTTGGTTTTTTACTTAGAAACTGTAACTGATGTATCAAAACATCTAAATTAATTTGATCTCCAAACTTTACATAGAGAAATTGTTTTAAAAGTTCCCAATTATTTGGAACATCCGAAGTTGAAACTTCTGCTAAAGCTCTATCTATTAATTTCGATTTTACGACAGCAAAACAATAATCTTTAACTATCTGCGGTTCATTTAAAAACATCATTAAATATTGTTCCGAGCTTTTAATGAATGAATGTAATTCATTTTCAATACCCGAAAATTTCGGTAGGAGAGTGCCAAATTTCTCCGCTATTGACAAATCTATTCTTTCCATAGCCATTTTGCGATTTGATTTTTTAGTTTTATGACCAGAAAAATGCTTAATTGACGTAATATTGATTATTTTCAATTACTATTTATTAAAGTTTAGAAATTCACGGTTTTTTATTATAAGAAACACAGGGAAAACTTTTTTAATTCGGTTTTTATAAAATAGAAAAACCTGGGAAAAACTATCTAAGTCGGTTTTTTGAAAGAAACCTAGGAAAAACTATTTGTACAAGTTTTACACACAAAACTTGGATAAAAGGTTGACTAATTTTGGACCAGATTAGGAAACTGGGGAAAAATTAAAGAGGAGTAAGGGAATTGCTCTCACTCACCAATGTTCTACGCTGTTGAAGGGTTGAAGGGTTGAAGTCGTCACGGTCGCTACTCCAGTGATCAGGGCTTCTTGTTTTCTACCACAATCTCCTCGTATTGGTTCACTTTACACCTTAACAATTGAAATTGAAAGTTTTTCGGAAAGTTTGTTTTTTCACGATTTTTCACAATCTATTCACGAAAACCGGCGTTTAATCACATCGCTCGTCGCCATTTATGAATTTGGGGTAAAAAACACTGTTTTTAAAAATTGAAACAGATTTTATTTACAGCGGAAGAAATTGATGGATGATATGATACAATTACGTTCTTACTGACTCGTACTCTGATTCTCTGATTCTCTAATTCTCCTCGACTAATTGAGTGGGAGGCTATTTATAGTTTATAAACAATGACGCACGTGGCGTTATCAGTAAAAGCTACATCAGCAATTCTTAACATAGTCATATTTATATTCTTATGCGTTCTAATTATAAAGGTATTTAATTAATAGGGGGCATTATTACATGATTATATTCAGATCCTTTCACTGATCTTTCAACGGGGTGTGATTCTCAATAAAGATATTACTGAGAAAGTTCCACTGCTCACGCTTTCCTGTTGGCGTATATTCGATACAGACTAGTACTATATCTTTTACTATCAATTCAGAAGCTTTTAAGGATCCTTCAACGTTACATGATTCACAATACGGATATAACTATAGAAGTTACACTGCGTACGCGTTTCTAATGGCTGGATATTCGAAACCGAGTATTATTATATCGTGTACTTTACATTAAGAATCTTTTACAGATCTTTCAACGTGGTGTGATTCTCAATAAAGTTATTACAGGGGAAGCTCCAATGCTTGCACGCTCCTGCTGGCTGGATGATTGAAATCATGTTTTATTAATTCTTTTACTATCCCTTTAGATTCTTTTATGGATCTTTCAAAGAGGAATGAATCTCGATACAGATATTACTGAAAAAGTTCTACTGCCAATGCGCCTCTGATGGCCTGATATTTTAAACCGAGTAATATATTACCTTTTACTATCTATTCAGATCCTTTTACGGATCTTTCAAATTGATGTGATTCTCAATAAAGATATTACTGAGAAAGTTCCACTGCTCACACTTCCCTATTGGCGTATATTCGAAACCGACTACTACTATATCTTTTATTTTTATTTCAAATCCTTTTGAGGATCCTTCAACGTAGTATAATTCCCAATAAAGATATTACTGTAGAAGTTACACTGCGAGCGCGTTTTTAAAGGCTGGATATATTTATGAGTTTTGGGGAGAAAACACTGTTTTTAAAAATTGAAACAGATTATATTTACAGCGGAAGAAATTGATGGATGAAGTGATACAATTACATTCTTACTGACTCGTACTCTGATTCTCCTCGACTAATTGAGTAGGAGTCTATTTATAGTTTATAAACAATGAGAAGCGTCGCACGTGGCGTTATCAGTAATAGCTACATCAGCAATTCTTAACACAGTCATATTTATATTCTTATGCGTTCTAATTATAAAGGTATTTAATTAATAGGGGGCATTATTACATGATTCCTCCCCTTCTTGGAGAAAGGCATCACCTGAAGGTGTGACTTTAGTAAAATTTAAGTATTTTCTAAAATATTTCAAAATACAAGCAATGATTATAATGATTATAATGGTTATCAATAGAAATAATAATAAGCTGAATTTCGAAGGGTGATGATTCCACTGATCCAGTTCTTCTAAGTCGATGTCTGGAATTTCATCTCCTTTCTTGAAATCTTCATCGTTAGAATGGTTCTTTATGGATGTGGTCATCCTGGGTAGAATAATGTATTTTTCTTCGTTGACAGTAGTAACGGGAAAAATGTCTTTTTGAGTGTTACTAATTACACATTTGGATCGAAGAATGGCAGCTGGGTGAATAAAATAATGTTTTATTTGTTGAGGACATTTCTCTTGGATTTTCTCGTTCTCTAATGATAGAATACTTCCATCTTCTAATAATTTTAAATCTGATGCAGGAATAGATTTGGTTCTTGGGCAATTTTCTGTATGATTCCTAAGGATATTTTCCAAACATTGTGGAGGTTTGTTGAGGGAATCTTGATCACATAAAAAGTCTTCTTCTATTGGATGACATTGGTTTGTCGACCATTTTAGAATTTCTTCTTGGGAGAGCATATAAGGATAGGTTTGAGGAAGGGTTAAATTACTTTGGGATAGGTAATAAAACAGATCATAACTCCGTTCATAAATAGTGGGAATCGATATTAAGAATAATAAAGTTTTATTTCGAAAGACTACTTTTGTATGACATAATTGATAATAATCTTTCAGATGATAATAATCTTTCAGACTGGTATTATAGTAACATTTTTGATCAATTCTGCAAATTTGGTATATGGTAAAATAGATTCATGTAGCAGGTGCAATCTTGAAAAGCTTACTGCAGTTTGAATTTCATCCAATATAATTTTGATATCTTTGAGTTCAAAGGTCATAAGATGCATTTGTTCAACAGCTCTTAACTCTGGAACAATTTTTAATAATTCAAGATTTTCATTCATCTTTTGGAATTTATCAATATATTTATTTTTCAAATCATTTACTATAGTAGCAATTTGTTTTTGATTCCTCATTCTTCTCTATGCTATTAAAATAACTTCTATATAATTCCTCATCGTCAGAATCTAAGGTTCCGAATAATATCTTTGAAATTTTGCCACCTAAATTTATCAATCCTCTTTTAATTCTAATTTTTTCGTTAAGAAGTTCTTCGAGTGTGTTAATATTAATTTTATTCGAATGCTGCAAATATCTATGGTTTGCCGTTTGTGCAAAACCTAATTGTTGATCTTTCAAATTCTCAATTTCTCTTTGATATCTGATAATTAATTCTTCCATTTTATTCAGGTCTATATGATAAATCAATTGTAAGTTTCTATTGGTCACATAAGCTTTTCCCAATAAAATAGGCAATACATTATTTTGTAAAGGTATAATTTCTATAGCTACGGTTGTAGTGATTATTTTTTTTTTTAATCTACTTCTTTTGCGGAATTACCCGTTAAACTTTTCCACTTATTTTCAATAATATGATTATAACTAGGGTTTCCATAGTGGATCTGCAATAAAATAAAATATTACTTAAATACTTTCTTTCTTTGTTTCATTATTTTCTTATGATAAATGTGTTTATTTTTGTCATCTTGTATCCTATGAGTATCAATTTCTCTAGCCTCTATTCTTTTGTAGGCTGGATCTAATTTACGTATAACACGTCCTTTAATATAAACGGGATTTTCATTCAGAGTATATTTTTTGCGCGTATGTTCTGGGGAACATCGCGTTATAGTTTTGCCCAAATGTCTGTAACTTTCGAATTTTTTGACGTAATTGGTCTCAAACGATTCAGTTCGACTCCCCAATGAAGAATTCGAGGTCAAATTTGATACTGTCCGGCCAGCCGTCCGGCCGTCCGGCCGTCCGTCCGGCCGTCCGGCCGTCCGTTGCCACGATAATTTGAGAACGAAAAGAGCTAGCGACTTGAAATTTTCAGGGTGGATGGCGCATCGCAATACGACGGACAAGTTCGTTAATGGGCATAATCGACCCAGAGGTTTCCGAGTAATAATTTTGTTTTCAACCAATATAAATCCGATCGAATTGAAACTTGGTGAGTAGTTGTAGAATACCAACCTAAGCACGTTTGTGAAATTTTGGGCGAATCGTGAGGCTAGAAAATTAAAAAAAAATGATTAAAAAATATTTTTGTTGTCACGATAACCTGAGAACGGAAAGAGATAGCGGCTTTAAAATTTCAGGTTAGGTTGTGCACCAGAACGCGACATTTCAGTTCGTTTATGCGCATAATCGCCAAAACGGTTTTAGAGTTATAGCCATCTGAAATTTTATGAAATTTGGTGGTTTTTTTTTCCTCATTAACTCGAAAAATACTGAACCGATTGAATTCAAACTTGGTTATTAGTTGTATAATGCCAACGCGAAAATGTTTGCGAAATTTGGTGAGGATAGCATTTGTAGAAAATTTTTAATAAATCATTGAAAATAAAAAAAAAAATTCTATATATCAGTAACTATCCGTTCGAAATTGCTGAAATTTTGCAAGAGCGTTCATAACCTAACTCTACTGCCAAGTTTCAAGTTTTAACACAATCGGTTGCATATTGTTGGAGATTCGAGCATTCTTGTGTGAGTTCAGTAAATGGGTGACCGTTGCTCGATAACTTTCGAACGAAAGAAGATAGGGACATGTAATTTTCAGGGTAGGTTGCGTATCCGAAAAGGAGAGTTGAGTTTGTTTTTGGGCATAATCGGTTCAACGGTTTCCGAGTTATATCCACCTGGAATATTATTTCCTTGATAACTAAAAAAATAAAGATTCGATTGAATTGAAGCTTGGTAACTAGTAGCATAAAGACGTGTTTAAAATTTTGTAAGAACCGCACCCCTAGAAAATTTGAAAAAAATGACGAAAAAAAAAATGTAAGAACCGCACCCCTAGAAAATTAAAAAAAAATTACGAAAAAAAAATTGGTTCAAGCACTGACGTGAAGTCAGAAGCTTTTGCGCGTATGTTCTATTGTCCATTCTTCTGTATCGGACACCCTTAATCGAATTTACCATGGTTAATTATGTTGTCCATTCTCCTGTATTGGACAATTAATTCGAATTTACCATGGTAAATTCGAAATGAGAGTGTCCAATATAGGAGAATGGACAACATAATTAACCATGGTAAATTTGACTAAGGGTGTCCAATACAGAAGAATGGACAATAGAACATACGCGCAAAAGCTTCTGACTTCACGTCAGTGCTTGAACCAATTTCTTTAGCTGACCGTTTTTCATTAATTTTTTCTAAACGTTTTAAATTCTAGAAATATGGATCATGCGGAGTAATATATATGAGTGGGAAGGTTTAACGGGTAATTCCGCAAAAGGAGCAGAGAAAAATCATTCTGCTGGTACCTGCCGACACGTGTTTCTGCTAGTTGGCTTCTTCAGGACAGGGCAACCAAGAAACCAAGGAAAAGATGGAAATATAAGTGAAAATAGGTGACACCACACCAGGAGCGAGCAACCAATTGTGCCTTCAGCTCTAGGACCTCCATTTTGGACGTAAACTATGGCATCGGCACGGAGGAAGCATAAGCAACCTGTGCGATGCAACCTCAACCCGAGGATATGAAACATAGAAATATGGATCATGCGGAGTAATATATATGAGTGGGAAGGTTTAACGGGTAATTCCGCAAAAGGAGCAGAGAAAAATCATTCTGCTGGTACCTGCCGACACGTGTTTCTGCTAGTTGGCTTCTTCAGGACAGGGCAACCAAGAAACCAAGGAAAAGATGGAAATATAAGTGAAAATAGGTGACACCACACCAGGAGCGAGCAACCAATTGTGCCTTCAGCTCTAGGACCTCCATTTTGGACGTAAACTATGGCATCGGCACGGAGGAAGCATAAGCAACCTGTGCGATGCAACCTCAACCCGAGGATATGAAACATAGAAATATGGATCATGCGGAGTAATATATATGAGTGGGAAGGTTCAACGGGTAATTCCGCAAAAGGAGCAGAGAAAAATCATTCTGCTGGTACCATATTTCTATGTTTCATATCCTCGGGTTGAGGTTGCATCGCACAGGTTGCTTATGCTTCCTCCGTGCCGATGCCATAGTTTACGTCCAAAATGGAGGTCCTAGAGCTGAAGGCACAATTGGTTGCTCGCTCCTGGTGTGGTGTCACCTATTTTCACTTATATTTCCATCTTTTCCTTGGTTTCTTGGTTGCCCTGTCCTGAAGAAGCCAACTAGCAGAAACACGTGTCGGCAGGTACCAGCAGAATGATTTTTCTCTGCTCCTTTTGCGGAATTACCCGTTAAACCTTCCCACTCATATATATTACTCCGCATGATCCATATTTCTATGTTTCATATCCTCGGGTTGAGGTTGCATCGCACAGGTTGCTTATGCTTCCTCCGTGCCGATGCCATAGTTTACGTCCAAAATGGAGGTCCTAGAGCTGAAGGCACAATTGGTTGCTCGCTCCTGGTGTGGTGTCACCTATTTTCACTTATATTTCCATCTTTTACTTGGTTTCTTGGTTGCCCTGTCCTGAAGAAGCCAACTAGCAGAAACACGTGTCGGCAGGTACCAGCAGAATGATTTTTCTCTGCTCCTTTTGCGGAATTACCCGTTAAACCTTCCCACTCATATATATTACTCCGCATGATCCATATTTCTATGTTTCATATCCTCGGGTTGAGGTTGCATCGCACAGGTTGCTTATGCTTCCTCCGTGCCGATGCCATAGTTTACGTCCAAAATGGAGGTCTTAGAGCTGAAGGCACAATTGGTTGCTCGCTCCTGGTGTGGTGTCACCTATTTTCACTTATATTTCCATCTTTTCCTTGGTTTCTTGGTTGCCCTGTCCTGAAGAAGCCAACTAGCAGAAACACGTGTCGGCAGGTACCAGCAGAATGATTTTTCTCTGCTCCTTTTGCGGAATTACCCGTTAAACCTTCCCACTCATATATATTACTCCGCATGATCCATATTTCTATGTTTCATATCCTCGGGTTGAGGTTGCATCGCACAGGTTGCTTATGCTTCCTCCGTGCCGATGCCATAGTTTACGTCCAAAATGGAGGTCCTAGAGCTGAAGGCACAATTGGTTGCTCGCTCCTGGTGTGGTGTCACCTATTTTCACTTATATTTCCATCTTTTCCTTGGTTTCTTGGTTGCCCTGTCCTGAAGAAGCCAACTAGCAGAAACACGTGTCGGCAGGTACCAGCAGAATGATTTTTCTCTGCTCCTTTTGCGGAATTACCCGTTATACCTTCCCACTCGTTTTAAATTCTTTTTTTTGCCTTTTTCTAAGTGTTTCGATATATCCCTCAAGTTTTCTACATAATTTTCTACATAATCCTGGACTTGTTCATTATGAGTTCGTTCAATCGGTAAGGAATAATTTAAGTCGGCTTTAATAATTTGCATTGGAGTCATCTCCAGACTGGAATGATTGGAATTATTATAACTCAATAAAGCTCTAGAAAGCTTATTTTGAAAAGTGGAATTTTTATTGTCAATTGTTCTCAATTGTTCAATTAATGTAGAATGAAATCTTTCTACTAGGGCATTTGAATTTGGATTGTAATTTGTAATATAATGAATTTCGATTTTATGAATTTTACAGAAATCTTGGACAACACTATTTTTGAATTTGTTGTTTTGCCTTTGTTCGTGGCATCATACACGAACATTAACCCGGCCTATGGGAAACCAGAGACCCCTTCTCTGAATCCACATAGGCAACTCTCAGCAGGCGCGTCCACGGCGCGGGGGTGGGCCTGGCTCCTAGGAGTCGGTGGCTAAGTTCTGCTGAGGACCCAGTATTGCGGGGTATATCGTAATCCCCTTGCCCAGGGTTACGGGTGAAGACCACACCGGCAGGGAAGGCGGAGTAGATGGACTACGGTACGGCGGAACTGGCGCAAGTGGCAACCACGCTTTAAGGTAATGTAAAGCAAGGGCACCCTTTTGTCCTCAAGGCGGATAAACCAAATAATGGAGAACGGCATAGGATCAGGCAGGCAACGGGAAACCACCTGATTATTTTCCCATGAACACACCATGAATATGAGTACAGGCAAAGAAGTTTTATTAGTATCACCATGCGACCCGATTAGTAACCGGCGCTGCGATGGGTCCGGGCCATCCAGTGTGAAATATGTTACCGGGCATGGAGCTGTGGATGTCCAGGCAGCACATGCGAAATTAGATACTGGAAAAATTCCTAAAATCCAGCTAAGGAAATCTATCGATTTGGCCACATGGAAACATAACGTAACAACATACAAATATGCGGAATATCTGAGACGCATTGGAAGGACAAGGGCCACTTCTCGACAGAAGACCACACGTTTTACGTCGCGGGAGCGGAGCAAACTGGTCGAAACGGCGTAGCACTGGTTGTACATAGAAACATATCCAAATCTGTAATAGAGTACAATCCTGTCAATGACCGAATAATAAGAATTACACTGAACACAATTCCAACTAAACTTCACATAATTCAAGTATATATGCCCACAACTGAAACACCAGATCGAGAAGTTGAAGAGATCTACACTATTTTGGAACGCGAAATCTCAAAAGTACCAAATAAAGACCAACTGGTTGTTATGGGCGATTTCAACGCAAAAATTGGCAGTACTGTATCCGAAAAAATACCTAATGTAGGAAGACACGGACTAGGAACTCGAAATCATAGAGGAGAGAGACTATTAAACTTCGCTGTGGAAAATAACCTCACAGTCGCAAACACTCTGTTCCAACATCACCCCAGACGTCTCTCGACCTGGAACAGCCCAGATGGAGCAACTAAAAACCAAATCGATTATATGTTAACAAGAATTCGATGGCGAAGTTCAATCAAAAACATCAAAGCCAAGCCAGGGATAGACTGTGGGTCTGACCACAAGCTACTCTGGGCCAAATACAAAACTAAATTGAAGAAACAAACGGCACCTAACATCAATCCTAGAACAAACATTGATGTAGAACTTTTTAAACAGGTCTTAAAGAACCACGAGGCTCCGGTCGTTGCCGATAACGTAGAGAAGCTTTGGCAAAGCACTAAAGAGTGGATAACTAAAGGCGTGGAATCATCAAAAGGAAAAACCCAAATTAAGAAAAAACATTGGATTAGTGATAACACCTTACAGCTCGTCGACCAACGGAAGAAATTTAAAATAGCGCCAAGTGAAGAGAACCAGGATAAAATTAAACAACTAAACAAAGAGATCAAAGCAGCAAGTAGGAGAGATAAAAATGACCACATCGTGGGGGTATGTAGGGAACTCGAAGAACATGCTAACAAACAAGAGTCTCGAGAATTGTTTAACAAAGTAAGATATCTCTCTAAAGAATTCAAACTACGCACCCAAGTAATTAAAAACGAGCAGGGAGGAATTATAAACAACGCCAATGGTATAGCAGAAGTTTGGAAAGTATACTGTGAAAAACTTTACAAAGGTGATTCAGAACAATCCTCAGAAGAAATAAATACCCCTCAAAAGCCTGATATTCTAAGATCGGAAGTTGAAATTGCCATAAAGCTGCTCCGAAACAAAAAATCACCAGGTGCGGATCAAATTACGGCAGAGGTTCTGAAGGCTTTAGACGAGGAGGGAATAGAAATATTTCACAACATCTGTAACCTTATATGGAAAACCGGACAATGGCCTGAAGATTGGGGAGAATCACTGTTTATTCCAATATTCAAGAAAGGTTCGCCCTTGGAATGTAGTAACTACAGAACGGTGTCTCTTATCTCACACGCTAGTAAGATCTTCCTACATGTCATACATAACCGTCTTAAACCATTTCTTTTGCCACAGCTCTCAGAAGAACAAGCTGGTTTCGTACCAGGGAAAGGAACTAGGGAACAAATATTAAATACCAGGCAACTTATTGAAAAAGCTAGAGAATTCAATATCCCACTGTATCTCTGCTTTGTGGACTATCAAAAAGCATTTGATAGAGTAAGCTGGAGATACCTTTGGACCATAATGGAGGAAATGGGAACCCCAAAACACCTGATACAACTGGTGCGCAACCTCTATCAGAAAAACAGCGCGAAAGTCAGAATAGACGGGATTTACTCGGGGACTTTCAGAACGACCGCAGGAGTTAGACAGGGTTGCATTCTTTCGCCTATCTTATTTAACGCTTATAGCGAATACATCATGAGAGAGGTTCTAGATGAGTGGCAAGGCGGAATATCAGTTGGCGGAAAACGGATCAACAACCTCCGTTACGCCGACGACACACTGATCATAGCGTCAACAATACCAGAATTAACAGAAATTATGAGCAGACTGTCTGTTGTCAGCGAAAAATATGGGTTAAAAGTGAATAAATCTAAAACAAAAATAATGATAGTCGATAGACAAGACAACAATTCCCCACAAATATCACAAATTGCAAGCTACGAAGTGGTCAACATATTTAACTATCTCGGTTCCTTGATTACCAATACTGGAAAATGCGAAAGTGAAATACGCCGACGCCTGACTATGGCAAGATCAGCGATGAGCAAGCTATATAAAATATGGAGGGACAAGTCTGTCACCAAAACAACGAAACTACGCCTAGTCGATGCTCTGATCTTTCCCATAGCAACGTACGCGGCGGAAACATGGACTCTACATAAAGCAGATAAAAACAGAATAGAGGCTTTCGAATTATGGGTCTATAGACGACTCTTACGAGTGTCGTGGACGGAACACCGAACCAACGTATCCGTATTGCAGGAAATTGGTCCACGTACAAGGCTTCTAACCAGAATAAACCGCATGTATCTGCAGTACCTAGGGCACATAGCTAGAAGATCAGGAACAATGGAGCGATTAATCATAGAAGGGAAAGTGGAAGGCAAACGCCCAAGGGGCAGATCTCCAACTAGATGGGTAGATCAAACAAAACCCTTAATAAACATGAGACTGCATGATGTTGAAAGGAGTGCACAGGACAGGCAAGCATGGAATCAATTGCTGAATCATATATGGATGGTGTCACTACATCCTTTGGAGGATAATGGAAAGAGGAGGAGGATTTTTGAATTCTATTCCATTGTCACATGTTATCTTGTTAGGTATTCCATAATGACTGAAATAAATTATTAGTTTATCTACGATTTCTAATCCTGTCTTTTGGAGTAAAGGATAACATTGTCCTAGTCTTGAAAATGAATCGATTAAACTTAAACAATTTGTTTGACCGAATCTTATTGTATCGCAATAAATATGTGTAAATGGTTTCGATCCTATAGGGTTAGGTTTAAATTGTAACTGTATAGGAGTTCTCTCATATTAACTTTTTTGACATATCTCGCACGAGTTAATATAATTTTGAACATCTTTATTCATATTTGGCCAGTAATATTTTGATTTGAGACTAATTAAATTTTCTCTTAATCCACGATGAACAGTTTTTGTTTCATGATATTGCTGTATTCTAAGTAAACCTTCTTCTTCGTCTTCTACGTCTTCTAACCATGTTTTCGAAATTTTTAAGTCGAATGATTTATAATCAAACTTTTTTTGTAATATTCGTATAAGGGATTTTTCTAGTTCTTGAGATATAAAATATAAAGTATACGAACATTTTGGTCGGATATATTCTTTAATAAATTTGAATAGATCTTTGTCTATTGAATTTATTTCAACTCTAAATCTAAGTTTTTCTCCAATAATTTTAGTTTTTGTCACCTTATAATTCGGAGTAATTTCGAAAATGATTTGAAAATTTGACGAATTCAAACTTCTTTCTGTATAAGGAAGTTCTAAAATAGGATTTTCTACATTACTATGATTAGTTAAATCACTTGCGTTCTGTTCAAATAAATCACCTTTAAAAACTTCTAAATCACTATTTTCACGTTGATCCTTAACATTCAAGACATCTAAACATTCATCTAACTCTTCATCGGTTATTTGGTTCATCATAGAAATTACATCATCTTCTATTCCGTTAAATTCAATATTTTTGTTTTCTAAGCATTCTTGACGACGGTTGGTCATAGAATGTATGACAACTTTTATATTAGAATTCAAGAAAATATATTTTATCATTTTAAATACAATAGACCATTCCAATTGGTCTAAACCACAAGCAATGCGTGGTAACGCTAAATATTTTTCATTATTAAAAATACATAATTCTTTCAAATTTAACAGTGACTGGAAAACATCTTTATATTCCGGTTTGTCATAATAATATTCTTTCGTAATTAAATAATGAATATTTCTTTCATTTATACGTAATGTTGCTACTTCGCCTATTAATTTCTTTTGTGCGATCAATTCGTCTACTCGACCGAATTTTTGTTTAAAATTTAAGGCTATACCTTTATTCATATGGAAATCTCTGGAAACACAATGCGCTAAAGCATATTTTTTTGGAACTTTAAATAAATTTTCTACTTTCTCAGTTATATTAGAGGCATCTCTGATATCATTGTTTTCATTTACTTCAATGAAATTTTCATAAGTTAATTCATTGGTTGATTCTAAAATAATTCTACTAAGAGCATCTGCATTATTAGTCGAGCCTTTCGTTAATTGGGTGCTTATCTCTGGTTGTACATGAGAAAGGTCAATTGGATTTTTTGTCTGTTTTTGACAAACTTGTTGATAGCTAAAAGGTATTTGACAATATTCACTTCTCAAAATTTGATTTTTAAAATCTAGGCTAAGGCCATATTTATTCATGAAGTCGGCTCCTATGAGTCCATCATAATTTTTATGAAATTTATACACAACAAACGGATGAAAATCATTTAAGTGAAATTCTGAAAATAATAGTATTAGAACTTTTTCATTAGTAGTTTGTTTTTTATGACATGAAGTTAATGTCGTTTGTTCCTTGAAAATATTTTGAGGGAAATTATTGTAAGCAAATTTTGGGTCTATCAGACACACAGAACATCCACTATCTATTAAAAGTTTACATTTGGGATTTTGGAATTCAATATAAGGAAGTTGATTAAAATTATCTAATGTCGAATTTATGTCAACGCTTCTGTTGAGGCGTTTCCTCGAAAATTTATTTTCATAGAATTGTTAAAATTACTGACTTCTTGTTTTGAAGTAGAAGGAGATTCTAAATGAGTTAGCTCTTCAAATGTATAATGAGGGCTTTGATTATTCATATTAAAATTTCTTTGGGGATTCTGGTTATTAGTATAAAATTTCTTTTGGGGGTTTATTTGAAATTGGGTGGAATAATTGCCACGTTTTTGGGGGTAGTTTCTTGTCTGTATCGACATTCTTTCTGGAGGGGTTTGTATTCTTTGATCAGGATTAGGTTTGAAAACATTTGTATTTTGTTTAGGGCTATTTATATAATTTGTATTAGGGGTACCGAATACTTCTCGATTAATTGGATAATTTGTACTAACATTTCTTTGTTGGAAATGTATGGGTTGTGACGGAAAGCTTCGATTATTATAATTATTAAAAGGATTTTGATTAAAATTATTAAAATTATTTCTTGGATTCTGATAATTGTTTCTGTAATTAGGAAAAAAAATTATTTTGAGGAAAATTTTTCTCACATTCTGATGAGATTGAGTATTTTTATTTCGACGGCTCCTGTCGAGTAAATCGTATTGTGCCATATTAGAAATATAATCTTTTACTGCATTTATAGTTTGGTCAAATGTGAAATTATTATTGGTAATTAGGTATGTTCGTAATTCAATAGGTGAATTCGAAATAAGTACCGTTTTACATATTCTCAATGAATTTGTCTTGAATAATTGCTTTTCAGGATCAGGCATCATATCGGCATCTATTCTATAATTTATCCTGATTATCATTGAAATGATAGTATCTATAAAATTCAATAAATCCTCATTTGGTTTTTTACTAAGAAACTGTAACTGATGTATCAAAACATCTAAATTAATTTGATCTCCAAACTTTACATAGAGAAATTGTTTTAAAAGTTCCCAATTATTTGGAACATCCGAAGTTGAAACTTCTGCTAAAGCTCTATCTATTAATTTCGATTTTACGACAGCAAAACAATAATCTTTAACTATCTGCGGTTCATTTAAAAACATCATTAAATATTGTTCCGAGCTTTTAATGAATGAATGTAATTCATTTTCAATACCCGAAAATTTTGGTAGGAGAGTGCCAAATTTCTCCGCTAATGACAAATCTATTCTTTCCATAGCCATTTTGCGATTTGATTTTTTAGTTTTATGACCAGAAAATTGCTTAATTGACGTAATATTGATTATTTTCAATTATTATTAATTATAGTTTAGAAATTCACGGTTTGTTATTATAAGGAACACAGGAAAAACTTTTTTAATTCGGTTTTTATACAATAGAAAAACCTGGGAAAAACTATCTAAGTCGGTTTTTTGAAAGAAACCTAGGAAAAACTATTTGTACAAGTGTTACACACAAAACTTGGATAGAAGGTTGACTAATTTTGGACCAGATTAGGAAACTGGGGAAAAATTAAAGAGGAGTAAGGGAATTGCTCTCACTCACCAATGTTCTACGCTGTTGAAGGGTTGAAGGGTTGAAGTCGTCACGGTCGCTACTCCAGTGATCAGGGCTTCTTGTTTTCTACCACAATATCCTCGCATTAGTTCACTTTACACCTTAACAATTGAAATTGACAGTTTTTCGGAAAGTTTGTTTTTTTACGATTTTTCACAATCTATTCACGAAAACCGGCGTTTAATCACATCACTCGTCGCCATTTATGAGTTTTGGGGAGAAAACACTGTTTTTAAAAATTGAAACAGATTTTATTTACAGCGGAAGAAATTGATGGATGAAGTGATACAATTACATTCTTACTGACTCGTACTCTGATTCTCCTCGACTAATTGAGTAGGAGGCTATTTATAGTTTATAAACAATGAGAAGCGTCGCACGTGGCGTTATCAGTAATAGCTACATCAGCAATTCTTAAAACAGTCATATTTATATTCTTATGCGTTCTAATTATAAAGGTATTTAATTAATAGGGGGCATTATTACATGATTATATGCGAAACCGGCTATTATTACATCGTTTACTATACATTAAGTACCTTTCACGGATCATTCAACGTGGTGTGATTCTCAATGAAGGTATTACTGAGAAATTTCCACTGCTCGCGTTTTCCTGTTGGCGTATAATCGAAACCGACTACTACTATATCTTTTACTACCCATTCAGATCCTTTTAAAGATCCTTTAACGTAGTATGATTCTCAATACAGATATTACTGTAGGAGTTACACTGAAAGCGCGTATCTAATGGATATTCCAAACCGAGTATTATTATATCGTTTAATATCCATTCAGAACCTATTACGGATCTTTGAATGTGGTGTGATTCTCAATACAGATATTACTGAGAAAGCTCTACTGCTCACGCCTTCCTGCTGTTCGGATGTTTGACACCGAGCTTTTCTTTTACCATCCATTTAGATGTTTTAAGGGATATTCCAAAGTGGCATGATTCTCAATACAGATATTACTGAAAAAGTTCTACTGCCAATGCGCCTCTGATGGCCTGATATTTTAAACCGAGTAATATATTACCTTTTACTCTCTATTCAGATCCTTTTACGGATCTTTCAAATTCGTGTGATTCTCAATAAACATATTACTGAGAAAGTTCCACTGCTCTCGCTTCCCTATTGGCGTATATTCGAAACAGACTACTACAATATCTTTTACTTTTATTTCAAATCCTTTTGAGGATCCTTCAACGTGGTATAATTCCCAATACAGATATTATTACTGTAGAAGTTACACTGCGAGCGCGTTTCTAAAGGCTGGATATGTGAAACCGGGTATTATTATATCGTTTACTATACATTAAGAACCTTTTACGGATCATTTAACGTGGTGTGATTCTTAATAAAGATATTACTGAGAAAGCTCCACTTCTCGCGCGTACCTGCTGGCCTGATGACTGAAATCGTGTTTCATTATTTCTATTACTATCCATTTAGATACTTTTAGGGATTATTCAAAGTGGCATGATTCTCAATACATATATTACTGAAAAATTCTACTGCCAATGCGCCTCTGATGGCCTGATATTTAGAACCGGGAAATAAAATACCTTTTCCTATCTATTCAGTTCCGTTTATGAATCTTTCCACATGGTGTTATTCTCAATAAAGATATTACTGAGAAATTTCCACTGCTCGCGCTTTCCTGTTGGCGTATAATTGAAACCGACTACTACTATATCTTTTACTACCCCTTCAGATCTTTTTAAGGATCCTCTAACGTGTTTCAATTCTTCTAACTGTTTCAATTTTTAAAAACAGTGTTTTCTCCCCAAAACTCATAAATGGCGACGAGTGATGTGATTAAACGCCGGTTTTCGTGAATAGATTGTGAAAAATCGTAAAAAAACAAACTTTCCGAAAAACTGTCAATTTCAATTGTTAAGGTGTAAAGTGAACTAATGCGAGGATATTGTGGTAGAAAACAAGAAGCCCTGATCACTGGAGTAGCGACCGTGATGACTTCAACCCTTCAACCCTTCAACAGCGTAGAACTAATCCTAATCTGGTCCAAAATTAGTCAACCTTCTATCCAAGTTTTGTGTGTAACACTTGTACAAATAGTTTTTCCTAGGTTTCTTTCAAAAAACCGACTTAGATAGTTTTTCCCAGGTTTTTCTATTGTATAAAAACCAAATTAAAAAAGTTTTTCCTGTGTTCCTTATAATAACAAACCGTGAATTTCTAAACTATAATTAATAATAATTGAAAATAATCAATATTACGTCAATTAAGCAATTTTCTGGTCATAAAACTAAAAAATCAAATCGCAAAATGGCTATGGAAAGAATAGATTTGTCATTAGCGGAGAAATTTGGCACTCTCCTACCAAAATTTTCGGGTATTGAAAATGAATTACATTCATTCATTAAAAGCTCGGAACAATATTTAATGATGTTTTTAAATGAACCGCAGATAGTTAAAGATTATTGTTTTGCTGTCGTAAAATCGAAATTAATAGATAGAGCTTTAGCAGAAGTTTCAACTTCGGATGTTCCAAATAATTGGGAACTTTTAAAACAATTTCTCTATGTAAAGTTTGGAGATCAAATTAATTTAGATGTTTTGATACATCAGTTACAGTTTCTTAGTAAAAAACCAAATGAGGATTTATTGAATTTTATAGATACTATCATTTCAATGATAATCAGGATAAATTATAGAATAGATGCCGATATGATGCCTGATCCTGAAAAGCAATTATTCAAGACAAATGTATTGAGAATATGTAAAACGGTACTTATTTCGAATTCACCTATTGAATTACGAACATACCTAATTACCAATAATAATTTCACATTTGACCAAACTATAAATGCAGTAAAAGATTATATTTCTAATATGGCACAATACGATTTACTCGACAGGAGCCGTCGAAATAAAAATACTCAATCTCATCAGAATGTGAGAAAAATTTTCCTCAAAATAATTTTTTTTCCTAATTACAGAAACAATTATCAGAATCCAAGAAATAATTTTAATAATTTTAATCAAAATCCTTTTAATAATTATAATAATCGAAGCTTTCTGTCACAACCCATACATTTCCAACAAAGAAATGTTAGTACAAATTATCCAATTAATCGAGAAGTATTCGGTACCCCTAATACAAATTATATAAATAGCCCTAAACAAAATACAAATGTTTTCAAACCTAATCCTGATCAAAGAATACAAACCCCTCCAGAAAGAATGTCGATACAGACAAGAAACTACCCCCAAAAACGTGGCAATTATTCCACCCAATTTCAAATAAACCCCCAAAAGAAATTTTATACTAATAACCAGAATCCCCAAAGAAATTTTAATATGAATAATCAAAGCCCTCATTATACATTTGAAGAGCTAACTCATTTAGAATCTCCTTCTACTTCAAAACAAGAAGTCAGTAATTTTAACAATTCTATGAAAATAAATTTTTGAGGAAACGCCTCAACAGAAGCGTTGACATAAATTCGACATTAGATAATTTTAATCAACTTCCTTATATTGAATTCCAAAATCCCAAATGTAAACTTTTAATAGATAGTGGATGTTCTGTGTGTCTGATAGACCCAAAATTTGCTTACAATAATTTCCCTCAAAATATTTTCAAGGAACAAACGACATTAACTTCATGTCATAAAAAACAAACTACTAATGAAAAAGTTCTAATACTATTATTTTCAGAATTTCACTTAAATGATTTTCATCCGTTTGTTGTGTATAAATTTCATAAAAATTATGATGGACTCATAGGAGCCGACTTCATGAATAAATATGGCCTTAGCCTAGATTTTAAAAATCAAATTTTGAGAAGTGAATATTGTCAAATACCTTTTAGCTATCAACAAGTTTGTCAAAAACAGACAAAAAATCCAATTGACCTTTCTCATGTACAACCAGAGATAAGCACCCAATTAACGAAAGGCTCGACTAATAATGCAGATGCTCTTAGTAGAATTGTTTTAGAATCAACCAATGAATTAACTTATGAAAATTTCATTGAAGTAAATGAAAACAATGATATCAGAGATGCCTCTAATATAACTGAGAAAGTAGAAAATTTATTTAAAGTTACAAAAAAATATGCTTTAGCGCATTGTGTTTCCAGAGATTTCCATATGAATAAAGGTATAGCCTTAAATTTTAAACAAAAATTCGGTCGAGTAGACGAATTAATCGCACAAAAGAAATTAATAGGCGAAGTAGCAACATTACGTATAAATGAAAGAAATATTCATTATTTAATTACGAAAGAATATTATTATGACAAACCGGAATATAAAGATGTTTTCCAGTCACTGTTAAATTTGAAAGAATTATGTATTTTTAATAATGAAAAATATTTAGCGTTACCACGCATTGCTTGTGGTTTAGACCAATTGGAATGGTCTATTGTATTTAAAATGATAAAATATATTTTCTTGAATTCTAATATAAAAGTTGTCATACATTCTATGACCAACCGTCGTCAAGAATGCTTAGAAAACAAAAATATTGAATTTAACGGAATAGAAGATGATGTAATTTCTATGATGAACCAAATAACCGATGAAGAGTTAGATGAATGTTTAGATGTCTTGAATGTTAAGGATCAACGTGAAAATAGTGATTTAGAAGTTTTTAAAGGTGATTTATTTGAACAGAACGCAAGTGATTTAACTAATCATAGTAATGTAGAAAATCCTATTTTAGAACTTCCTTATACAGAAAGAAGTTTGAATTCGTCAAATTTTCAAATCATTTTCGAAATTACTCCGAATTATAAGGTGACAAAAACTAAAATTTTTGGAGAAAAACTTAGATTTAGAGTTGAAATAAATTCAATAGACAAAGATCTATTCAAATTTATTAAAGAATATATCCGACCAAAATGTTCGTATACTTTATATTTTATATCTCAAGAACTAGAAAAATCCCTTATACGAATATTACAAAAAAAGTTTGATTATAAATCATTCGACTTAAAAATTTCGAAAACATGGTTAGAAGACGTAGAAGACGAAGAAGAAGGTTTACTTAGAATACAGCAATATCATGAAACAAAAACTGTTCATCGTGGATTAAGAGAAAATTTAATTAGTCTCAAATCAAAATATTACTGGCCAAATATGAATAAAGATGTTCAAAATTATATTAACTCGTGCGAGATATGTCAAAAAAGTTAATATGAGAGAACTCCTATACAGTTACAATTTAAACCTAACCCTATAGGATCGAAACCATTTACACATATTTATTGCGATACAATAAGATTCGGTCAAACAAATTGTTTAAGTTTAATCGATTCATTTTCAAGACTAGGACAATGTTATCCTTTACTCCAAAAGACAGGATTAGAAATCGTAGATAAACTAATAATTTATTTCAGTCATTATGGAATACCTAACAAGATAACATGTGACAATGGAATAGAATTCAAAAATCCTCCTCCTCTTTCCATTATCCTCCAAAGGATGTAGTGACACCATCCATATATGATTCAGCAATTGATTCCATGCTTGCCTGTCCTGTGCACTCCTTTCAACATCATGTAGTCTCATGTTTATTAAGGGTTTTGTTTGATCTACCCATCTAGTTGGAGATCTGCCCCTTGGGCGTTTGCCTTCCACTTTCCCTTCTATGATTAATCGCTCCATTGTTCCTGATCTTCTAGCTATGTGCCCTAGGTACTGCAGATACATGCGGTTTATTCTGGTTAGAAGCCTTGTACGTGGACCAATTTCCTGCAATACGGATACGTTGGTTCGGTGTTCCGTCCACGACACTCGTAAGAGTCGTCTATAGACCCATAATTCGAAAGCCTCTATTCTGTTTTTATCTGCTTTATGTAGAGTCCATGTTTCCGCCGCGTACGTTGCTATGGGAAAGATCAGAGCATCGACTAGGCGTAGTTTCGTTGTTTTGGTGACAGACTTGTCCCTCCATATTTTATATAGCTTGCTCATCGCTGATCTTGCCATAGTCAGGCGTCGGCGTATTTCACTTTCGCATTTTCCAGTATTGGTAATCAAGGAACCGAGATAGTTAAATATGTTGACCACTTCGTAGCTTGCAATTTGTGATATTTGTGGGGAATTGTTGTCTTGTCTATCGACTATCATTATTTTTGTTTTAGATTTATTCACTTTTAACCCATATTTTTCGCTGACAACAGACAGTCTGCTCATAATTTCTGTTAATTCTGGTATTGTTGACGCTATGATCAGTGTGTCGTCGGCGTAACGGAGGTTGTTGATCCGTTTTCCGCCAACTGATATTCCGCCTTGCCACTCATCTAGAACCTCTCTCATGATGTATTCGCTATAAGCGTTAAATAAGATAGGCGAAAGAATGCAACCCTGTCTAACTCCTGCGGTCGTTCTGAAAGTCCCCGAGTAAATCCCGTCTATTCTGACTTTCGCGCTGTTTTTCTGATAGAGGTTGCGCACCAGTTGTATCAGGTGTTTTGGGGTTCCCATTTCCTCCATTATGGTCCAAAGGTATCTCCAGCTTACTCTATCAAATGCTTTTTGATAGTCCACAAAGCAGAGATACAGTGGGATATTGAATTCTCTAGCTTTTTCAATAAGTTGCCTGGTATTTAATATTTGTTCCCTAGTTCCTTTCCCTGGTACGAAACCAGCTTGTTCTTCTGAGAGCTGTGGCAAAAGAAATGGTTTAAGACGGTTATGTATGACATGTAGGAAGATCTTACTAGCGTGTGAGATAAGAGAAACCGTTCTGTAGTTACTACATTCCAAGGGCGAACCTTTCTTGAATATTGGAATAAACAGTGATTCTCCCCAATCTTCAGGCCATTGTCCGGTTTTCCATATAAGGTTACAGATGTTGTGAAATATTTCTATTCCCTCCTCGTCTAAAGCCTTCAGAACCTCTGCCGTAATTTGATCCGCACCTGGTGATTTTTTGTTTCGGAGCAGCTTTATGGCACTTTCAACTTCCGATCTTAGAATATCAGGCTCTTGAGGGGTATTTATTTCTTCTGAGGATTGTTCTGAATCACCTTTGTAAAGTTTTTCACAGTATACTTTCCAAACTTCTGCTATACCATTGGCGTTGTTTATAATTCCTCCCTGCTCGTTTTTAATTACTTGGGTGCGTAGTTTGAATTCTTTAGAGAGATATCTTACTTTGTTAAACAATTCTCGAGACTCTTGTTTGTTAGCATGTTCTTCGAGTTCCCTACATACCCCCACGATGTGGTCATTTTTATCTCTCCTACTTGCTGCTTTGATCTCTTTGTTTAGTTGTTTAATTTTATCCTGGTTCTCTTCACTTGGCGCTATTTTAAATTTCTTCCGTTGGTCGACGAGCTGTAAGGTGTTATCACTAATCCAATGTTTTTTCTTAATTTGGGTTTTTCCTTTTGATGATTCCACGCCTTTAGTTATCCACTCTTTAGTGCTTTGCCAAAGCTTCTCTACGTTATCGGCAACGACCGGAGCCTCGTGGTTCTTTAAGACCTGTTTAAAAAGTTCTACATCAATGTTTGGTCTAGGATTGATGTTAGGTGCCGTTTGTTTCTTCAATTTAGTTTTGTATTTGGCCCAGAGTAGCTTGTGGTCAGACCCACAGTCTATCCCTGGCTTGGCTTTGATGTTTTTGATTGAACTTCGCCATCGAATTCTTGTTAACATATAATCGATTTGGTTTTTAGTTGCTCCATCTGGGCTGTTCCAGGTCGAGAGACGTCTGGGGTGATGTTGGAACAGAGTGTTTGCGACTGTGAGGTTATTTTCCACAGCGAAGTTTAATAGTCTCTCTCCTCTATGATTTCGAGTTCCTAGTCCGTGTCTTCCTACATTAGGTATTTTTTCGGATACAGTACTGCCAATTTTTGCGTTGAAATCGCCCATAACAACCAGTTGGTCTTTATTTGGTACTTTTGAGATTTCGCGTTCCAAAATAGTGTAGATCTCTTCAACTTCTCGATCTGGTGTTTCAGTTGTGGGCATATATACTTGAATTATGTGAAGTTTAGTTGGAATTGTGTTCAGTGTAATTCTTATTATTCGGTCATTGACAGGATTGTACTCTATTACAGATTTGGATATGTTTCTATGTACAACCAGTGCTACGCCGTTTCGACCAGTTTGCTCCGCTCCCGCGACGTAAAACGTGTGGTCTTCTGTCGAGAAGTGGCCCTTGTCCTTCCAATGCGTCTCAGATATTCCGCATATTTGTATGTTGTTACGTTATGTTTCCATGTGGCCAAATCGATAGATTTCCTTAGCTGGATTTTAGGAATTTTTCCAGTATCTAATTTCGCATGTGCTGCCTGGACATCCACAGCTCCATGCCCGGTAACATATTTCACACTGGATGGCCCGGACCCATCGCAGCGCCGGTTACTAATCGGGTCGCATGGTGATACTAATAAAACTTCTTTGCCTGTACTCATATTCATGGTGTGTTCATGGGAAAATAATCAGGTGGTTTCCCGTTGCCTGCCTGATCCTATGCCGTTCTCCATTATTTGGTTTATCCGCCTTGAGGACAAAAGGGTGCCCTTGCTTTACATTACCTTAAAGCGTGGTTGCCACTTGCGCCAGTTCCGCCGTACCGTAGTCCATCTACTCCGCCTTCCCTGCCGGTGTGGTCTTCACCCGTAACCCTGGGCAAGGGGATTACGATATACCCCGCAATACTGGGTCCTCAGCAGAACTTAGCCACCGACTCCTAGGAGCCAGGCCCACCCCCGCGCCGTGGACGCGCCTGCTGAGAGTTGCCTATGTGGATTCAGAGAAGGGGTCTCTGGTTTCCCATAGGCCGGGTTAATGTTCGTGTATGATGCCACGAACAAAGGCAAAACAACAAATTCAAAAATAGTGTTGTCCAAGATTTCTGTAAAATTCATAAAATCGAAATTCATTATATTACAAATTACAATCCAAATTCAAATGCCCTAGTAGAAAGATTTCATTCTACATTAATTGAACAATTGAGAACAATTGACAATAAAAATTCCACTTTTCAAAATAAGCTTTCTAGAGCTTTATTGAGTTATAATAATTCCAATCATTCCAGTCTGGAGATGACTCCAATGCAAATTATTAAAGCCGACTTAAATTATTCCTTACCGATTGAACGAACTCATAATGAACAAGTCCAGGATTATGTAGAAAATTATGTAGAAAACTTGAGGGATATATCGAAACACTTAGAAAAAGGCAAAAAAAAGAATTTAAAACGAGTGGGAAGGTTTAACGGGTAATTCCGCAAAAGGAGCAGAGAAAAATCATTCTGCTGGTACCTGCCGACACGTGTTTCTGCTAGTTGGCTTCTTCAGGACAGGGCAACCAAGAAACCAAGGAAAAGATGGAAATATAAGTGAAAATAGGTGACACCACACCAGGAGCGAGCAACCAATTGTGCCTTCAGCTCTAGGACCTCCATTTTGGACGTAAACTATGGCATCGGCACGGAGGAAGCATAAGCAACCTGTGCGATGCAACCTCAACCCGAGGATATGAAACATAGAAATATGGATCATGCGGAGTAATATATATGAGTGGGAAGGTTTAACGGGTAATTCCGCAAAAGGAGCAGAGAAAAATCATTCTGCTGGTACCTGCCGACACGTGTTTCTGCTAGTTGGCTTCTTCAGGAGAGGGCAACCAAGAAACCAAGGAAAAGATGGAAATAAAAGTGAAAATAGGTGACACCACACCAGGAGCGAGCAACCAATTGTGCCTTCAGCTCTAGGACCTCCATTTTGGACGTAAACTATGGCATCGGCACGGAGGAAGCATAAGCAACCTGTGCGATGCAACCTCAACCCGAGGATATGAAACATAGAAATATGGATCATGCGGAGTAATATATATGAGTGGGAAGGTTTAACGGGTAATTCCGCAAAAGGAGCAGAGAAAAATCATTCTGCTGGTACCTGCCGACACGTGTTTCTGCTAGTTGGCTTCTTCAGGACAGGGCAACCAAGAAACCAAGGAAAAGATGGAAATATAAGTGAAAATAGGTGACACCACACCAGGAGCGAGCAACCAATTGTGCCTTCAGCTCTAGGACCTCCATTTTGGACGTAAACTATGGCATCGGCACGGAGGAAGCATAAGCAACCTGTGCGATGCAACCTCAACCCGAGGATATGAAACATAGAAATATGGTACCAGCAGAATGATTTTTCTCTGCTCCTTTTGCGGAATTACCCGTTGAACCTTCCCACTCATATATATTACTCCGCATGATCCATATTTCTATGTTTCATATCCTCGGGTTGAGGTTGCATCGCACAGGTTGCTTATGCTTCCTCCGTGCCGATGCCATAGTTTACGTCCAAAATGGAGGTCCTAGAGCTGAAGGCACAATTGGTTGCTCGCTCCTGGTGTGGTGTCACCTATTTTCACTTATATTTCCATATTTTCCTTGGTTTCTTGGTTGCCCTGTCCTGAAGAAGCCAACTAGCAGAAACACTTGTCGGCAGGTACCAGCAGAATGATTTTTCTCTGCTCCTTTTGCGGAATTACCCGTTAAACCTTCCCACTCATATATATTACTCCGCATGATCCATATTTCTATGTTTCATATCCTCGGGTTGAGGTTGCATCGCACAGGTTGCTTATGCTTCCTCCGTGCCGATGCCATAGTTTACGTCCAAAATGGAGGTCCTAGAGCTGAAGGCACAATTGGTTGCTCGCTCCTGGTGTGGTGTCACCTATTTTCACTTATATTTCCATCTTTTCCTTGGTTTCTTGGTTGCCCTGTCCTGAAGAAGCCAACTAGCAGAAACACGTGTCGGCAGGTACCAGCAGAATGATTTTTCTCTGCTCCTTTTGCGGAATTACCCGTTAAACCTTCCCACTCATATATATTACTCCGCATGATCCATATTTCTAGAATTTAAAACGTTTAGAAAAAATTAATGAAAAACGGTCAGCTAAAGAAATTGGTTCAAGCACTGACGTGAAGTCAGAAGCTTTTGCGCGTATGTTCTATTGTCCATTCTTCTGTATTGGACACCCTTAGTCAAATTTACCATGGTTAATTATGTTGTCCATTCTCCTATATTGGACACTCTCATTTCGAATTTACCATGGTAAATTCGAATTAATTGTCCAATACAGGAGAATGGACAACATAATTAACCATGGTAAATTCGATTAAGGGTGTCCGATACAGAAGAATGGACAATAGAACATACGCGCAAAAGCTTCTGACTTCACGACAGTGCTTGAACCAATTTTTTTTTCGTAATTTTTTTTTAATTTTCTAGGGGTGCGGTTCTTACATTTTTTTTTTCGTCATTTTTTTCAAATTTTCTAGGGGTGCGGTTCTTACAAAATTTTAAACACGTCTTTATGCTACTAGTTACCAAGCTTCAATTCAATCGAATCTTTATTTTTTTAGTTATCAAGGAAATAATATTCCAGGTGGATATAACTCGGAAACCGTTGAACCGATTATGCCCAAAAACAAACTCAACTCTCCTTTTCGGATACGCAACCTACCCTGAAAATTACATGTCCCTATCTTCTTTCGTTCGAAAGTTATCGAGCAACGGTCACCCATTTACTGAACTCACACAAGAATGCTCGAATCTCCAACAATATGCAACCGATTGTGTTAAAACTTGAAACTTGGCAGTAGAGTTAGGTTATGAACGCTCTTGCAAAATTTCAGCAATTTCGAACGGATAGTTACTGATATATAGAATTTTTTTTTTTTATTTTCAATGATTTATTAAAAATTTTCTACAAATGCTATCCTCACCAAATTTCGCAAACATTTTCGCGTTGGCATTATACAACTAATAACCAAGTTTGAATTCAATCGGTTCAGTATTTTTCGAGTTAATGAGGAAAAAAAAACCACCAAATTTCATAAAATTTCAGATGGCTATAACTCTAAAACCGTTTTGGCGATTATGCGCATAAACGAACTGAAATGTCGCGTTCTGGTGCACAACCTAACCTGAAATTTTAAAGCCGCTATCTCTTTCCGTTCTCAGGTTATCGTGACAACAAAAATATTTTTTAATCATTTTTTTTTAATTTTCTAGCCTCACGATTCGCCCAAAATTTCACAAACGTGCTTAGGTTGGTATTCTACAACTACTCACCAAGTTTCAATTCGATCGGATTTATATTGGTTGAAAACAAAATTATTACTCGGAAACCTCTGGGTCGATTATGCCCATTAACGAACTTGTCCGTCGTATTGCGATGCGCCATCCACCCTGAAAATTTCAAGTCGCTAGCTCTTTTCGTTCTCAAATTATCGTGGCAACGGACGGCCGGACGGCCGGACGGCCGGCCGGACAGTATCAAATTTGACCTCGAATTCTTCATTGGGGAGTCGAACTGAATCGTTTGAGACCAATTACGTCAAAAAATTCGAAAGTTACAGACATTTGGGCAAAACTATAACGCGATGTTCCCCAGAACATACGCGCAAAAAATATACTCTGAATGAAAATCCCGTTTATATTAAAGGACGTGTTATACGTAAATTAGATCCAGCCTACAAAAGAATAGAGGCTAGAGAAATTGATACTCATAGGATACAAGATGACAAAAATAAACACATTTATCATAAGAAAATAATGAAACAAAGAAAGAAAGTATTTAAGTAATATTTTATTTTATTGCAGATCCACTATGGAAACCCTAGTTATAATCATATTATTGAAAATAAGTGGAAAAGTTTAACGGGTAATTCCGCAAAAGAAGTAGATTAAAAAAAAAAATAATCACTACAACCGTAGCTATAGAAATTATACCTTTACAAAATAATGTATTGCCTATTTTATTGGGAAAAGCTTATGTGACCAATAGAAACTTACAATTGATTTATCATATAGACCTGAATAAAATGGAAGAATTAATTATCAGATATCAAAGAGAAATTGAGAATTTGAAAGATCAACAATTAGGTTTTGCACAAACGGCAAACCATAGATATTTGCAGCATTCGAATAAAATTAATATTAACACACTCGAAGAACTTCTTAACGAAAAAATTAGAATTAAAAGAGGATTGATAAATTTAGGTGGCAAAATTTCAAAGATATTATTCGGAACCTTAGATTCTGACGATGAGGAATTATATAGAAGTTATTTTAATAGCATAGAGAAGAATGAGGAATCAAAAACAAATTGCTACTATAGTAAATGATTTGAAAAATAAATATATTGATAAATTCCAAAAGATGAATGAAAATCTTGAATTATTAAAAATTGTTCCAGAGTTAAGAGCTGTTGAACAAATGCATCTTATGACCTTTGAACTCAAAGATATCAAAATTATATTGGATGAAATTCAAACTGCAGTAAGCTTTTCAAGATTGCACCTGCTACATGAATCTATTTTACCATATACCAAATTTGCAGAATTGATCAAAAATGTTACTATAATACCAGTCTGAAAGATTATTATCATCTGAAAGATTATTATCAATTATGTCATACAAAAGTAGTCTTTCGAAATAAAACTTTATTATTCTTAATATCGATTCCCACTATTTATGAACGGAGTTATGATCTGTTTTATTACCTATCCCAAAGTAATTTAACCCTTCCTCAAACCTATCCTTATATGCTCTCCCAAGAAGAAATTCTAAAATGGTCGACAAACCAATGTCATCCAATAGAAGAAGACTTTTTATGTGATCAAGATTCCCTCAACAAACCTCCACAATGTTTGGAAAATATCCTTAGGAATCATACAGAAAATTGCCCAAGAACCAAATCTATTCCTGCATCAGATTTAAAATTATTAGAAGATGGAAGTATTCTATCATTAGAGAACGAGAAAATCCAAGAGAAATGTCCTCAACAAATAAAACATTATTTTATTCACCCAGCTGCCATTCTTCGATCCAAATGTGTAATTAGTAACACTCAAAAAGACATTTTTCCCGTTACTACTGTCAACGAAGAAAAATACATTATTCTACCCAGGATGACCACATCCATAAAGAACCATTCTAACGATGAAGATTTCAAGAAAGGAGATGAAATTCCAGACATCGACTTAGAAGAACTGGATCAGTGGAATCATCACCCTTCGAAATTCAGCTTTTTATTATTTCTATTGATAACCATTATAATCATTATAATCATTGCTTGTATTTTGAAATATTTTAGAAAATACTTAAATTTTACTAAAGTCACACCTTCAGGTGATGCCTTTCTCCAAGAAGGGGAGGAATCATGTAATAATGCCCCCTATTAATTAAATACCTTTATAATTAGAACGCATAAGAATATAAATATGACTGTGTTAAGAATTGCTGATGTAGCTATTACTGATAACGCCACGTGCGACGCTTCTCATTGTTTATAAACTATAAATAGACTCCTACTCAATTAGTCGAGGAGAATCAGAGTACGAGTCAGTAAGAATGTAATTGTATCACTTCATCCATCAATTTCTTCCGCTGTAAATATAATCTGTTTCAATTTTTAAAAACAGTGTTTTCTCCCCAAAACTCATAAATATATCCAGCCTTTAAAAACGCGCTCGCAGTGTAACTTCTACAGTAATATCTTTATTGGGAATTATACCACGTTGAAGGATCCTCAAAAGGATTTGAAATAAAAATAAAAGATATAGTAGTAGTCGGTTTCGAATATACGCCAATAGGGAAGTGTGAGCAGTGGAACTTTCTCAGTAATATCTTTATTGAGAATCACAACAATTTGAAAGATCCGTAAAAGGATCTGAATAGATAGTAAAAGGTAATATATTACTCGGTTTAAAATATCAGGCCATCAGAGGCGCATTGGCAGTAGAACTTTTTCAGTAATATCTGTATCGAGATTCATTCCTCTTTGAAAGATCCATAAAAGAATCTAAAGGGATAGTAAAAGAATTAATAAAACATGATTTCAATCATCCAGCCAGCAGGAGCGTGCAAGCATTGGAGCTTCCCCTGTAATAACTTTATTGAGAATCACACCACGTTGAAAGATCTGTAAAAGATTCTTAATGTAAAGTACACGATATAATAATACTCGGTTTCGAATATCCAGCCATTAGAAACGCGTACGCAGTGTAACTTCTATAGTTATATCCGTATTGTGAATCATGTCACGTTGAAGGATCCTTAAAAGCTTCTGAATTGATAGTAAAAGATATAGTACTAGTCTGTATCGAATATACGCCAACAGGAAAGCGTGAGCAGTGGAACTTTCTCAGTAATATCTTTATTTTTCAGAGCAATATGGGCCAGACCGAATGGAAAATGATCGACGCCGGCCTGCTCGATTCACCCATCCAGGCCACCGACGACCTAGTAGAGAGCGAGTATGAGCGTTGGCTCGAAGACCAGGGCAAGAACCGAAGTACCCCGAGTGCCCCAGTCGACGCCAGCTACCACAGACAGTCCAAGACGAGGGAAGGAAGACCTTCAGTCCATGACGAATCTCCGACGCCAAGGACGAGAATAGGGCGTCCATCCACTAAGGCCACTGTCAGGACCAAGGGATACACCCAAGCGAGGTTTAGCAACCGGAACTTTGAAGAGGAGCCCAGTCCACGACCAATAGAAGGCCCATCGACGTCCACTAAAGACACTGTCAGGACCAAGAGATACACCCACGCGAGGTGTAGCAACCGGAACTGTGAAGAGAAGCCCAGTCCACGACCGGTAGAAGGCCCATCGTCATCTACTAAGGTCCCTACTACTCGAAGAAGAAACCACCATCATAAGAGAGGAGCATCCAGAGCCATCCACCGAAGCCAAACACCCCGATATGTTGAGCTTGCTGCAGCAGCCTGCTGGCGCTGTGGAGAAATGGGACATTCACGGAATAAATGCACCGGGACACCTCGGCTATTCTGCTCGAGATGCGGCCTATTGGGAGTCATGTCCAGAGAGTGTGATTGCCAACGTCGTAATCCAGCTGGAAGGGTGAAAACCCGCATGGCCAAGGTGGGGATGTTCGCCACGAAACATCCTAATTCACACCAGGAAGAAACCTTCCCTAGGACCAGGACGCCGAAATCCGAAGAAAGAAGACCAGCAGTCAAGAGGACCACCATCAGCCCCGACCGGCGGAATGCCAGGAGATCCATCGGCGTGCAGTGCAACATCCTGCGAGCAGCGCCCTATCCCAGGCCGCTGGCCCTAGCGGTGCAGCCTCAGGTGTTCTTCACCGTATGCGAATAGAATAAGAGCGGTGGGTGAGAGAGAGGTTTGAAAAAAAACTTTGTTTTTTTTCTTAAGAAGTGAGGGGGGTGTGTAACGAAGTGATTTTTCGTTACTAGCAAATTTCCCAAAAATTACATTTTTCATATTCATATTCAAAGCCAACAGTCGTCAACAAGTCGAATAAATCGAATGTATTTCAATTTATTCGACAAAGAGCTCACCGAAGTCCTGATAAATTTAATTTATTAATTTTCCATTCAGCGCAATGAGAAATATAAGTCGAATTAGTCGAATTATTTATTTCAGTTTATTCGACAAAGAGTCCACCGAAGTCCTAATAATTTCGTTTATTTTCCATTCAGCGCAATGAGAAATATAATTCGAATTATTTAAAGTCAAACTCAAATTCGGTCCTATGTATAAAAACACGTATGTCGACCGCGATCGCTGGTTATCTGTAACGTTGCAGTTTTTTTCGCGTGTTTATGTGTTTTTCTAACGCTCGAATCGGACCTGGGACGACGACAGGAATTGCGCCGACATGATTCCGGACTCGCGCTGGAAAAGTAGTGCCGATAGAGAAATAGAGTCTGACCAATCCGCAGGCCCCTTGGGCTCCCCCCTCTGGAAAATCTCCCCAAAATCACGGCACATGACGTACTCACCTACCGAACCTATAAATTCGCTGTGCGCAGCAATTAGGGGATTCATTATTATTCCGAGTTCATTCCGCATTAATTATTCATTCTAGATTCATTTTTCCGCTTAGAATTCCGCTTGTATCTTAAAATTCCGAAATTTTAACTTTCCGAGGTATAGTTTATTATCAATCCGTAGAAGTACATTTTTTTAGTTTATATCTTTCCTTAGAATTTTTCTTTTTATTTTTATTTTATTTTTGGGTAGATTAAATTCAGTTTGTGCAAGTGAAAATACCTGGTGAGTACGCTGTGGTAGGTTTGAATATTCGTTTATTCGGCGATCTGTGTTCCGATCTGAATTTATTCCATTCCCTGCTACACAATAATCGTTGTGTAGTTACCACCGGGGGTGTCGCTCACATTTCGTTCTTGATTGCCTTCTCCGTTGAGGTATCCTCGCTTTGTAGGCCTTCGAGACGAAATAAAAGACACAACCGAGAACCCCTCAGATCATTTGGTTGAGGCGAGCATTAGGTCAGTTACTGACCCGGTGTTCCTTGGCCCGGTGCCTGAGTTTCACCGTTCCGACTCCCGAAAGAAAATACCACTGTTGTTGCCTACAACGTATTTTCCGACCGAGAACACTAGCCGATTTCGTATGTTCGACCTATCATAATTTGATTATTCTATATTCGCCTGAAAAACGCTTAGTGTGCTCTCACCTATCTGCTAGCTCGCTCTATCTGTTTCAACCGCTATGTTGATAATTCTTATTCATTTGCTTCCATAGAAATTAATCAAATTCATCATTTGCTGTTTCATTCGTAGTAAATTCTTACTATCACCTATTAGCGAGTTGTTCTTTGCATTTCCAGGTCCTACTTTGTATATCATATTTCGACTCGGTCAATTTATACCGAAACATTTAATTGACATCGATATACTGGGTGGTCCTTGTTTTACTGTTGATTCTTGATTCTACTTATTCTGAATTGCATTTGCCGTAACTACTTTGTATATCATATTTCGACTCGGTCAATTTATACCGAAACATTTAATTGACATCGATATACAGGGTGGTCCTTGTTTTACTGTTGATTCTTGATTTTACTTATTCTGAATTGCATTTGCCGTAACTACTCTGTATAACCTATTTTAACTCGGTCAATTTATACCGAGACATTCAATTGACGTGGATATACAGGGTAGTCCTTGTTTCATTTTATTATTCGCATTACTTATTCTGAATTGCAACTGCCGTAACTACTCTGTGTATCATATTTTCACTCGGTTAATTTATACCGAAACTTAATTGACGTCGATATACAGGCTGGTCCTTGTTTTATTATTTATTCGTCATATTACCTATCATTGAATTTCTCTTGCCGTAACTGCTTTGTATATCATATTTGAACTCGGTCAATTTATACCGAAACTTAATTGACATCGATATACAGGGTGGTCCTTGTTATATTATTTATTCGTCATATTACCTATCATTGAATTTCTGTTGCCGTAATTGCTTTATATATCATATTTGAACTCGGTCAATTTATACTGAAACTTAATTGGCATTGATATACAGGGTGGTTCGTATTTAACTGCCGATTCTTGACATTACATATTTTGCTTCGCATTTGCCGTGACTGCTTTGTGTATCACAGTTCAACGGTGTCACCTTTAACCGACACATTCTATTCATAGTGGTATACAGGGTGGATCATATTTCCGAAGTCAGCCACACCGGTGTCCATTATTGAGTAACTGCATTTCTGGTCAGACATATAGCCGTCTGCCGTTTGATTTCATTCTTGGACGCTACGCTGTATATCGCTTTCTTACATTGATTTTCATTCCGACCGATATACAGGGTACGAGTTCTACTGTTGGACACTGGTGAATCTTAATAGGATTTCATCTGACAAGTTACTTTTACTGTGTTGCTTTTCTCCTCTTACCTCTCTGCTCTGACACTGTATATAACTGATTATACTGATTTGGAATTTGTGTGAATATATTGTAAATAAAGTTGTACATATCCTTTTGCGTTTTATTAAATATTATTACACAGTGTCAGAGTCCTTTTTCAGTGAAAGAATATATAACATTGCATCGCAAATATCTTAGATCAAACAGAGCCCTTCTCCAACTGTTTAAAGGTTACCAAGGGAATATTATTTTCAGTGCTCGATTTTGTCAAGGAGTTGCAACCTTGCAAATTCTATTGCAACTGGCGCCCGAGTAAGTTTTGGATAGTAAGTTTCACCGCTCCAGAGAAAAGGTCGTCACAAAGTTGGAGTTGGAGTTGGAGTTGGAGTTGGAGTTGGAGTTGGAGTTGGAGTTGGAGTTGGAGTTGGAGTTGGAGTAGGAGATTTTCAGCAATATCTGTATTGAGAATCATGCCACTTTGAAATATACCTACACGCATCTAAATGGATAAAAGAAGAATGAATAAAACTCGGTTTCAAACGTCCGACCAGCAGGGTCGCGGGAGCAGTGGAGCTTTCTCAGTAATATCTGTATTGAAAGATCCGTAAAAGTTTCTGAATGGATAGTAAACGATATAATAATATTCGGTTTTGAATATCCTTTAGAAACAACCTTGCAGTGTAACTTCTACAGTAATATCTGTATTGACAATCATACCACGTTAAAGGATCCGTAAAAGGTTCTTAATTAATAGTATACGATATAATAAAACTCGGTTTCGAATATCCAGCTATTAGAAACGCGTTCGCAGTGTAACTTATACAGTTATATCTGTAGTGGGAATCATGCCACGTTGAAGAATCCTCAAAAGGATCTGAATGGATGGTAAAAGATATCCTAGTAGAGGGTTTCGAATATACGCCACTAGAGAAACGTGAGCAGTGTATCTTTCTCAGTAATATATTTATTGAGTATCACACTATGTTGAAAGATCCGTAAAAGGATCTGAATAGATAGAAAAAGGTATCATAATACGCTGTTCCAAAAATCTGGCATTAGAGGCGCATTGGCAGTTAAACATTTTCTGTAATATCTGTTTTGAGAATCATGCCACTTTGGAATATCCCTTAAAACATCGAAATGGATAGTAAAAGAATTACTAAAACTCGGTGTAAAACATCCGAACAGCATGGAGGCGTGAGCAGTAGAGCTTTCTCAGTAATATCTGAATTAGGAATCACACCACATTGAAAGATCCGTAAAAGGTTCTGAATGGATATTAAACGATATAATAATACTCGGTTTGGAATATCCAATAGTAACGCGCTTTCAGTGTAACTCTTACAGTAATATCTGTATTGAGAATCATACTACGTTAAAGGATCCTTGAAAGGATCCGAATGGGAGTAAAAGATATAGTAGTAGTCGGTTTCGATTAAACGCCAACAGGAAACGCGAGCAGTGGAAATTTCTCAGTAATATCTTTATTGAGATTCACACCACGTTGAATGATCCGTAAAAGGGTCTAAATGGATAGAAAACGATATAATAATACCCGGTTTCGCATATCCAGCCTTTAGAAACGCGCTCGCAGTGTAACTTCTACAGTAATATCTGTATTGGGAATTATACCACGTTGAAGGATCCTCAATAGGATTTGAAATAAATGTAAAAGTTATAGTAGTAGTCGGTTTCGAATATACGCCAATAGGGAAGCGTGAGCAGTGGAACTTTCTCAGTAATATCTTTATTGAGAATCACATCAATATGAAAGATCCGTAAAAAAATCTGAATAGATAGTAAAGGGTAATATATTACTCTGTTTAAAATATCAGGCCATCAGAGGCGCATTGGCAGTAGAACATTTTCAGTAATATCTGTATCGAGATTCATGCCTCTTTGAAAGATCCCTAAAAGAATCCAACTGGATAGTAAAAGAATTCATAAAACACGACTTCATTCATCTGACCAGCAGGAGCGTGCAAGCATTGGAGCTTCCTCTGTGATATCTTTATTGAGAATCACACCACGTTGAAAGATCTGTAAATGGTTCTCAATGTATAGTACACGATATTATAATTCTCGGTTTCGAATTTCCAGCCATTAGAAACGCGTATGCAGTGTAACTTCTACAGTAATATCTGTATTGTGAATCATGCCACGTTGAAGGATCCAGTCAGTTTCGAACATCTGGCCAGCAGGTACGCGTGAGCATTGTAACTTCTACTGTAATATCTGTATTTGGAATCATGCCATGTTGAAGGATCCTTAAAAGGATCTGAATGAATAGTAAGAGTCGTGGCATGATTGCCAATACAGATACAGAGAAGGTTCCATTTCCAATGCAGTTCTGATGGCGCGATATTTGAAACCGGGTATTAAAATACGAACAAACTATCTATTCAGATCCTTTTACGGATCTTTCAAAGTGGTGTGATTCTCAATAAAGATATTACTGAGAAAGTTCCACATCACAAGCTTCCCTGTTGGCGTATATACGAAACAGACTACTACTATATCTTTCACTATCCATTCAGATCCTTTTAAGAATCCTTCAACGTGGCATGATTCCCAATACAGATATTACTGCAGAAGTTACACTGCGAACGCCTTTCTAATGGCTGGATATTCGAAACCGAGTATTATTATATCGTTTACTATCCATTAAGAACCTTTTACGGATCTTTCAACGTGGTGTGATTCTCAAATCAAACTAGTTGTTTCGAGTTGGAGTTGGAGTTGGAGCTGGAGTTGAAGTTGGAGTTGGAGTTGGGGTTGGAGTTGGAGTTGGAGTTGGAGTTGGAGTTGGAGTTGGAGCTGGAGTTGGAGTTGGAGTTGGAGTTGGAGTTGGTGTTGGAGTTGGAGTTGGATTTGTAGTTGGAGTTGGAGTTGAAGTTGAAGTTGGAGTTGGAGTTGAAGTTGAAGTTGGAGTTGGAGTTGGAGTTGGAGTTGGAGTTGGAGTTGGAGTTGGAGTTGGAGTTGTAGTTGGAGTTGGAGTTGGAGTTGGAGTTGGAGTTGGAGTTGGAGTTGGAGTTGGAGTTGGAGTTGGAGTTGGAGTTGGAGTTGGAGTTGGAGTTGGAGTTGGAGTTGGAGTTGGAGTTGGAGTTGGAGTTGGAGTTGGAGTTGGAACTGGAGTTGGAGTTGGAGTTGGAATTGGAGTTGGAGTTGGAGTTGGAGTTGGAGTTGGAGTTGGAGTTGGAGTTGGAGTTGGAGTTGGAGTTGGAGTTGGAGTTGGAGTTGGAGTTGGAGTTGGAGTTGGAGTTGGAGTTGGAGTTGGAGTTGGAGTTGGAGTTGGAGTTGGAGTTGGAGTTGGAGTTGGAGTTGGAGTTGGAGATGGAATAGCTAGTTGGAACACCAACTGCAAATCCAACTCCAACTCTAACTCCAACTCCAATTCCAACTCCAACCCCAACTCCAACTCCAACTCCAACTCCATCTCCAACTCCAACTCTAACTCCAATTCCACCTTCAACTCCAACTCCAACTCCAACTCCAACTCCAACTGCAACTCCAACTCCAACTCCAACTCCAACTCTAACTCCAACTCCAACTCCAACTCCAACTCCAACTCCAACTCCAGCTCCAACTCCAACTCCGACTCCGACTCCGACTCCGACTCCGACTCCGACTCCGACTCCGACTCCGACTCCGACTCCGACTCCGACTCCGACTCCGACTCCGACTCCGACTCCGACTCCGACTCCGACTCCGACTCCGACTCCGACTCCGACTCCGACTCCGACTCCGACTCCGACTCCGACTCCGACTCCGACTCCGACTCCGACTCCGACTCCGACTCCGACTCCGACTCCGACTCCGACTCCGACTCCGACTCCGACTCCGACTCCGACTCCGACTCCGACTCCGACTCCGACTCCGACTCCGACTCCGACTCCGACTCCGACTCCGACTCCGACTCCGACTCCGACTCCGACTCCGACTCCGACTCCGACTCCGACTCCGACTCCGACTCTGACTCCAACTCAAACTCCAGCTCCAACTCCAACACCAACTCCAACTCCAACTCCAACTTCAACTTCAACTCCAACTCCAACTCCAACTCCAACTTCAACTCCAACTCCAACTCCAACTCCAACTCCAAGAACAACACCAACTCCAACTCCAACTCCAACTCCAACTCCAAATCCAAATCCAACTCCAAATCCAACTCCAACTCCAACGCTAATTCCGATCCAAACTCCACTCCAAATCCACCTACAACTCCAACTCCAACTCCAATCCAACTCCAACTACAACTCCAACTCCAACTCCAAGTTCAAGTCCAAGTCCAAGTCCAAGTCCAAGTCCAACTCCATCTCCAACTCCAACTCCAACTCCAACTACAACTCCAACTCCAACTCCAACTCCAACTCCAACTCCAACTCCAACTTCAACTCCAACTCCAACTCCAACTCCAACTCCAACTCCAACTCCAACTCAAACTCCAACTCCAACTCCAACTCCAACTCCAACTCCAACTCCAACTCCAACTCCAACTCCAACTCCAACTCCAACTCCAACTCCAACTCCAACTCCAACTCCAACTCCAACTCCAACTCCAACTCCAACTCCAACTCCAACTCCAACTCCAACTCCAACTCCAACTCCAACTCCAACTCCAACTCCAACTCCAACTCCAACTCCAACTCCAACTCCAACTCCAACTCCAACTCCAACTCCAACTCCAACTCCAACTCCAACTCCAACTCCAACTCCAACTCCAACTCCAACTCCAACTCCAACTCCAACTCCAACTCAAACTCAACTACAACTCCATCTCCAACTACAACTCCAACTCCAACTCCAACTCCAACTCCAACTCCAACTCCAACTCCAACTCCAATTCCAATTCCAACTCCCACTCCTACTCCAACTCAAACTCCAACTGCAACTCCAACTCCAACTCTAACTCCATTTCCACCTCCAACTCCAACTACACCTCCAACTCCAACTCCAACTCCAACTCCAACTCCAACTCCAACTCCAACTCCAACTCCAACTCCAACTCCAACTCCAACTCCAACTCCAACTCCAACTCCAACTCCAACTCCAACTCCAACTCCAACTCCTACTCCAGTTCAAACTCCAACTGCAACTCCAACTCCAACTCCAACTCCAACTCCAACTCCAACTCCAACTCCAACTCCAACTCCAACTCCCACTCCAACTCCAACTCCAACTCCAACTCCAACTACAACTCCAACTCCAACTACAACTCCAACTCCAACTACAACTCCAACTCCAACTCCAACTCCAACTCCATATCTTTATTGAGAATCATACCACGTTGAAAGATACGTAATTGGATCTGAATAGATAGTAGAAGGTATTATAATACTCGTTTCCAAATATCGCGGCATCAGAACCGCATTGGCAAGGGAACCTTTTAAGTAATATCTGTATTGAGAATCATGCCAGGTCAAACATCTGGCCTGCAGGGAAGCGTGAGCAGCGTTATTTCTACAGTAATATCTGTATTGGAAATCATACCACGTTGAAGTATCCTTAAAAGGATCTGAATGGAGTCCTGAACGGATTCCTGAACAGAGTTAGAGTCCAACTCCAACTAAAACTGCAACTCTAACTCCAACTCCAACTCCAACTTCAACTCTTTATTGAGAATCACACCACGTTGAAAGATCCGTAAAAGGTTCTTAATGGATAGTAAATGATATAATAATACTCGGTTCCGAATATCCAGCCATTAGAAAGGCGTTTGCAGTGTATCTTCTGCGGTAATATCTGTATTGGGAATCATGCCACGTTGAAGGATTCTTAAAAGGATCTGAATGGATAGTAAAAGATATAGTAGTTGTCTGTTTCGTATATACGCCAACAGTTGAAAGATCCGTAAAAGGATCTTAATAGATAGTAGAAGGTATTTTAATACTCGGTTTCAAATATCGCGCCATCAGAACTGCATTGGCTACTCAAACTCCAACTCCAACTACAACTCAAACTCCAACTCCAAATCTTTATTGAGAATCATACCACCTTGAAAGATACGTAATTGAATCTGAATAGATAGTACAAGGTATTAAAATACTCTATTTCAAATATCGCGGCATCAGAACCGCATTGGCAATGGAACCTCTTCAGTAATATCTGTATTGAGAATCATGCCACGTCGGTTTCAAACATCTGGCCTGCAGGGAAGCGTGAGCAGCGTAATTTCTACAGTAATATCTGTATTGGAAATCATACCACGTTGAAGTATCCTTAAAAGGATCTGAATGGAGTCCTGAACGGATTCCTGAACAGAGTTTGAGGCCAACTCCAACTAAAACTGCAACTCCAACTCCAACTCCAACTCCAACTTCAACTCTTTATTGAGAATCACACCACGTTAAAAGATCCGTAAAAGGTTCTTAATGGATAGTAAACGATATAATAATAATCGGTTTCGAATATCCAGCCATTAAAAAGGCGTTTGCAGTGTATCTTCTGCAGTAATATCTGTATTAGGAATCATGCCACGTTGAAGGATTCTTAAAAGGATCTGAATGGATAGTAAAAGATATAGTAGTAGTCTGTTTCGTATATACGCCAACAGTTGAAAGATCCGTAAAAGGATAATAATAATAAGATAGTAGAAGGTATTTTAATACTCGGTTTCAAATATCGCGCCATCAGAACTGCATTGGCAATATCTGTATTGTAATATCTGTATTGGCTATCATGCCACGACCCTTACTATCCATTCAGATCCTTTTAAGGATCCTTCAACATGGCATGATTCCAAATACAGATATTACAGTAGAAGTTACAATGCTGACTAGTGCCTGCTGGCCGGATGTTTGAAACTGACGTGGCATGATTCTCAATACAGATATTAGTGAAAATGTTGAACTGCCGATGCACCTCTGATGGCCTGATTTCTTCAACTGATTATTATGATGCCTTTTACTATCTGTTCAGATCCTTTTACGGATCTTTCAGCATGGTGTGATTCTCAATGTATGATTGTCAATACAGATATTACTGTAGAAGTTACTCTGCAAGCTTGTTTCTAATGGATATTCGAAACAGAATATTATTATATCGTTTACTTTCCATTCAGCATCTTTTACGGATCTTTCAATGTGGTGTGACTCTCAATACAGATATTACTGAGAAAGCTCTACTGCTCTTGAGACCCTGCTGGTCGGACGTTTGAAACCGAGTTTTTTTATTTCTTCTATTATCCATTTAGATGCTTGTAGGTATATTACAAAGTGGCATGATTCTCAATACAGATATTGCTGAAAATGTTCAACTAAAAATGTGCCTCTGACGGACTGATTGTTGGAACAGAGTATAATGATACCTATTTGCTATATATTCAGAACCTTTTATGGATCTTCCAATGTGGTGTGATTCTCAATACAGATATTACAGAGGAAGCTCCACTGCTCACGCATTCTTGCTGGTCGGATGTTTGAAATCGAGTTTTATTGAATCTATTACTCTCCATTTAGATGCTTCTAGGGACATTCCAGAGTGGCATGATCCTCAATTCAGATATTACTGAAAATGTTCAACTGCCGATGCATCTCTGATGGCCTGATTTTTGAAACCGATTATAATGATGCCTCTAACTATCTGTTCAGATCATTTTACGGATCTTTCAGCATGGTGTGATTCTCAATGGAGACATTACTGAGAAATATACACTGCTCACGCTTCCCTATTGGCGTATATTCGAAAACCGACTACTACGATATCTAGGAGTTGGAGTTGGAGTTGGGGTTGGAGTATGAGTTGGAGTTGGAGTTGGAAATGGAGTTGGAGTTGGAGTTGGAGTTGGAGTTGGAGTTGGAGTTGGAGTTGGAGTTGGAGTTGGAGCTGGAGTTGGAGTTGGAGTTGGAGTTGGAGTTGGAGTTGGAGATTGAGTTTGAGTTGGATTGGAGTTGGAGTTGGATTTGGAGTTGTAGTTGGAGTTGGAGTTGGAGTTGGAGTTGGAGGTGGAGTTGGAGTTGGAGTTGGAGTTGGAGTTGGAGTTGGAGTTGGAGTTGGAGTTGGAGTTGGAGTTGGAGTTGGAGTTGGAGTTGGAGTTGGAGTTGGAGTTGGAGTTGGAGTTGAAGTTGGAGTTGGAGTTGGAGTTGGAGTTGGAGTTGGAGTTGGAGTTGGAGTTGGAGTTGGAGTTGGAGTTGGAGTTGGAGTTGGAGTTGGAGTTGGAGTTGGAGTTGGAGTTGGAGTTGGAGTTGGAGTTGGAGTTGGAGTTGGAGTTGGAGTTGGAGTTGGAGTTGGAGTTGGAGTTGGAGTTGGAGTTGGAGTTGGAGTTGGAGTTGGAGTTGGAGTTGGAGTTGGAGTTGGAGTTGGAGTTGGAGTTGGAGTTGGAGTTGGAGTTGGAGTTGGAGTTGGAGTTGGAGTTGGAGTTGGAGTTGGAGTTGGAGTTGGAGTTGGAGTTGGAGTTGGAGTTGGAGTTGGAGTTGGAGTTGGAGTTGGAGTTGGAGTTGGAGTTGGAGTTGGAGTTGGAGTTGGAGTTGGAGTTGGAGTTGGAGTTGGAGTTGGAGTTGGAGTTGGAGTTGGAGTTGGAGTTGGAGTTGGAGTTGGAGTTGGAGTTGGAGTTGGATTTGGAGTTGGAGTTGGAGTTGGAGTAAGAGTCGGAGTTGGAGTTGGAGATGGAGTTGGAGTTGGAGTTGGAATAGTAGTTGGAGTTGGAGTTGGAGGTGGAGTTGGAGTTAGAGTTGGAGTTGGAGTTAGAGTTGGAGTTTGAGTTGGAGTTGGAGTTGGAGTTGGAGTTGGAGTTGCAGTTGCAGTTGCAGTTTGAGTTGGAGTTGGAGTTGGAGTTGGAGTTGGAGTTGGAGTTGGAGTTGGAGTTGGAGTTGGAGTTGGAGTTGGAGTTAGAGTTGGAGTTGGAGTTGGAGTTGGAGTTGGAGTTGGAGTTGGAGTTGGAGTTGGAGTTGGAGTTGGAGTTGGAGTTGGAGTTGGAGTTGGAGTTGGGGTTGGAGTTGGAGTTGGTGTTGGAGTTGGAGTTGGAGTTGAAGTTGGAGTTGGAGTTGGAGTTGGAGTTGGAGTTGGAGTTGGAGTTGGAGTTGGAGATTTTCAGCAATATCTGTATTGAGAATCATGCCACTTTGAAATAAACCTACACGCATCTAAATGGATAAAAGAAGAATTAATAAAACTCGGTTTCAAACGTCCGACCAGCAGGGTCGCAGGAGCAGTGGAGCTTTCTCAGTAATATCTGTATTGAGAGTCACACCACATTGAAAGATCCGTAAAAGTTTCTGAATGCATAGTAAACGATATAATAATATTCGGTTTTGAATATCCGTTAGAAACAACCTTGCAGTGTAACTTCTACAGTAATATCTGTATTGACAATCATACCAGGTTAAAGGATCCGTAAAAGGTTCTTAATGAATAGTATACGATATAATAATACTCGGTTTCGAATATCCAGCTATTAGAAACGCGTTTGCAGTGTAACTTATACAGTAATATCTGTAGTGGGATTCATGCCACGTTGAAGAATCCTCAAAAGGATCTGAATGGATAGTAAAAGATATCGTAGTAGAGGGTTTCGAATATACGCCACTAGAGAAACGTGATCAGTGTATCTTTCTCAGTAATATCTTTATTGAGTATCACACTATGTCAAAAGATCCGTTAAAGGATCTGAATAGATAGAAAAAGGTATCATAATACGCGGTTTCAAAAATCTCAGTAATATCTTTATTGAGTATCACACTATGTCAAAAGATCCGTTAAAGGATCTGAATAGATAGAAAAAGGTATCATAATACGCGGTTCCAAAAATCTGGCATTAGAGGCGCATTGGCAGTTGAACATTTTCTGTAATATCTATCTTGAGGATCATGCCACTTTGGAATATCCCTTAAAACATCTAAATGGATAGTAAAAGAATTAATAAAACTCGGTGTCAAACATCCGAACAGCATGGAGGCGTGAGCAGTAGAGCTTTCTCAGTAATAACTGAATTAGGATCACACCACATTGAAAGATCCGTAAAAGGTTCTAAATGGATATTAAACGATATAATAATACTCGGTTTGGAATATCCATTAAAAACGCGCTTTCAGTGTAACTCTTACAGTAATATCTGTATTGAGAATCATACTACGTTAAAGGATCCTTAAAAGGATCTGAATGGGAGTAAAAGATATAGTAGTAGTCAGTTTCGATTAGACGCCAACAGGAAACCGCGAGCAGTGGAAATTTCTCAGTAATATCTTTATTGATAATCACACCACGTTGAATGATCCGTAAAAGGGTCTTAAAGGATAGTAAACGATATAATCATACCCGGTTTCGCATATCCAGCCTTTAAAAACGCGCTCGCAGTGTAACTTCTACAGTTATATCTGTATTGGGAATTATACCACGTTGAAGGATCCTCAATAGTATTTGAAATAAATGTAAAAGATATAGTAGTAGTCGGTTTCGAATATACGCCAATAGGGAAGCGTGAGCAGTGGAACCGTCAGTTGCCATGTTGAAGGATCCTTAAAAGGATCTGAATGAATAGTAAGAGTCGTGGCATGATAGCCAATACAGATATTACTGAGAAGGTTCCATTGCCAATGCAGTTCTGATGGCGCGATATTTGAAACCCGGTATTAAAATACATTCTACTATCTATTCAGATCCATTTACGGATCTTTCAACGTGGTGTGATTCTCAATAAAGATATTACTGAGAAAGTTCCACATCACAAGCTTACCTGTTGGCGTATATACGAAACAGACTACTACTATATCTTTCACTATCCATTCAGATCCTTTTAAGAATCCATCAAATTGGCATGATTTCCAATACAGATATTACTGCAGAAGTTACACTGCTAACGCCTTTCTAATGGCTGGATATACGAAAGCGAGTATTATTATATCGTTTACTATCTATTAAGAACCTTTTACGGATCTTTCAACGTGGTGTGATTTTCAAATCAATCTAGTTGTTTGGAGTTGGAGTTGGAGTTGGAGCTGGAGCTGGAGTTGGAGTTGGAGTTGGTGTTGGAGTTGGAGTTGGAGTTGGAGTTGGAGTTGCAGTTGGAGTTGGAGTTGGAGTTGGAGTTGGAGTTGGAGTTGGAGTTGGAGTTGGAGTTGGAGTTGGAGTTGGTGTTGGAGTTGGAGTTGGAGTTGGAGTTGGAGTTGGAGTTGGAGTTGGAGTTGGAGTTGGAGTTGGAGTTGGAGTAGGAGTTGGAGTTGGAGTTGGAGTTGGAGTTGGAGTTGGAGTTGGAGTTGGAGTTGGAGTTGGAGTTGGAGTTGGAGTTGGAGTTGGAGTTGGAGTTGGAGTTGGAGTTGGAGTTGGAGTTGGAGTTGGAGTTGGAGTTGGAGTTGGAGTTGGAGTTGGAGTTGGAGTTGGAGTTGGTGTTGGAGTTGGAGTTGGAGTTGGAGTTGGAGTTGGAGTTGGAGTTGGAGTTGGAGTTGGAGTTGGAGTTGGAGTTGGAGTTGGAGTTGGAGTTGGAGTTGGAGTTGGAGTTGGAGTTGGAGTTGGAGTTGGAGTTGGAGTTGGAGTTGGAGTTGGAGTTGGAGTTGGAGTTGGAGTTGGAGTTGGAGTTGGAGTTGGAGTTGGAGTTGGAGTTGGAGCTGGAGTTGGAGTTGGAGTTGGAGTTGGAGTTGGAGTTGGAGTTGGAGTTGGAGTTGGAGTTGGAGTTGGAGTTGGAGTTGGAGTTGGAGTTGGAGTTGGAGTTGGAGTTGGAGTTGGAGTTGGAGTTGGAGTTGGAGTTGGAGTTGGAGTTGGAGTTGTAGTTGGAGTTGGAGTTGGAGTTGGAGTTGGAGTTGGAGTTGGAGTTGGAGTTGGAGTTGGAGTTGGAGTTGGAGATCCGTAAAAGGTTCTTAATCAATAGTATACGATATAATAAAACTCGGTTTCGAATATCCAGCTATTAGAAACGCGTTTGCAGTGTAACTTATACAGTTATATCTGTAGTGGGAATCATGCACCGTTGAAGAATCCTCAAAAGGATCTGAATGGATGGTAAAACATATCCTAGTAGAGGGTTTCGAATATACGCCACTAGAGAAACGTGAGCAGTGTATCTTTCTCAGTAATATCTTTATTGAGTATCACACTATGTTGAAAGATCCGTAAAAGGATCTGAATTGATAGAAAAAGGTATCATAATACGCGGTTCCAAAAATCTGGCATTAGAGGCGCATTGGCAGTTGAACATTTTCTGTAATATCTGTTTTGAGAATCATGCCACTTTGGAATATCCCTTAAAACATCTAAATGGATAGTAAAAGAATTACTAAAACTCGGTGTAAAACATCCGAACAGCATGGAGGCGTGAGCAGTAGAGCTTTCTCAGTAATATCTGAATTAGGAATCACACCACATTGAAAGATCCGTAAAAGGTTCTGAATGGATATTAAACGATATAATAATACTCGGTTTGGAATATCCATTAGTAACGCGCTTTCAGTGTAACTCTTACAGTAATATCTGTATTGAGAATCATACTACGTTAAAGGATCCTTAAAAGGATCTGAATGGGAGTAAAAGATATAGTAGTAGTCGGTTTCGATTAAACGCCAACAGGAAACGCGAGCAGTGGAAATTTCTCAGTAATATCTTTATTGAGAATCACACCACGTTGAATGATCCGTAAAAGGGTCTTAATGGATAGAAAACGATATAATAATACCCGGTTTTGCATATCCAGCCTTTAGAAACGTGCTCGCAGTGTAACTTCTACAGTAATATCTGTATTGGGAATTATACCACGTTGAAGTATCCTCAATAGGATTTGAAATAAATGTAAAAGTTATAGTAGTAGTCGGTTTCGAATATACGCCAATAGGGAAGCGTGAGCAGTGGAACTTTCTCAGTAATATCTTTATTGAGAATCACATCAATATGAAAGATCCGTAAAAGGATCTGAATAGATAGTGAAGGGTAATATATTACTCTGTTTAAAATATCAGGCTATCAGAGGCGCATTGGCAGTAGAACTTTTTCAGTAATATCTGTATCGAGATTCATGCCTCTTTGAAAGATCCCTAAAAAAATCCAACTGGATAGTAAAAGAATTAATAAAACACGACTTCATTCATCCGACCAGCAGGAGCGTGCAAGCATTGGAGCTTCCTCTGTGATATCTTTATTGAGAATCACACCACGTTGAAAGATCTGTAAATGGTTCTTAATGTATAGTACACGATATTATAATACTCGGTTTCGAATTTCCAGCCATTAGAAACGCGTATGCAGTGTAACTTCTACAGTAATATCTGTATTGTGAATCATGCCACGTTGAAGGATACAGTCAGTTTCGAACATCTGGCCAGCAGGCACGCGTGAGCATTGTAACTTCTACTGTAATATCTGTATTTGGAATCATGCCATGTTGAAGGATCCTTAAAAGGATCTGAATGAATAGTAAGAGTCGTGGCATGATTGCCAATACAGATATTACTGAGAAGGTTCCATTTCCAATGCAGTTCTGATGGCGCGATATTTGAAACCGGGTATTAAAATACAAACAAACTATCTATTCAGATCCTTTTACGGATCTTTCAAAGTGGTGTGATTCTCAATAAAGATATTACTGAGAAAGTTCCACATCACAAGCTTCCCTGTTGGCGTATATACGAAACAGACTACTACTATATCTTTTACTATCCATTCAGATCCTTTTAAGAATCCTTCAACGTGGCATGATTCCATAACAGATATTACTGCAGAAGTTACACTGCGAACGCCTTTCTAATGGCTGGATATTCGAAACCGAGTATTATTATATCGTTTACTATCCATTAAGAACCTTTTACGGATCTTTCAACGTGGTGTGATTCTCAAATCAAACTAGTTGTTTGGAGTTGGAGTTGGAGTTGGAGCTGGAGTTGGAGTTGGAGTTGGAGTTGGGGTTGGAGTTGGAGTTGGAGTTGGAGTTGGAGTTGGAGTTGGAGTTGGAGCTGGAGTTGGAGTTGGAGTTGGAGTTGGAGTTGGAGTTGGAGTTGGTGTTGGAGTTGGAGTTGGATTTGTAGTTGGAGTTGGAGTTGAAGTTGAAGTTGGAGTTGGAGTTGAAGTTGAAGTTGGAGTTGGAGTTGAAGTTGGAGTTGGAGTTGGAGTTAGAGTTGTAGTTGGAGTTGGAGTTGGAGTTGGAGTTGGAGTTGGAGTTGGAGTTGGAGTTGGAGTTGGAGTTGGAGTTGGAGTTGGAGTTGGAATTGGAATTGGAGTTGGAGTTGGAGTTGGAGTTGGAGTTGGAGTTGGAGTTGGAGTTGGAGTTGGAGTTAGAGTTGGAGTAGGAGTTGGAGTTGGAGTTGGAGTTGGAGTTGGAGTTGGAGTTGGAGTTGGAGTTGGAGTTGGAGTTGGAGATGGAATAGCTAGTTGGAACACCAACTGCAAATCCAACTCCAACTCTAACTCCAACTCCAATTCCAACCCCAACTCCAACTCCAACTCCAACTCCAACTCCAACTCCAACTCCAACTCCAACTCCAACTCCAACTCCAACTCCAACTCCAACTCCAACTCCAACTCCAACTCCAACTCCAACTCCAACTCCAACTCCAACTCCAACTCCAACTCCAACTCCAACTCCAACTCCAACTCCAACTCCATCTCCATCTCCAACTCCAACTCTAACTCCAACTCCACACTCAACTCCAACTCCAACTCCAACTCCAACTCCAACTCCAACTCCAACTCCAACTCCAACTCCAACTCCAACTCCAACTCCAACTCCAACTCCAACTCCAACTCCAACTCCAACTCCAACTCTAACTCCAACTCCAACTCCAACTCCAACTCCAGCTCCAACTCCAACTCCGACTCCGACTCCGACTCCGACTCCGACTCCGATTCCGACTCCGACTCCGACTCCGACTCCGACTCGGACTCCGACTCCGACTCCGACTCCGACTCCGACTCCGACTCCGACTCCAACTCCAACTCCAGCTCCAACTCCAACACCAACTCCAACTTCAACTTCAACTTCAACTTCAACTCCAACTCCAACTCCAAGTCCAAGTCCAACACCAACTCCAACTCCAAATCCAACTCCAAATCCAACTCCCAATCCAACTCCAAATCCAACTCCAACTCCAACGCCAATTCCGATTCAAACTCCACTCCAACTCCAACTCCACCTACAACTCCAACTCCAACTCCAATCCAACTCCAACTACAACTCCAACTCCAACTCCAACTAAAACTCCAACTCCAACTCCAACTCCAACTCCAACTCCAACTCCAACTCCAACTCCAAGTTCAAGTCCAACTCCAAGTCCAAGTCCAACTCCATCTCCAACTCCAACTCCAACTCCAACCACAACTCCAACTCCAACTCCTACTCCAACTCCAACTCCAACTCCAACTCCAACTCCAACTCCAACTCCAACTCCAACTCCAACTCCAACTCCAACTCCAACTCCAACTCCAACTCCAACTCCAACTCCAACTCCAACTCCAACTCCAATTCCAACTCCAACTCCAACTCCAACTCCAACTCCAACTCCAACTCCAACTCCAACTCCAACTCCAACTCCAACTCCAACTCCAACTCCAACTCCAACTCCAACTCCAACTCCAACTCCAACTCCAACTCCAACTCCAACTCAAAGTCAACTACAACTCCATCTCCAACTACAACTTCAACTCCAACTCCAACTCCAACTCCAACTCCAACTCCAACTCCAACTCCAACTCCAACTCCAATTCCAATTCCAACTCCCTTTCCTACTCCAACTCAAACTCCAACTGCAACTCCAACTCCAACTCCAACTCCACCTCCAACTCCAACTCCACCTCCAACTCCAACTCCAACTCCAACTCCAACTCCAACTCCAACTCCAACTCCAACTCCAACTCCAACTCCAACTCCAACTCCAACTCCAACTCCAACTCCAACTCCAACTCCAACTCCAACTCCAACTCCCACTCCAACTCCAACTCCAACTCCAACTCCAACTCCAACTACAACTCCAACTCCAACTACAACTCCAACTCCAACTCCAACTCCAACTCCAACTCCATATCTTCATTGAGAATCATACCACGTTGAAAGATACGTAATTTCATTGTGAAATTCAGAAATACTTTGATGACAGAACGCTAGAGGGAGCTTTGGGAATCGCGGATATTTGAAAAATCATTCGTAATATAATTCCATTGGAAGAGACATCAATAATAATGAAGTTTATATTAATTTAATATTCCTCATAAATGACTATTTCTATGGTAAAATCATCACTATCTTGATGCAAAACGAATTATACTCGAGAAATTAAATGCGCAAAGACCTAATAACCTGCTGATTATTCTTGGAACATCATAAGAAATTAAATTATTCGATATTACATCAGAAGAATAATTCTCCAACCCTCTAAAATCGCTTTTGAATATATTTACTCAAATACCTCCAAAAACGCAATACCAACCCCGTCAAAAACAAAGTTACCTGTGAAAATGAAATCGAGTTGGGAGGTGCATTAAATAAATAAATAATTTGAAAGTGTATAATTCCATGCGCCTGTCAAATCGAATTCATTTTATTATTTTCACAGGTATCTATGTTTTAGATGAGGTCTGTATTGCGTTTTTAGTGGTATTTGAGTAAATATATTCAAAATCGATTTTAGAGGGTTGGAGAATTATTCTTCTGTCATATCGAAGAATTTAATTTCTTATAATGTTCCAAGAATAATCAGCGAGATATTAGCTCTTTGCGAATTCAATTTCTCAAGTATAATTTGGTTTGCAACAAAATTGTGAGGTTTTCACTATAGAAATCATAATTTATGAGGAACATTAAATTAATATAAACTTCATTTGAATTGTATTAATGTCTCTTCCAATGGAATTATATTACGAATGAGTTTTCAAATTTCCGCGATTCCCAAAAAATATCCCTCTAGCGGTCTGTCATCAAAATATTTCGGAATTTCACTATGAAATTTGGCAGTTTGGTATAAAATGAAATTCTGAGCAACATTTCTTTGAGAAACTTTTTGATATTGTTCTGATTTCTACGTCTTTTGGTAATTTTTCTGAAAAAATGTCAATTTTGACAGGTTTGCAGAGTAACATGATCAATGACATAAATGTCAAAAATCATCATTTCTTGAGCACCAACTTTCCCGAAAATCAAAATTTCAAAAAACTATACAGGTGAGAAAATTTCCTCTTGGTGCGTACTTTTTGAAACGCACTGTATCAGTGATTCTGATTTTTTTTGTTGTTTTTACCAGTTCAGTAATAGCAAAAGTTCGGCAGTTCTTTATTTTATTATTTCAAGGGTTAAATCATAAAAAATCTACTTTTGAGCAACAAATCAGATTTTAATTTTTTTCAATATGGCGTACCGTTTTTCAAAATTCCAAAAATTCATAGTTCCATCGAAAATTGAATGAGGAATTTAAAAAAGATAGTTTCATAATTTTACCGTCATCGTAACATAGTTAAAAATTAAAATTAAAAAAATAAGCGCAATATTTTCAAGGATCTTATGAACCGATACAGCTCTTATTTGTTTTTCCTAGAAACTACCATCACCCCTTAAAACATATCTGTCATTTAAATCAATCGATTCAGCAGTTGCTGAGAATAACAATTTTTACTGATTTTCAGCATTTTTTTTTATTTATCCAGAAACGGTAATAGATAAAGATCTGAAACTTGCAGCATCGAAGTATCTTATGGGTACCAACATTTCCTGAAATAATGAGCCAGATATCTTTCTGGGGCCGATTCGGTATACTTTCGTCCTACGGCCTTTAGAATTCAATTTTTTTTTAAATGAAGTTTCATCATATGAATCCATTGATATCATTCTCAACTTCAACGAACTAATACTTCCGGAGATATGATTCTTCAAAGTTTTTACATAAAAAAATTCGAATTCAATTTTTTTTAGATGTAGTTTCACCATGCGAATCCACTGATATCATTCTCAACTTCAACGAGCTAATACTTCCAGAGATATGATTTCTCAAAGTTTTTGAACTAGAAATTTCGAATTCAATTTTTTCTAAGATGTAGTTCCATCATATGAATCCATTGATATCATTTATTAATTTTTTTTCAAGATGTGGTTTCATCATATGAATCCAATGATATCATTCTCAACTTCAACGAACTAATACTTTCGGAGATATGATTTTTCAAAGTTTTCACATTACAAATTTAGAATCCTATTTTTTTTTAATGTGGTTTCATCATATTATGAATCCATTGATATCATTCTAAACTTCAACGAACTAACACTTCCGGAGATATGATTCTTCAAAGTTTTTACATAACAAATTTCGAATTCAATTTTTTTTAGATGTAGTTTCATCATATGAATTTATTGATATCATTCTCAACTAATACTTTCGGAGATATGATTTCTCAAAGTTTTTACGTCACAAATTTAGAATTCAATTTTTTTTAAAGATGAAGTTTCATCATATGAATCCATTGATATCATTTTCAACTTCAACGAACTAATACTTCCGGAGATATGATTCTTCAAAGTTTCTACATTACAAATTTCAAATTAACTTTTTTCTAAGATGTAGTTTCATCATATAAATCCATTGATATCATTCTCAACATCAACGAACTGATACTTTCGGAGATATGATTTTTCAAAGTTTTTACATTACAAATTTCAAATTAATTTTTTTTTTAAATGTGGTTTCATCATTTGAATCCATTGATATCTTTCTCAACTTCAACGAACTAATACTTTCGGAGATATGATTTTTCAAAATTTTTACATTAGAAATTTCGAATTCAATTTTTTTAAGATGTAGTTTCATCATATGAATCCATTGATATCATTCTCAACTTCAACGAACTAATACTTTCGGAGATATTATTTTTCAAAGTTTTCACATTACAAATTTCGAATTAAATTTTTTTTAAAATGTGGTCTCATCATATGAATCCATTGATATCATTCTCAACTTCAATGAACTAATACTTTCAGAGATATAATTTTTCAAAGTTTTTACATTACAAATTTCGAATTAAATTCTATATATCAGTAACTATTCATCTGAAATTGCTGAAAGTTTGCAAGAGCCTTTAGAACCTAACTATACTGCCAGGTTTCAAGTTTTGACACGATCGGTTAAATATTGTTGGAGATTTGAGCAGACTTCTGCGAGTTCCGTAGATGGAATACCGTTCCCTCGATAAATTTTGAACAAAAGTAGATAGGGACTTTCAATTTTCAGGGTAGGTTGCGTTTCCGAATGGGAGGGTTAAGTTCGTTTTTGGGCATAATCGGTCTAACAAAATTTTTACATTTTAAATTTAAAATTCATTATTTATTAAAATCTAGTTTCATCATATGAATCCATTGATATCATTCTCGTTTTCAACGAACTAATACTTTCATAGATATGATTTTTCAAAGTTTTTACATTACAAATTTCGAATTAAATTTTTTTTAAGATGTAGTTTCATCATATGAATCCATTGATATAATTCTCAACTTCAACGAACTAATACTTTCAGAGATGTGCTTGAACCAATTTTTTTAGATGTAGTTCCCCCATACGAATCCATTGGTATCATTCTCAACTTCAACGAGCTAATACTTCCAGAGATATGATTTTTCAAAGTTTTTGAACTACAAATTTCGAATTCAATTTTTTCTAAGATGAAGTTTCATCATGTGATTCCATTGATATCACTCTCAACTTCAACGAAGTAATACCTTCGGAGATATTATTTTTCAAAGTTTTCACGTTACAAATTTCGAATTAAATTTTTTTCGAGATGTAGTTTCATCATATGAATTTATTGATATCATTCTCAACTTCAACGAACTAATACTTTCGGAGATATGATTTTTCAAAATTTTTACGTCACAAATTTAGAATTCAATTTTTTGGCGCTCTAGTTCCTCGCAACTGAGTGCTTATCAATTTGCCCAAATGTCTGTAATTTTCGAATATTTCGATGAAAATGGTCTTAAACGATTTGGTTCGACTCACTGATCAAGAATCCGTGGTCGAAATTCATTCTGTCCGGCCGGCCGTCCGGCCGTAGGCACGATAACTCTCGAACGGAATGGGCTAGAGAGTTGAAATTTTCAGAGTAGGTTTGGGGGATGAATATCTCGGCTAAGTTCGTTACTGGGTAAAATCGGACAGAAGGTTTCGGAGTAATAAAAAAAAAAATTTTTTTTTACAAATCAAATTCAAAATTAATTTTTTTTTAATAAGCAGTTTTATCATAAGAATCCATTCATATCATTTTTAACTCTAACAAGCTAATACTTTCGGAGATATGATTTTTCAAAATTTCAATGTAAATCGTATTTCACAGGTTGATATAATTATTCTATGTATATTCTATGTATAAATTGTCAACTTGACAGAAGGGAATATTGTAACTTCAAGGATATTGGGGTTGAAATACTCGTATTTTAGCGATGCAACGGGGACCTCACCCGAAAATGTTTGAAAATATTACGTAAATTGAAAGAATAATTCCAAAGTTCGAGAGAGGAGAAAATTTTGTGAACGTAGATCAGGAAATTTTTGATCGATTACAAGGTAATTTATTATTTTATACATGTTTTATGGAATACCTACTATTTGTAGGTACTTTAAACCTGTTTAGGGCAATTGTCATACGAAACTTGTTTTTTTGGCGCTCTAGTTCCTCGGAACAGATTGTTTATCAATTTGCCCAAGTGTCTGTAATTTTGGAATTTTTGGCTGAAAATGGTCTCAAATGATTTGGTTCGACTCACTGATCAAGAATCCGAGTGCGAAATCGATTCTGTCCGGCCGGCCGACCGGCCGTAGGCACGATAACTCTCGAACGAAAGGAGTTAGCGGATTGAAAATTTCAATGTGGTTTTGGAGCGTAAATATCTCGGACAAGTTCGTTAATGGGCGTTAACCATCAAGTGGTTTCGGAGTTATGGCCGATTTTAGTAAAAATATTTTTTATGAATATTTCCGAAACCGATCACTCGATCTATCTGAAATTTAGCACCAGACTGTAGAAGACAGTAGAATCATGACCTTTGTACGCATGTGCAGTTCTGTATTGACCAGATTACCGCAAAGTGTAAAAAAAAAAATTTGAAAATGTGGTGCAGTTCTCATTCTCATGATTGCTCATTTAATCTTCATAAATAAACTATTATTTGAATTGAATATCCTTTTTGATGCAGTTCTATCATATTAATACATTGATATAATTCCCAACTCTGAGAAACCAATACCTACCAGATATAATTTGTCTGTTTTTCTCAGAAAATTCTTACATTTCGGAACTGAACATGAAGTAAGAGATCTGAGAGTAGTGAGACTGCTTTTCATCCATAGACTTAGATATAACTCTCGAACGGAATGAGGTAGGTAGTTGAAATTTTCAGAGTAGTTTAGGGAGATGAATATCTCGGTTAAGTTCGTTATTGGGCAAAATTGGCCAGATTTAATTTGATTTCTTCCATGGTGCTTTTCTCATTCTCATGATTGCTCATTTAATCTTGATAAATAAACTATTATTTGAATTGAATTTCCTTTAGGATGCAGTTCTATTATATGAATACATTGATATAATTCCCAACTCTGAGAAACCAATACTTTCGGAGATATAATTTTTTTAAGATGAAGTTTCATCATATGAATCCATTGATATCATTCTCAACTTCAACGAACTAATACTTCCGGAGATATGATTCTTCAAAGTTTTTACATAAAAAAATTCGAATTCAATTTTTTTTAGATGTAGTTTCACCATGCGAATCCACTGATATCATTCTCAACTTCAACGAGCTAATACTTCCAGAGATATGATTTTTCAAAGTTTTCACATTACAAATTTCGAATTAAATTTTTTTTAAGATGTGGTCTCATCATATGAATCCATTGATATCATTCTCAACTTCAACGAACTAATACTTTCAGAGATATGATTTTTCAAAGTTTTTACATTACAAATTTCGAATTAAATTCTATATGTCAGTAACTATTCATCTGAAATTGCTGAAAGTTTGCAAGAGCCTTTAGAACCTAACTATACTGCCAAGTTTCAAGTTTTAACACGATCAGTTAAATATTGTTGGAGATTCGAGCAGACTTGTGCGATTTCCGTAGATGGGATACCGTTGCCTCGATAAATTTCGAACAAAAGTAGATAGGGACTTGCAATTTTCAGGGTAGGTTGCGTTTCCGAATGGGAGAGATAAGTTCGTTTTTTGGGCATAATCGGTGTAACAAAATTTTTACATTTTAAATTTAAAATTCATTATTTTTTAAAATCTATATTCATCATATGAATCCATTGATATCATTCTCGTTTTCTACGAACTGATACTTTCATAGATATGATTTTTCAAAGTTTTTACATTACAAATTTCGGATTCAATTTTTTTAAATGTAGTTTCATCATATGAATCCATTGATATAATTCTCAACTTCAACGAACTAATACTTTCAGAGATGTGATTTTTCAAAGTTTCTACATTACAAATTATTATATTATAATATTACTGAGAAAGTTCCACATCACAAGCTTCCCTGTTGGCGTATATACGAAACAGACTACTACTATATCTTTCACTATCCATTCAGATCCTTTTAAGAATCCTTCAACGTGGCATGATTCCCAATACAGATATTACTGCAGAAGTTACACTGCGAACGCCTTTCTAATGGCTGGATATTCGAAACCGAGTATTATTATATCGTTCACTATCCATTAAGAACCTTTTACGGATCTTTCAACGTGGTGTGATTCTCAAATCAAACTAGTTGTTTGGAGTTGGAGTTGGAGTTGGAGCTGGAGTTGGAGTTGGAGTTGGAGTTGGAGTTGGAGTTGGTGTTGGAGTTGGAGTTGGATTTGTAGTTGATGTTGGAGTTGAAGTTGAAGTTGGAGTTGGAGTTGAAGTTGAAGTTGAAGTTGGAGTTGGAGTTGGAGTTGGAGTTGGAGTTGGAGATGGAGTTGTAGTTGGAGTTGGAGTTGGAGTTGGAGTTGGAGTTGGAGTTGGAGTTGGAGTTGGAGTTGGAGTTGGAGTTGGAGTTGGAGTTGGAGTTGGAGTTGGAGTTGGAGTTGGAGTTGGAGTTGGAGTTGGAGTTGGAGTTGGAGTTGGAGTTGGAGTTGGAGTTGGAGTTGGAGTTGGAGTTGGAGTTGGAGTTGGAGTTGGAATTGGAGTTGGAGTTGGAGTTGGAGTTGGAGTTGGAGTTGGAGTCGGAGTTGGAGTTGGAGTTGGAGTTGGAGTTGGAGTTGGAGTTGGAGTTGGAATTGGAGTTGGAGATGGAATAGCTAGTTCAAACACCAACTGCAAATCCAACTCCAACTCTAACTCCAACTCCAACTCCAACTCCAACTCCAACTCCAACTCCAACTCCAACTCCAACTCCAACTCCAACTCCAACTCCAACTCCAACTCCAACTCCAACTCCAACTCCAACTCCATCTCCAACTCCAACTCTAACTCCAACTCCACCTTCAACTCCAACTCCAACTCCAACTCTAACTCCAACTCCAACTCCAACTCCAACTCCAACTCCAACTCCAACTCCAACTCCAGCTCCAACTCCGACTCCGACTCCGACTCCGACTCCGACTCCGACTCCGACTCCGACTCCGACTCCGACTCCGACTCCGACTCCGACTCCGACTCCGACTCCGACTCCGACTCCGACTCCGACTCCGACTCCGACTCCGACTCCGACCCCGACTCCGACTCCGACTCCGACTCCGACTCCGACTCCGACTCCGACTCCGACTCCGACTCCGACTCCGACTCCGACTCCAACTCCAACTCCAGCTCCAACTCCAACACCAACTCCAACTTCAACTTCAACTCCAACTCCAACTACAACTCCAACTCCAACTCCAACTCCAACTCCAAGAACAACACCAACTCCAACTCCAACTCCAACTCCAAATCCAACTCCAAATCCAACTCCAAATCCAACTCCAAATCCAACTCCAAATCCAACTCCAAATCCAACTCCAACTCCAACGCTAATTCCGATCCAAACTCCCCTCCAACTCCAAATCCACCTACAACTCCAACTCCAACTCCAATCCAACTCCAACTACAACTCCAACTCCAACTCCAACTCCAACTAAAACTCCAACTCCAACTCCAACTGCAACTCCAACTCCAACTCCAAGTTCAAGTCCAAGTCCAAGTCCAAGTCCAACTCCAACTCCATCTCCAACTCCAACTCCAACTCCAACTACAACTCCAACTCCAACTCCAACTCCAACTCCAACTCCAACTTCAACTCCAACTCCAATTCCAACTCCAACTCCAACTCAAACTCCAACTCCAACTCCAACTCCAACTCCAACTCCAACTCCAACTCCAACTCCAACTCCAACTCCAACTCCAACTCCAACTCCAACTCCAACTCCAACTCCAACTCCAACTCCAACTCCAACTCCAACTCCAACTCCAACTCCAACTCCAACTCAAACTTAACTACAACTCCATCTCCAACTACAACTCCAACTCCAACTCCAACTCCAACTCCAATTCCAATTCCAACTCCCACTCCTACTCCAACTCAAACTCCAACTGCAACTTCAACTCCAACTCTAACTCCATTTCCACCTCCAACTCCAACTACACCTCCAACTCCAACTCCAACTCCAACTCCAACTCCAACTCCAACTCCAACTCCAACTCCAACTCCAACTCCAACTCCAACTCCAACTCCAACTCCAACTCCAACTCCAACTCCAACTCCTACTCCAGTTCTAACTCCAACTGCAACTCCAACTCCAACTCCAACTCCAACTCCAACTCCAACTCCAACTCCAACTCCAACTCCAACTCCAACTCCAACTCCAACTCCAACTCCAACTCCAACTCCAACTCCAACTCCAACTCCAACTCCAACTCCAACTCCAACTCCAACTCCAACTCCAACTCCAACTCCAACTCCAACTCCAACTCCAACTCCAACTCCAACTCCAACTCCAACTCCAACTCCAACTCCAACTCCAACTCCAACTCCAACTCCAACTCCAACTCCAACTCCAACTCCAACTCCAACTCCAACTCCAACTCCAACTCCAACTCCAACTCCAACTCCAACTCCAACTCCAACTCCCACTCCAACTCCAACTCCAACTCCAACTCCAACTACAACTCCAACTCCAACTACAACTCCAACTCCAACTCCAACTCCAACTCCATTTCTTTCTTGAGAATCATACCACGTTGAAAGATACGTAATTGGATCTGAATAGATAGTAGAAGGTATTATAATACTCGTTTCCAAATATCGCGGCATCAGAACCGCATTGGCAAGGGAACCTTTTAAGTAATATCTGTATTGAGAATCATGCCAGGTCAAACATCTTGCCTGCAGGGAAGCGTGAGCAGCGTTATTTCTACAGTAATATCTGTATTGGAAATCATACCACGTTGAAGTATCCTTAAAAGGATCTGAATGGAGTCCTGAACGGATTCCTGAACAGAGTTAGAGTCCAACTCCAACTAAAACTGCAACTCTAACTCCAACTCCAACTCCAACTCCAACTTCAACTCTTTATTGAGAATCACACCACGTTGAAAGATCCGTAAAAGGTTCTTAATGGATAGTAAATGATATAATAATACTCGGTTCCGAATATCCAGCCATTAGAAAGGCGTTTGCAGTGTATCTTCTGCGGTAATATCTGTATTGGGAATCATGCCACGTTGAAGGATTCTTAAAAGGATCTGAATGGATAGTAAAAGATATAGTAGTTGTCTGTTTCGAATATACGCCAACAGTTGAAAGATCCGTAAAAGGATCTTAATAGATAGTAGAAGGTATTTTAATACTCGGTTTCAAATATCGCGCCATCAGAACTGCATTGGCTACTCAAACTCCAACTCCAACTACAACTCAAACTCCAACTCCAAATCTTTATTGAGAATCATACCACCTTGAAAGATACGTAATTGGATCTGAATAGATAGTACAAGGTATTAAAATACTCTATTTCAAATATCGCGGCATCAGAACCGCATTGGCAATGGAACCTCTTCAGTAATATCTGTATTGAGAATCATGCCACGTCGGTTTCAAACATCTGGCCTGCAGGGAAGCGTGAGCAGCGTAATTTCTACAGTAATATCTGTATTGGAAATCATACCACGTTGAAGTATCCTTAAAAGGATCTGAATGGAGTCCTGAACGGATTCCTGAACAGAGTTTGAGGCCAACTCCAACTAAAACTGCAACTCCAACTCCAACTCCAACTCCAACTTCAACTCTTTATTGAGAATCACACCACTTTAAAAGATCCGTAAAAGGTTCTTAATGGATAGTAAACGATATAATAATAATCGGTTTCGAATATCCTGCCATTAAAAAGGCGTTTGCAGTGTATCTTCTGCAGTAATATCTGTATTAGGAATCTTGCCACGTTGAAGGATTCTTAAAAGGATCTGAATGGATAGTAAAAGATATAGTAGTAGTCTGTTTCGTATATACGCCAACAGTTGAATGATCCGTAAAAGGATAATAATAATAAGATAGTAGAAGGTATTTTAATACTCGGTTTCAAATATCGCGCCATCAGAACTGCATTGGCAATATCTGTATTGTAATATCTGTATTGGCTATCATGCCACGACTCTTACTATCCATTCAGATCCTTTTAAGGATCCTTCAACATGGCATGATTCCAAATACAGATATTACAGTAGAAGTTACAATGCTGACTAGTGCCTGCTGGCCGGATGTTTGAAACTGACGTGGCATGATTCTCAATACAGATATTAGTGAAAATGTTGAACTGCCGATGCACCTCTGATGGCCTGATTTCTTCAACTGATTATTATGATGCCTTTTACTATCTGTTCAGATCCTTTTACGGATCTTTCAGCATGGTGTGATACTCAATGTATGATTGTCAATACAGATATTACTGTAGAAGTTACTCTGCAAGCTTGTTTCTAATGGATATTCGAAACAGAATATTATTATATCGTTTACTTTCCATTCAGCATCTTTTACGGATCTTTCAATGTGGTGTGACTCTCAATACAGATATTACTGAGAAAGCTCTACTGCTCTTGAGACCCTGCTGGTCGGACGTTTGAAACCGAGTTTTTCTATTTCTTCTATTATCCATTTAGATGCTTGTAGGTATATTACAAAGTGGCATGATTCTCAATACAGATATTGCTGAAAATGTTCAACTAAAAATGTGCCTCTGACGGACTGATTGTTGGAACAGAGTATAATGATACCTATTTGCTATATATTCAGAACCTTTTATGGATCTTCCAATGTGGTGTGATTCTCAATACAGATATTACAGAGGAAGCTCCACTGCTCACACATTCTTGCTGGTCGGATGTTTGAAATCGAGTGTTATTAAATCTATTACTCTCCATTTAGATGCTTTTAGGGATATTCCAGAGTGGCATGATCCTCAATTCAGATATTACTGAAAATGTTCAACTGCCGATGCACCTCTGATGGCCTGAATTTTGAAACCGATTATTATGATGCCTTTAACTATCTGTTCAGATCATTTTACGGATCTTTCAGCATGGTGTGATTCTCAATGAAGACATTACTGAGAAATATACACTGCTCACGCTTCCCTATTGGCGTATATTCGAAAACTGACTACTACGATATCTTGGAGTTGGAGTTGGAGTTGGGGTTGGAGTATGAGTTGGAGTTGGAGTTGGAGTTGGAGTTGAAGTTGGAGTTGGAGTTGGAGTTGGAGTTGGAGTTGGAGTTGGAGTTGGAGTTGGAGTTGGAGTTGGAGTTGGAGTTGGAGTTGGAGTTGGAGTTGGAGTTGGAGTTGGAGTTGAAGTTGGAGTTGGAGTTGGAGTTGGAGTTGGAGTTGGAGATTTTCATCAATATCTGTATTGAGAATCATGCCACTTTGAAAAGAAGAATTAATAAAACTCGGTTTCAAACGTCCGACCAGCAGGGTCGCGGGAGCAGTGGAGCTTTCTCAGTAATATCTGTTTTGAGAGTCACACCACATTGAGAGATTCGTGAAAGTTTCTGAATGGATAGTAAACGATATAATAATATTCGGTTTTGAATATCCTTCAGAAACAACCTTGCAGTGTAACTTCTACAGTAATATCTGTATTGACAATCATACCAAGTTAAAGGATCCGTAAAAGGTTCTTAATTAATAGTATACGATATAATAATACTCGGTTTCGAATATCCAGCTATTAGAAACGCGTTTGCAGAGTAACTTATACAGTAATATCTGTAGTGGGATTCATGCCACGTTGAAGAATCCTCAAAAGGATCTGAATGGATAGTAAAAGATATCGTAGTAGAGGTTTCGAATAAACGCCAGCATGGTGTGATTCTCAATGAAGACATTACTGAGAAATATACACTGCTCACGCTTCCCTATTGGCGTATATTCGAAAACTGACTACTACGATATCTTGGAGTTGGAGTTGGAGTTGGGGTTGGAGTATGAGTTGGAGTTGGAGTTGGAGTTGGAGTTGAAGTTGGAGTTGGAGTTGGAGTTGGAGTTGGAGTTGGAGTTGGAGTTGGAGCTGGAGTTGGAGTTGGAGTTGGAGTTGGAGTTGGAGTTGGAGTTTGAGTTTGAGTTGGATTGGAGTTGGAGTTGGATTTGGAGTTGGAGTTGGAGTTGGAGTTGGAGTTGGAGTTGGAGTTGGAGTTGGAGTTGGAGTTGGAGTTGGAGTTGGAGTTGGAGTTGGAGTTGGAGTTGGAGTTGGAGTTGAAGTTGGAGTTGGAGTTGGAGTTGGATTTGGAGTTGGAGATTTTCATCAATATCTGTATTGAGAATCATGCCACTTTGAAAAGAAGAATTAATAAAACTCGGTTTCAAACGTCCGACCAGCAGGGTCGCGGGAGCAGTGGAGCTTTCTCAGTAATATCTGTTTTGAGAGTCACACCACATTGAGAGATTCGTGAAAGTTTCTGAATGGATAGTAAACGATATAATAATATTCGATTTTGAATATCCTTCAGAAACAACCTTGCAGTGTAACTTCTACAGTAATATCTGTATTGACAATCATACCAAGTTAAAGGATCCGTAAAAGGTTCTTAATTAATAGTATACGATATAATAATACTCGGTTTCGAATATCCAGCTATTAGAAACGCGTTTGCAGTGTAACTTATACAGTAATATCTGTAGTGGGATTCATGCCACGTTGAAGAATCCTCAAAAGGATCTGAATGGATAGTAAAAGATATCGTAGTAGAGGTTTCGAATAAACGCCACTAGAGAAACATGATTAGTGGATCTTTCTCAGTAATATCTTTATTGAGTATCACACTAAGTTGAAAGATCCGTAAAAGGATCTGAATAGATAGAAAAAGGTATCATAATATGCGGTTCCAAAAATCTGGCATTAGAGGCGCATTGGCAGTTGAACATTTTCTGTAATATCTGTTTTGAGGATCATGCCACTTTGGAATATCCCTTAAAACATCTAAATGGATAGTAAAAGAATTAATAAAACTCGGTGTCAAACATCCGAACAGCATGGAGGCGTGAGCAGTAGAGCTTTCTCAGTAATAACTGAATTAGGAATCACACCACATTGAAAGATCCGTAAAAGGTTCTAAATGGATATTAAAAGATATAATAACACTCGGTTTGGAATATCCATTAGAAACGCGCTTTCAGTGTAACTCTTACAGTAATATCTGTATTGAGAATCATACTACGTTTAAGGATCCTTAAAAGGATCTGAATGGGAGTAAAAGATATAGTAGTAGTCAGTTTCGATTAGACGCCAAAAGGAAACCACGAGCAGTGGAAATTTCTCAGTAATATCTTTGTTGAGAATCACACCACGTTAAATGATCAGTAAAAGGGTCTTAATGGATAGTAAACGATATAATAATACCCGGTTTCGCATATCCAGCCTTTAGAAACGCGCTCGCAGTGTAACTTCTACAGTAATATCTGTATTGGGAATTATACCACGTTGAAGGATCCTCAATTGGATTTGAAATAAATGTAAAAGATATAGTAGTAGTCGGTTTCGAATATATGCCAATAGGGAAGCGTGAGCAGTGGAACTTTCTCAGTAATATCTTTATTGAGAATCACATCAATATGAAAGATCCGTAAAAGGATCTGAATAGATAGTAGAAGGTAATATATTACTCGGTTTAAAATATCAGGCCATCAGAGGCACATCGGCAGTAGAACTTTTTCAGTAATATCTGTATCGAGACTCATGCCTCTTTGAAAGATCCCTAAAAGAATCCAACTGGATAAAAAAAAAGAACTAATGAAACACGACTTCATTCATCCGACCAGCAGGAGCGTGCAAGCATTGGAGCTTCCTCTGTAATATCTTTATTGAGAATCACACCACGTTGAAAGATCTGTAAATGGTTCTTAATGTATAGAACACGATATTATAATACTCGGTTTCGAATTTCCAGCCATTAGAAACGCGTACGCAGTGTAACTTCTACAGTATTATCTGTATTGTGAATCATGCCACGCTGAAGGATCCTTAAAATCTTCTGAATGGATAGTAAAAGATATAGTAGTAGTCTGTATCGAATATACGCCAACAGGGAAGGGTGAGCAGTGGAACTTTCTCAGTAATAACTGTATTGAGAATCACACCACGTTGAAAGATCAGTGAAAGGATCTGAATATATAGTAGAAGGTAATACTCGGTTTCAAATATAGCGCCATCAGAACCGCATTGGCAATGGAACCTTATCAGTAATATCTGTATTGAGAATCATGCCCCGTCAGTTTCGAACATCTGGCCAGCAGGCACGCGTGAGCATTGTAACTTCTACTGTAAAATCTGTATTTGGAATCATGCCATGTTGAAGGATCCTTAAAAGGATCTGAATGGATAGTAAGAGTCGTGGCATGATAGCCAATACAGATATTACTGAGAAAGTTCCACATAACAAGCTTACCTGTTGGCGTATATACGAAACAGACTACTACTATATCTTTCACTATCCATTCAGATCCTTTTAAGAATCCTTCAACGTGGCATGATTTCCAATACAGATATTACTGCAGAACTGCGAACGCCTTTCTAATGGCTGGATATACGAAGGCGAGTATTATTATATCGTTTACTATCTATTAAGAACCTTTTACGGATCTTTCAACGTGGTGTGATTCTCAAATCAATCTAGTTGTTTGGAGTTGGAGTTGGAGCTGGAGCTGGAGTTGTAGTTGGAGTTGGAGTTGGAGTTGGAGTTGGAGTTGGAGTTGGAGTTGGAGTTGGAGTTGGAGTTGGAGTTGGTGTTGGAGTTGGAGTTGGAGTTGGAGTTGGAGTTGGAGTTGGAGTTGGAGTTGGAGTTGGAGTTGGAGTTGGAGTTGGATTTGTAGTTGGAGTTGGAGTTGGAGAGTTGGAGTTGGAGTTGGAGTTGGAGTTGGAGTTGGAGTTGGAGTTGGAGTTGGTGTTGGAGTTGGAGTTGGAGTTGGAGTTGGAGTTGGAGTTGGAGTTGGAGTTGGAGTTGGAGTTGGAGTTGGAGTTGGAGTTGGAGTTGGAGTTGGAGTTGGAGTTGGAGTTGGAGTTGGAGTTGGAGTTGGAGTTGGAGTTGGAGTTGGAGTTGGAGTTGGAGTTGGAGTTGGAGTTGGAGTTGGAGTTGGAGTTGGAGTTGGAGTTGGAGTTGGAGTTGGAGTTGGAGTTGGAGTTGGAGTTGGAGTTGGAGTTGGAGTTGGAGTTGGAGTTGGAGTTGGAGTTGGAGTTGGAGTTGGAGTTGGAGTTGGAGTTGGAGTTGGAGTTGGAGTTGGAGTTGGAGTTGGAGTTGGAGTTGGAGTTGGAGTTGGAGTTGGAGTTGGAGTTGGAGTTGGAGTTGGAGTTGGAGTTGGAGTTGGAGTTGGAGTTGGAGTTGGAGTTGGAGTTGGAGTTGGAGTTGGAGTTGGAGTTGGAGTTGGAGTTGGAGTTGGAGTTGGAGTTGGAGTTGGAGTTGGAGTTGGAGTTGGAGTTGGAGTTGGAGTTGGAGTTGGAGTTGGAGTTGGAGTTGGAGTTGGAGTTGGAGTTGGAGTTGGAGTTGGAGTTGGAGTTGGAGTTGGAGTTGGAGTTGGAGTTGGAGTTGGAGTTGGAGTTGGAGTTGGAGTTGGAGTTGGAGTTGGAGTTGGAGTTGGAGTTGGAGTTGGAGTTGGAGTTGGAGTTGGAGTTGGAGTTGGAGTTGGAGTTGGAGTTGGAGTTGGAGTTGGAGTTGGAGTTGGAGTTGGAGTTGGAGTTGGAGTTGGAGTTGGAGTTGGAGTTGGAGTTGGAGTTGGAGTTGGAGTTGGAGTTGGAGTTGGAGTTGGAGTTGGAGTTGGAGTTGGAGTTGGAGTTGGAGTTGGAGTTGGAGTTGGAGTTGGAGTTGGAGTTGGAGTTGGAGTTGGAGTTGGAGTTGGAGTTGGAGTTGGAGTTGGAGTTGGAGTTGGAGTTGGAGTTGGAGTTGGAGTTGGAGTTGGAGTTGGAGTTGGAGTTGGAATAGGAGTTGGAGTTGGAGTTGGAGTTGGAGTTGGAGTTGGAGTTGGAGTTGGAGTTGGAGTTGGATTTGGAGTTGGAGTTGGATTTGGAGTTGGAGTTGGAGTGGGAGTTGGAATTGGAGTTGGAGTTGGAGTTGGAGTTGGAGTTGGAGTTGGAGTTGGAGTTGGAGTTGGAGTTGGAGTTGGAGTTGGAGTTGGAGTTGGAGTTGGAGTTGGAGTTGGAGTTGGAGTGGGAGTTGGAGTTGGAGTTGGAGTGGGAGTTGGAGTTGGAGTTGGAGTTGGAGTTGGAGTTGGAGTTGGAGTTGGAGTTGGAGTTGGAGTTGGAGTTGGAGTTGGAGTTGGAGTTGGAGTTGGAGTTGGAGTTGGAGTTGGAGTTGGAGTTGGAGTTGGAGTTGGAGTTGGAGTTGGAGTTGGAGTTGGAGTTGGAGTTGGAGTTGGAGATGGAGTTGGAGTTGAAGTTGGAGTTGGAGTTGGAGTTGTAGTTGGAGTTGGAGTTGGAGTTGGAGTTGGAGTTGGAGTTGGAGATGGAGTTGGAGTTGGAGTTGGAGTTGGAAATGGAGTTGGAGTTGGAGTTGGAGTTGGAGTTTGAGTTGGAGTTGGAGTTGGAGTTGGAGTTGGAGTTGCAGTTGGAGTTGGTGTTGGAGTTGGAGTTGGAGTTGGAGTTGGAGTTGAAGTTGGAGTTGGAGTTGGAGTTGGTGTTGGAGTTGGAGTTGGAGTTGGAGTTGGAGTTGGAGTTGGAGTTGGAGTTGGAGTTGGAGTTGGAGTTGGAGTTGGAGTTGGAGTTGGAGTTGGAGTTGGAGTTGGAGTTGGAGATGGAATAGCTAGTTGAAACACCAACTGCAAATCCAACTCCAACTCTAACTCCAACTCTAACTTCAACTCCAACTCCAACTCCAACTCCAACTCCAACTCCAACTCCAACTCCAACTCCAACTTCAACTCCAACTCCAACTCCAACACCAACTCCAACTCCAACTCCAACTCCAACTCCAACTCCAACTCCAACTCCCACTCCAACTCCAACTCCAACTCCAACTCCAACTCCAACTCCAACTCCAACTCCAACTCCAACTCCATTTCCAACTCCAACTCCAACTCCAACTCCAACTCCATCTCCAACTCCAACTCCAACTCCAACTCCAACTCCAACTCCAACTCCAACTCCAACTCCAACTCCAACTCCAACTCCAACTCCAACTACAACTCCAACTCCAACTCCAACTTCAACTCCAACTCCATCTCCAACTCCAACTCCAACTCCAACTCCAACTCCAACTCCAACTCCAACTCCAACTCCAACTCCAACTCCAACTCCAACTCCAACTCCAACTCCAACTCCAACTCCAACTCCAACTCCAACTCCAACTCCCACTCCAACTCCAACTCCAACTCCCACTCCAACTCCAACTCCAACTCCAACTCCAACTCCAACTCCAACTCCAACTCCAACTCCAACTCCAACTCCAACTCCAACTCCAACTCCAACTCCAACTCCAACTCCAACTCCCACTCCAACTCCAACTCCAACTCCAACTCCAACTCCAACTCCAACTCCAACTCCAACTCCAACTCCAACTACAACTCCAACTCCAACTCCATATCTTTATTGAGAATCATACCACAATGAAAGACACGTAATTGGATATGAATAGATAGTAGAAGGTATTATAATACTCGGTTCCAAATATCGCGGCATCAGAACCGCATTGGCAAAGGAACCTTTTCAGTAATATCTGTATTGAGAATCTTGCCACGTCGGTTTCAAACATCTGGCCTGCAGGGAAGCGTGAGCAGCGTAATTTCTACAGTAATATCTGTATTGGAAATCATACCACGTTGAAGTATCCTTAAAAGGATCTGAATGGAGTCCTGAACGGATTCCTGAACAGAGTTTGAGTCCAACTCCAACTAAAACTGCATCTCCAACTCCAACTCCAACTCCAACTCCAACTTCAACTCTTTATTGAGAATCACACCACGTTGAAAGATCCGTAAAAGGTTCTTAGTGGATAGTAAACGATATAATAATACTCGGTTTCGAATATCCAGCCATTAGAAAGGCGTTTGCAGTGTATCTTCTGCAGTAATATCTGTATTGGGAATCATGCCACGTTGAAGGATTCTTAAAAGGATCTGAATGGATAGTAAAAGATATAGTAGTAGTCTGTTTCGTATATACGCCAACAGTTGAAAGATCCGTAAAAAGATCTTAATAGATAGTAGAAGGTATTTTAATACTCGGTTTCAAATATCGCGCCATCAGAACTGCATTGGCAATGGAACCTTCTAAGTAATATCTGTATTGGCTATCATGCCACGACTCTTACTATCCATTCAGATCCTTTTAAGGATCCTTCAACATTGCATGATTCCAAATACAGATATTAAAGTAAAAGTTACAATGCTCACTAGTGCCTGCTGGCCGGATGTTTGAAACTGACGTGGCATGATTCTCAATACAGATATTAGTGAAAAAGTTGAACTGCTGATGCACCTCTGATGGCCTGATTTCTTAAACAGATTATTATGATACCTTTTACTATCTGTTCAGATCCTCTTACGGATATTTCAGCATGGTGTGATTCTCAATGTATGATTGTCAATACAGTTACTCTGCAAGCTTGTTTCTAATGGATATTCGTAACAGAATATTATTATATCGTTAACTAGCCATTCAGAATCTTTTACGGATCTGTCAATGTGGTGTGACTCTCAATACAGATATTACTGAGAAAGCTCTACTGCTCTTGAGACCCTGCTGGTCGGACGTTTGAAACCGAAATTTATTATTTCTTCTATTATCCATTTAGATTATTGTAGGTATATTACAAAGTGGCATGATTCTCAATACAGATATTGCTGAAAATGTCCAACTAAAAATGTGCCTCTGACGGACTGATTGTTGGAACAGAGTATAATGATACCTATTTGCTATATATTCAGAACCTTTTATGAATCTTCCAATGTGGTGTGATTCTCAATACAGATATTACAGAGGAAGCTCCACTGCTCACGCAATCTTGCTGGTCGGATGTTTGATGATGTTTTATTAAATCAATTACTCTCCATTTAGATGCTTTTAGGGATATTCCAGAGTGGTATGATTCTCAATTCAGAAATTACTGAAAATGTTCAACTGCCGATGCACCTCTGATGGCCTGATTTTTGAAACCGATTATTATTATGCCATTTTACGGATCATTCAGCATGGTGTGATTCTCAATGAAGACATTACTGAGAAATATACACTGCTCACGCTTCCCTATTGGCGTATATTCGAAAACCGACTACTACGATATCTTGGAGTTGGAGTTGGAGTTGGAGTTGGAGTTGGAGTTGGAGTTGGAGTTGGAGTTGGAGTTGGAGTTGGAGTTGGAGTTGGAGTTGGAGTTGGAGTTGGAGTTGGAGTTGGAGTTGGAGTTGGAGTTGGAGTTGGAGTTGGAGTTGGAGTTGGAGTTGGAGTTGGAGTTGGAGTTGGAGTTGGAGTTGGAGTTGGAGTTGGAGTTGGAGTTGGAGTTAGAGTCGGAGTTGGAGTTGGAGATGGAGTTGGAGTTGGAGTTGGAATAGCAGTTGGAGTTGGAGTTGGAGGTGGAGTTGGAGTTGGAGTTCGAGTTGGAGTTGGAGTTGGAGTTGGAGTTGGAGTTGGAGTTGGAGTTGGAGTTGGAATAGCAGTTGGAGTTGGAGTTGGAGGTGGAGTTGGAGTTGGAGTTGGAGTTGGAGTTGGAGTTGGAGTTGGAGTTGGAGTTGGAGTTGGAGTTGGAGTTGGAGTTGGAGTTGGAGTTGGAGTTGGAGTTGGAGTTGGAGTTGGAGTTGGAGTTGGAGTTGGAGTTGGAGTTGAAGATTTTCATCATTATCTGTATTGAGGATCATGCCACTTTGAAATATACCTATACGCATCTTAATGGATAAAAGAAGAATTAATAAAACTCGCTTTCAAACGTCCGACCAGCAGGTTCGCGGGAGCAGTGGAGCTTTCTCAGTAATATCTGTATTGAGAGTCACACCACATTGAAAGATCCGTAAAAGTTTCTGAATGGATAGTAAACGATATAATAATATTTGGTTTTGAATATCCTTTAGAAACAACCTTGCAGTGTAACTTCTAAAGTAATATCTGTATTGACAATCATACCACGTTAAAGGATCCGTAAAAGGTTCTTAATTAATAGTATACGATATAATAATACTAGGGTTCGAATATCCAGCTATTAGAAACGCGTTTGCAGTGTAACATATACAGTAATATCTGTAGTGGGAATCATGCCACGTTGAAGAATCCTCAAAAGGATCTGAATGGATAGTAAAAGATATCGTAGTAGAGGGTTTCGAATATACGCCACTAGAGAAACGTGAGCAGCGTATCTTTCTCAGTAATATCTTTATTGAGTATCACACTATGTTGAAAGATCCGTAAAACGATCTGAATAGATAGAAAAAGGTCTCATAATACGCGGTTCCAAAAATCTGGCATTAGAGGCGCATTGGCAGTTGGACATTTTCTGTAATATCTGTTTTGAGAATCATGCCACTTTGGAATATCCCTTAAAACATCTAAATGGATAGTAAAAGAATTAATAAAACTCGGTGTCAAACATCCGAACAGCATGGAGGCGTGAGCAGTAGAGCTTTCTCAGTAATATCTGAATTAGGAATCACACCACATTGAAAGATCCGTAAAAGGTTCTAAATGGATATTAAACGTTATAATAATACTCGGTTTGGAATATCCATTAGAAACGCGCTTTCAGTGTAACTCTTACAGTAATATCTGTATTGAAAATCATACTACATTAAAGGATCCTTAAAAGGATCTGAATGGGAGTAAAAGATATAGTAGTAGTCGGTTTCGATTAGACGCCAACAGGAAACCACGAGCAGTGGAAATTTCTCAGTAATATCTTTATTGAGAATCACACCACGTTGAATGATCCGTAAAAGGGTCTTAATGGATGGTAAACGATATAATAATACCCGGTTCCGCATGTCCAGCCTTTAGAAACGCGCTCGCAGTGTAACTTCTACAGTAATATCTGTATTGGGAATTATACCACATTGAAGGATCCTCAATAGGATTTGAAATAAATGTAAAAGATATAGTAGTAGACGGTTTCGAATATACGCCAATAGGGAAGCGTGAGCAGTGGAACTTTCTCAGTAATATCTTTATTGAGAATCACATCAATATGAAAGATCCGTAAAAGGATCTGAATAGATAGTAAAAGGTAATATATTACTCGGTTTAAAATATCAGGCCATCAGAGGCGCATTGGCAGGACAACTTTTTCAGTAATATCTGTATCGAGATTCATGCCTCTTTGAAAGATCCCTAAAAGAATCCAACTGGATAGTAAAAGAATAATAAAACACGACTTCATTCATCCGACCAGCAGGAGCGTGCAAGCATTGGAGCTTCCTCTGTAATATCTTTATTGAGAATCACACCAAGTTGAAAGATCTGTGAATGGTTCTTAATGTATAGTACACGATATTATAATACTCGGTTTCGAATTTCCAGCCATTAGAAACGGGTACGCAGTGTAACTTCTACAGTAATATCTGTATTGTGAATCATGCCACGTTGAAGGATCCTTAAAAGCTTCTGAATGGATAGTAAAAGATATAGTAGTAGTCTGTATCAAATATACGCCAACAGGGAAGCGTGAGCAGTGGAACTTTCTCAGTAATATCTTTATTGAGAATCACACCACGTTGGAAGATCTGTGAAAGGATCTGAATATATAGTAGAAGGTAATACTCGGTTTCAAATATAGCGCCATCAGAACCGCATTGGCAATGGAACCTTATCAGTAATATCTGTATTGAGAATCATGCCCCGTCAGTTTCGAACATCCGAACAGCAGGCACGCGTGAGCATTTTAACTTCTCCTGTAAAATCTGTATTTGGAATCATGCCATGTCGAAGGATCCTTAAAAGGATCTGAATGAATAGGAAGAGTCGTGGCATGATTGCCAATACAGATATTACTGAGAATGGAGTTCTGATGGCGCGATATTTGAAACCGGGTATTTAAATACATTCTCCTATCTATTCAGATCCTTTTACGGATCTTTCAACGTGGTGTGATTCTCAATAAAGATATTACTGAGAAAGTTCCACATCAAAAGCTTACCTGTTGGTGTATATACAGAACAGACTACTACTATATCTTTCACTATCCATTCAGATCCTTTTAAGAATCCTTCAACGTGGTATGATTCTCAATACAGATATTACTGCAGCAGTTACACTGCGCACGCCTTTCAAATGGCTGGATATACGAAAGCGAGTATTATTATATCGTTTACTATCTATTAAGAACCTTTTACGGATCTTTCAACGTGGTGTGATTCTCAAATCAATCTAGTTGTTTGGAGTTGGAGTTGGAGTTGGAGCTGGAGCTCCAAGTCGAGTTTCATTAAATCTATTACTCTCCATTTAGATGCGTTCAGGGATACTCCAGAAGGGCATGATTCTCAATTCAGATATTACTGAAAATGTTCAACTGCCGATGCACCTCTGATGGCCTGATTTTTGAAACCGATTATTATGATGCCTTTAACTATCTGTTCAGATCATTTTACGGATCTTTCAGCATGGTGTGATTCTCAATGAAGACATTACTGAGAAATATACACTGCTTACGCTTCCCTATTGGCGTATATTCGAAAACCGACTACTACGATATCTTGGAGTTGTAGTTGGAGTTGGAGTTGGAGTTGGAGTTGGAGTTGGAGTTGGAGTTGGAGTTGGAGTTGGAGTTGGAGTCGGAGTTGGAGTTGGAGTTGGAGTTGGAGTTGGAGTTGGAGTTGGAGTTGGAGTTGGAGTTGGAGTTGGAGTTGGAGTTGGAGTTGGAGTTGGAGTTGGAGTTGAAGATTTTCATCATTATCTGTATTGAGGATCATGCCACTTTGAAATATACCTATACGCATCTTAATGGATAAAAGAAGAATTAATAAAACTCGCTTTCAAACGTCCGACCAGCAGGTTCGCGGGAGCAGTGGAGCTTTCTCAGTAATATCTGTATTGAGAGTCACACCACATTGAAAGATCCGTAAAAGTTTCTGAATGGATAGTAAACGATATAATAATATTTGGTTTTGAATATCCTTTAGAAACAACCTTGCAGTGTAACTTCTAAAGTAATATCTGTATTGACAATCATACCACGTTAAAGGATCCGTAAAAGGTTCTTAATTAATAGTATACGATATAATAATACTAGGGTTCGAATATCCAGCTATTAGAAACGCGTTTGCAGTGTAACATATACAGTAATATCTGTAGTGGGAATCATGCCACGTTGAAGAATCCTCAAAAGGATCTGAATGGATAGTAAAAGATATCGTAGTAGAGGGTTTCGAATATACGCCACTAGAGAAACGTGAGCAGCGTATCTTTCTCAGTAATATCTTTATTGAGTATCACACTATGTTGAAAGATCCGTAAAACGATCTGAATAGATAGAAAAAGGTCTCATAATACGCGGTTCCAAAAATCTGGCATTAGAGGCGCATTGGCAGTTGGACATTTTCTGTAATATCTGTTTTGAGAATCATGCCACTTTGGAATATCCCTTAAAACATCTAAATGGATAGTAAAAGAATTAATTAAACTCGGTGTTTCATTAAATCTATTACTCTCCATTTAGATGCGTTCAGGGATACTCCAGAGTGGCATGATTCTCAATTCAGATATTACTGAAAATGTTCAACTGCCGATGCACCTCTGATGGCCTGATTTTCGAATATCCAGCTATTAGAAACGCGTTTGCAGTGTAACATATACAGTAATATCTGTAGTGGGAATCATGCCACGTTGAAGAATCCTCAAAAGGATCTGAATGGATAGTAAAAGATATCGTAGTAGAGGGTTTCGAATATACGCCACTAGAGAAACGTGAGCAGCGTATCTTTCTCAGTAATATCTTTATTGAGTATCACACTATGTTGAAAGATCCGTAAAACGATCTGAATAGATAGAAAAAGGTCTCATAATACGCGGTTCCAAAAATCTGGCATTAGAGGCGCATTGGCAGTTGGACATTTTCTGTAATATCTGTTTTGAGAATCATGCCACTTTGGAATATCCCTTAAAACATCTAAATGGATAGTAAAAGAATTAATTAAACTCGGTGTCAAACATCCGAACAGCATGGAGGCGTGAGCAGTAGAGCTTTCCCAGTAATATCTGAATTAGGAATCACACCACATTGAAAGATCCGTAAAAGGTTCTAAATGGATATTAAACGTTATAATAATACTCGGTTTGGAATATCCATTAGAAACGCGCTTTCAGTGTAACTCTTACAGTAATATCTGTATTGAAAATCATACTACATTAAAGGATCCTTAAAAGGATCTGAATGGGAGTAAAAGATATAGTAGTAGTCGGTTTCGATTAGACGCCAACAGGAAACCGCGAGCAGTGGAAATTTCTCAGTAATATCTTTATTGAGAATCACACCACGTTGAATGATCCGTAAAAGGGTCTTAATGGATGGTAAACGATATAATAATACCCGGTTCCGCATGTCCAGCCTTTAGAAACGCGCTCGCAGTGTAACTTCTACAGTAATATCTGTATTGGGAATTATACCACATTGAAGGATCCTCAATAGGATTTGAAATAAATGTAAAAGATATAGTAGTAGACGGTTTCGAATATACGCCAATAGGGAAGCGTGAGCAGTGGAACTTTCTCAGTAATATCTTTATTGAGATACACATCAATATGAAAGATCCGTAAAAGGATCTGAATAGATAGTAAAAGGTAATATATTACTCGGTTTAAAATATCAGGCCATCAGAGGCGCATTGGCAGGAGAACTTTTTCAGTAATATCTGTATCGAGATTCATGCCTCTTTGAAAGATCCCTAAAAGAATCCAACTGGATAGTAAAAGAATAATAAAACACGACTTCATTCATCCGACCAGCAGGAGCGTGCAAGCATTGGAGCTTCCTCTGTAATATCTTTATTGAGAATCACACCAAGTTGAAAGATCTGTGAATGGTTCTTAATGTATAGTACACGATATTATAATACTCGGTTTCGAATTTCCAGCCATTAGAAACGGGTACGCAGTGTAACTTCTACAGTAATATCTGTATTGTGAATCATGCCACGTTGAAGGATCCTTAAAAGCTTCTGAATGGATAGTAAAAGATATAGTAGTAGTCTGTATCAAATATACGCCAACAGGGAAGCGTGAGCAGTGGAACTTTCTCAGTAATATCTTTATTGAGAATCACACCACGTTGGAAGATCTGTGAAAGGATCTGAATATATAGTAGAAGGTAATACTCGGTTTCAAATATAGCGCCATCAGAACCGCATTGGCAATGGAACCTTATCAGTAATATCTGTATTGAGAATCATGCCCCGTCAGTTTCGAACATCCGAACAGCAGGCACGCGTGAGCATTTTAACTTCTCCTGTAAAATCTGTATTTGGAATCATGCCATGTCGAAGGATCCTTAAAAGGATCTGAATGAATAGGAAGAGTCGTGGCATGATTGCCAATACAGATATTACTGAGAATGGAGTTCTGATGGCGCGATATTTGAAACCGGGTATTTAAATACATTCTCCTATCTATTCAGATCCTTTTACGGATCTTTCAACGTGGTGTGATTCTCAATAAAGATATTACTGAGAAAGTTCCACATCAAAAGCTTACCTGTTGGTGTATATACAGAACAGACTACTACTATATCTTTCACTATCCATTCAGATCCTTTAAAGAATCCTTCAACGTGGTATGATTCTCAATACAGATATTACTGCAGCAGTTACACTGCGCACGCCTTTCAAATGGCTGGATATACGAAAGCGAGTATTATTATATCGTTTACTATCTATTAAGAACCTTTTACGGATCTTTCAACGTGGTGTGATTCTCAAATCAATCTAGTTGTTTGGAGTTGGAGTTGGAGTTGGAGCTGGAGCTCCAAGTCGAGTTTCATTAAATCTATTACTCTCCATTTAGATGCGTTCAGGGATACTCCAGAGTGGCATGATTCTCAATTCAGATATTACTGAAAATGTTCAACTGCCGATGCACCTCTGATGGCCTGATTTTTGAAACCGATTATTATGATGCCTTTAACTATCTGTTCAGATCATTTTACGGATCTTTCAGCATGGTGTGATTCTCAATGAAGACATTACTAAGAAATATACACTGCTTACGCTTCCCTATTGGCGTATATTCGAAAACCGACTACTACGATATCTTGGAGTTGGAGTTGGAGTTGGAGTTGGAGTTGGAGTTGGAATTGGAGTTGGAGTTGGAGTTGGAGTTGGAGTTGGAGTTGGAGTTGGAGTTGGAGTTGGAGTTGGAGTTGGAGTTGGAGTTGGAGTTGGAGTTGGAGTTGGAGTTGGAGTTGGAGTTGGAGTTGGAGTTGGAGTTGGAGTTGGAGTTGGAGTTGGAGTTGGAGTTGGAGTTGGAGTTGGAGTTGGAGTTGGAGTTGGAGTTGGAGTTGGAGTTGGAGTTGGAGTTGGAGTTGGAGTTGGAGTTGGAGTTGGAGTTGGAGTTGGAGTTGGAGTTGGAGTTGGAGTTGGAGTTGGAGTTGGAGTTAGAGTCGGAGTTGGAGTTGGAGATGGAGTTGGAGTTGGAGTTGGAATAGCAGTTGGAGTTGGAGTTGGAGGTGGAGTTGGAGTTGGAGTTCGAGTTGGAGTTGGAGTTGGAGTTGGAGTTGGAGTTGGAGTTGGAATAGCAGTTGGAGTTGGAGTTGGAGGTGGAGTTGGAGTTGGAGTTGGAGTTGGAGTTGGAGTTGGAGTTGGAGTTGGAGTTGGAGTTGGAGTTGGAGTTGGAGTTGGAGTTGGAGTTGGAGTTGGAGTTGGAGTTGGAGTTGGAGTTGGAGTTGGAGTTGGAGTTGTAGTTGGAGTTGGAGTTGGAGTTGGAGTTGGAGTTGGAGTTGGAGTTGGAGTTGGAGTTGGAGTTGGAGTTGGAGTTGGAGTTGGAGTTGGAGTTAGAGTCGGAGTTGGAGTTGGAGATGGAGTTGGAGTTGGAGTTGGAATAGCAGTTGGAGTTGGAGTTGGAGGTGGAGTTGGAGTTGGAGTTCGAGTTGGAGTTGGAGTTGGAGTTGGAGTTGGAGTTGGAATAGCAGTTGGAGTTGGAGTTGGAGGTGGAGTTGGAGTTTGTTGTTGGAGTTGGAGTTGGAGTTGGAGTTGGAGTTGGAGTTGGAGTTGGAGTTGGAGTTGGAGTTGGAGTTGGAGTTGGAGTTGGAGTTGGAGTTGGAGTTGGAGTTGGAGTTGGAGTTGGAGTTGGAGTTGGAGTTGGAGTTGGAGTTGGAGTTGGAGTTGGAGTTGGAGTTGAAGATTTTCAGCATTATCTGTATTGAGGATCATGCCACTTTGAAATATACCTATACGCATCTTAATGGATAAAAGAAGAATTAATAAAACTCGCTTTCAAACGTCCGACCAGCAGGTTCGCGGGAGCAGTGGAGCTTTCTCAGTAATATCTGTATTGAGAGTCACACCACATTGAAAGATCCGTAAAAGTTTCTGAATGGATAGTAAACGATATAATAATATTTGGTTTTGAATATCCTTTAGAAACAACCTTGCAGTGTAACTTCTAAAGTAATATCTGTATTGACAATCATACCACGTTAAAGGATCCGTAAAAGGTTCTTAATTAATAGTATACGATATAATAATACTAGGGTTCGAATATCCAGCTATTAGAAACGCGTTTGCAGTGTAACATATACAGTAATATCTGTAGTGGGAATCATGCCACATTGAAGAATCCTCAAAAGGATCTGAATGGATAGTAAAAGATATCGTAGTAGAGGGTTTCGAATATACGCCACTAGAGAAACGTGAGCAGTGTATCTTTCTCAGTAATATCTTTATTGAGTATCACACTATGTTGAAAGATCCGTAAAACGATCTGAATAGATAGAAAAAGGTCTCATAATACGCGGTTCCAAAAATCTGGCATTAGAGGCGCATTGGCAGTTGGACATTTTCTGTAATATCTGTTTTGAGAATCATGCCACTTTGGAATATCCCTTAAAACATCTAAATGGATAGTAAAAGAATTAATAAAACTCGGTGTCAAACATCCGAACAGCATGGAGGCGTGAGCAGTAGAGCTTTCTCAGTAATATCTGAATTAGGAATCACACCACATTGAAAGATCCGTAAAAGGTTCTAAATGGATATTAAACGATATAATAATACTCGGTTTGGAATATCCATTAGAAACGCGCTTTCAGTGTAACTCTTACAGTAATATCTGTATTGAAAATCACACTACATTAAAGGATCCTTAAAAGGATCTGAATGGGAGTAAAAGATATAGTAGTAGTCGGTTTCGATTAGACGCCAACAGGAAACCGCGAGCAGTGGAAATTTCTCAGTAATATCTTTATTGAGAATCACACCACGTTGAATGATCCGTAAAAGGGTCTTAATGGATGGTAAACGATATAATAATACCCGGTTCCGCATGTCCAGCCTTTAGAAACGCGCTCGCAGTGTAACTTCTACAGTAATATCTGTATTGGGAATTATACCACGTTGAAGGATCCTCAATAGGATTTGAAATAAATGTAAAAGATATAGTAGTAGTCGGTTTCGAATATACGCCAATAGGGAAGCGTGAGCAGTGGAACTTTCTCAGTAATATCTTTATTGAGAATCACATCAATATGAAAGATCCGTAAAAGGATCTGAATAGATAGTAAAAGGTAATATATTACTCGGTTTAAAATATCAGGCCATCAGAGTTGCATTGGCAGGAGAACTTTTTCAGTAATATCTGTATCGAGATTCATGCCTCTTTGAAAGATCCCTAAAAGAATCCAACTGGATAGTAAAAGAATTAATAAAACACGACTTCATTCATCCGACCAGCAGGAGCGTGCAAGCATTGGAGTTTCCTCTGTAATATCTTTATTGAGAATCACACCAAGTTGAAAGATCTGTGAATGGTTCTTAATGTATAGTACACGATATTATAATACTCGGTTTCGAATTTCCAGCCATTAGAAACGGGTACGCAGTGTAACTTCTACAGTAATATCTGTATTGTGAATCATGCCACGTTGAAGGATCCTTAAAAGCTTCTGAATGGATAGTAAAAGATATAGTAGTAGTCTGTATCAAATATACGCCAACAGGGAAGCGTGAGCAGTGGAATTTCTCAGTAATATCTTTATTGAGAATCACACCACGTTGGAAGATCTGTGAAAGGATCTGAATATATAGTAGAAGGTAATACTCGGTTTCAAATATAGCGCCATCAGAACCGCATTGGCAATGGAACCTTATCAGTAATATCTGTATTGAGAATCATGCCCCGTCAGTTTCGAACATCCGAACAGCAGGCACGCGTGAGCATTTTAACTTCTCCTGTAAAATCTGTATTTGGAATCATGCCATGTCGAAGGATCCTTAAAAGGATCTGAATGAATAGGAAGAGTCGTGGCATGATTGCCAATACAGATATTACTGAGAATGGAGTTCTGATGGCGCGATATTTGAAACCGGGTATTTAAATACATTCTCCTATCTATTCAGATCCTTTTACGGATCTTTCAACGTGGTGTGATTCTCAATAAAGATATTACTGAGAAAGTTCCACATTAAAAGCTTACCTGTTGGTGTATATACAGAACAGACTACTACTATATCTTTCACTATCCATTCAGATCCTTTTAAGAATCCTTCAACGTGGTATGATTCTCAATACAGATATTACTGCAGCAGTTACACTGCGCACGCCTTTCAAATGGCTGGATATACGAAAGCGAGTATTATTATATCGTTTACTATCTATTAAGAACCTTTTACGGATCTTTCAACGTGGTGTGATTCTCAAATCAATCTAGTTGTTTGGAGTTGGAGTTGGAGTTGGAGCTGGAGCTCCAAGTCGAGTTTCATTAAATCTATTACTCTCCATTTAGATGCGTTCAGGGATACTCCAGGGTGGCATGATTCTCAATTCAGATATTACTGAAAATGTTCAACTGCCGATGCACCTCTGATGGCCTGATTTTTGAAACCGATTATTATGATGCCTTTAACTATCTGTTCAGATCATTTTACGGATCTTTCAGCATGGTGTGATTTTCAATGAAGACATTACTGAGAAATATACACTGCTTACGCTTCCCTATTGGCGTATATTCGAAAACCGACTACTACGATATCTTGGAGTTGGAGTTGGAGTTGGAGTATGAGTTGGAGTTGGAGTTGGATTGGAGTTGGAGTTGGAGTTGGAGTTGGAGTTTTAGTTGGAGTTGGAGTTGGAGTTGGAGTTGGAGTTGGAGTTAGAGTTGGAGTTGGAGTTGGAGTTGGAGTTGGAGTTGGAGTTGGAGTTGGAGTTGGAGTTGGAGTTGGAGTTGGAGTTGGAGTTGGAGTTGGAGTTGGAGTTGGAGTTAGAGTCGGAGTTGGAGTTGGAGATGGAGTTGGAGTTGGAGTTGGAATAGCAGTTGGATTTGGAGTTGGAGGTGGAGTTGGAGTTGGAGTTGGAGTTGGAGTTGGAGTTGGAGTTGGAGTTGGAGTTGGAGTTGGAGTTGGAGTTGGAGTTGGAGTTGGAGTTGGAGTTGGAGTTGGAGTTGGAGTTGGAGTTGGAGTTGGAGTTGGAGTTGGAGTTGGAGTTTGAGTTGGAGTTGGAGTTGGAGTTGGAGTTGGAGTTGCAGTAGGAGTTGCAGTTGGAGTTGGAGTTGGAGTTGCAGTTGGAGTTGGAGTTGGAGTTGGAGTTGGAGTTGGAGTTGGAGTTGGAGTTGGAGTTGGAGTTGGAGTTGGAGTTGGAGTTGGAGTTGGAGTTGGAGTTGGAGTTGGAGTTGGAGTTGGAGTTGGAGTTGGAGTTGGAGTTGGAGTTGGAGTTGGAGTTGTAGTTGGAGTTGGAGTTGGATTTGGAGTTGGAGTTGGAGTTGGAGTTGGAGTTGGAGTTGGAGTTGGAGTTGGAGTTGGAGTTGGAGTTGGAGTTGGAGTTGGAGTTGGAGTTGGAGTTGGAGTTGGAGTTGGAGTTGGAGTTGGAGTTGGAGTTGGAGTTGGAGTTGGAGTTGGAGTTGGAGTTGGAGTTGGAGTTGGAGTTGGAGTTGGAGTTGGAGTTGGAGTTGGAGTTGGAGTTGGAGTTGGAGTTGGAGTTGGAGTTGGAGTTGGAGTTGGAGTTGGAGTTGGAGTTGGAGTTGGAGTTGGAGTTGGAGTTGGAGTTGGAGTTGGAGTTGGAGTTGGAGTTGGAGTTGGAGTTGGAGTTGGAGTTGGAGTTGGAATAGGAGTTGGAGTTGGAGTTGGAGTTGGAGTTGGAGTTGGAGTTGGAGTTGGAGTTGGAGTTGGAGTTGGATTTGGAGTTGGAGTTGGAGTTGGAGTTGGAGTGGGAGTTGGAATTGGAGTTGGAGTTGGAGTTGGAGTTGGAGTTGGAGTTGGAGTTGGAGTTGGAGTTGGAGTTGGAGTTGGAGTTGGAGTTGGAGTTGGAGTTGGAGTTGGAGTGGGAGTTGGAGTTGGAGTTGGAGTGGGAGTTGGAGTTGGAGTTGGAGTTGGAGTTGGAGTTGGAGTTGGAGTTGGAGTTGGAGTTGGAGTTGGAGTTGGAGTTGGAGTTGGAGTTGGAGTTGGAGTTGGAGTTGGAGTTGGAGTTGGAGTTGGAGTTGGAGTTGGAGTTGGAGTTGGAGTTGGAGATGGAGTTGGAGTTGAAGTTGGAGTTGGAGTTGGAGTTGTAGTTGGAGTTGGAGTTGGAGTTGGAGTTGGAGTTGGAGTTGGAGATGGAGTTGGAGTTGGAGTTGGAGTTGGAAATGGAGTTGGAGTTGGAGTTGGAGTTGGAGTTGGAGTTTGAGTTGGAGTTGGAGTTGGAGTTGGAGTTGGAGTTGCAGTTGGAGTTGGTGTTGGAGTTGGAGTTGGAGTTGGAGTTGAAGTTGGAGTTGGAGTTGGAGTTGGAGTTGGAGTTGGAGTTGGAGTTGGAGTTGGAGTTGGAGTTGGAGTTGGAGTTGGAGTTGGAGTTGGAGTTGGAGTTGGAGTTGGAGTTGGAGTTGGAGTTGGAGTTGGAGTTGGAGATGGAATAGCTAGTTGAAACACCAACTGCAAATCCAACTCCAACTCTAACTCCAACTCTAACTTCAACTCCAACTCCAACTCCAACTCCAACTCCAACTCCAACTCCAACTCCAACTCCAACTCCAACTTCAACTCCAACTCCAACTCCAACACCAACTCCAACTCCAACTCCAACTCCAACTCCAACTCCAACTCCAACTCCAACTCCAACTCCAACTCCAACTCCAACTCCAACTCCAACTCCAACTCCAACTCCAACTCCAACTCCAACTCCATTTCCAACTCCAACTCCAACTCCAACTCCAACTCCATCTCCAACTCCAACTCCAACTCCAACTCCAACTCCAACTCCAACTCCAACTCCAACTCCAACTCCAACTCCAACTCCAACTCCAACTCCAACTACAACTCCAACTCCAACTCCAACTTCAACTCCAACTCCATCTCCAACTCCAACTCCAACTCCAACTCCAACTCCAACTCCAACTCCAACTCCAACTCCAACTCCAACTCCAACTCCAACTCCAACTCCAACTCCAACTCCAACTCCAACTCCAACTCCAACTCCCACTCCAACTCCAACTCCAACTCCCACTCCAACTCCAACTCCAACTCCAACTCCAACTCCAACTCCAACTCCAACTCCAACTCCAACTCCAACTCCAACTCCAACTCCAACTCCAACTCCAACTCCAACTCCAACTCCAACTCCCACTCCAACTCCAACTCCAACTCCAACTCCAACTCCAACTCCAACTCCAACTCCATATCTTTATTGAGAATCATACCACAATGAAAGACACGTAATTGGATATGAATAGATAGTAGAAGGTATTATAATACTCGGTTCCAAATATCGCGGCATCAGAACCGCATTGGCAAAGGAACCTTTTCAGTAATATCTGTATTGAGAATCTTGCCACGTCGGTTTCAAACATCTGGCCTGCAGGGAAGCGTGAGCAGCGTAATTTCTACAGTAATATCTGTATTGGAAATCATACCACGTTGAAGTATCCTTAAAAGGATCTGAATGGAGTCCTGAACGGATTCCTGAACAGAGTTTGAGTCCAACTCCAACTAAAACTGCATCTCCAACTCCAACTCCAACTCCAACTCCAACTTCAACTCTTTATTGAGAATCACACCACGTTGAAAGATCCGTAAAAGGTTCTTAGTGGATAGTAAACGATATAATAATACTCGGTTTCGAATATCCAGCCATTAGAAAGGCGTTTGCAGTGTATCTTCTGCAGTAATATCTGTATTGGGAATCATGCCACGTTGAAGGATTCTTAAAAGGATCTGAATGGATAGTAAAAGATATAGTAGTAGTCTGTTTCGTATATACGCCAACAGTTGAAAGATCCGTAAAAAGATCTTAATAGATAGTAGAAGGTATTTTAATACTCGGTTTCAAATATCGCGCCATCAGAACTGCATTGGCAATGGAACCTTCTAAGTAATATCTGTATTGGCTATCATGCCACGACTCTTACTATCCATTCAGATCCTTTTAAGGATCCTTCAACATTGCATGATTCCAAATACAGATATTAAAGTAAAAGTTACAATGCTCACTAGTGCCTGCTGGCCGGATGTTTGAAACTGACGTGGCATGATTCTCAATACAGATATTAGTGAAAAAGTTGAACTGCTGATGCACCTCTGATGGCCTGATTTCTTAAACAGATTATTATGATACCTTTTACTATCTGTTCAGATCCTCTTACGGATATTTCAGCATGGTGTGATTCTCAATGTATGATTGTCAATACAGTTACTCTGCAAGCTTGTTTCTAATGGATATTCGTAACAGAATATTATTATATCGTTAACTAGCCATTCAGAATCTTTTACGGATCTGTCAATGTGGTGTGACTCTCAATACAGATATTACTGAGAAAGCTCTACTGCTCTTGAGACCCTGCTGGTCGGACGTTTGAAACCGAAATTTATTATTTCTTCTATTATCCATTTAGATTATTGTAGGTATATTACAAAGTGGCATGATTCTCAATACAGATATTGCTGAAAATGTCCAACTAAAAATGTGCCTCTGACAGACTGATTGTTGGAACAGAGTATAATGATACCTATTTGCTATATATTCAGAACCTTTTATGAATCTTCCAATGTGGTGTGATTCTCAATACAGATATTACAGAGGAAGCTCCACTGCTCACGCAATCTTGCTGGTCGGATGTTTGATGATGTTTTATTAAATCAATTACTCTCCATTTAGATGCTTTTAGGGATATTCCAGAGTGGTATGATTCTCAATTCAGAAATTACTGAAAATGTTCAACTGCCGATGCACCTCTGATGGCCTGATTTTTGAAACCGATTATTATTATGCCATTTTACGGATCATTCAGCATGGTGTGATTCTCAATGAAGACATTACTGAGAAATATACACTGCTCACGCTTCCCTATTGGCGTATATTCGAAAACCGACTACTACGATATCTTGGAGTTGGAGTTGGAGTTGGAGTTGGAGTTGGAGTTGGAGTTGGAGTTGGAGTTGGAGTTGGAGTTGGAGTTGGAGTTGGAGTTGGAGTTGGAGTTGGAGTTGGAGTTGGAGTTGGAGTTGGAGTTGGAGTTGGAGTTGGAGTTGGAGTTGGAGTTGGAGTTGGAGTTGGAGTTGGAGTTGGAGTTGGAGTTGGAGTTGGAGTTGGAGTTGGAGTTAGAGTCGGAGTTGGAGTTGGAGATGTAGTTGGAGTTGGAGTTGGAATAGCAGTTGGAGTTGGAGTTGGAGGTGGAGTTGGAGTTGGAGTTCGAGTTGGAGTTGGAGTTGGAGTTGGAGTTGGAGTTGGAGTTGGAGTTGGAGTTGGAGTTGGAATAGCAGTTGGAGTTGGAGTTGGAGGTGGAGTTGGAGTTGGAGTTGGAGTTGGAGTTGGAGTTGGAGTTGGAGTTGGAGTTGGAGTTGGAGTTGGAGTTGGAGTTGGAGTTGGAGTTGGAGTTGGAGTTGGAGTTGGAGTTGGAGTTGGAGTTGGAGTTGGAGTTGGAGTTGGAGTTGAAGATTTTCATCATTATCTGTATTGAGGATCATGCCACTTTGAAATATACCTATACGCATCTTAATGGATAAAAGAAGAATTAATAAAACTCGCTTTCAAACGTCCGACCAGCAGGTTCGCGGGAGCAGTGGAGCTTTCTCAGTAATATCTGTATTGAGAGTCACACCACATTGAAAGATCCGTAAAAGTTTCTGAATGGATAGTAAACGATATAATAATATTTGGTTTTGAATATCCTTTAGAAACAACCTTGCAGTGTAACTTCTAAAGTAATATCTGTATTGACAATCATACCACGTTAAAGGATCCGTAAAAGGTTCTTAATTAATAGTATACGATATAATAATACTAGGGTTCGAATATCCAGCTATTAGAAACGCGTTTGCAGTGTAACATATACAGTAATATCTGTAGTGGGAATCATGCCACGTTGAAGAATCCTCAAAAGGATCTGAATGGATAGTAAAAGATATCGTAGTAGAGGGTTTCGAATATACGCCACTAGAGAAACGTGAGCAGCGTATCTTTCTCAGTAATATCTTTATTGAGTATCACACTATGTTGAAAGATCCGTAAAACGATCTGAATAGATAGAAAAAGGTCTCATAATACGCGGTTCCAAAAATCTGGCATTAGAGGCGCATTGGCAGTTGGACATTTTCTGTAATATCTGTTTTGAGAATCATGCCACTTTGGAATATCCCTTAAAACATCTAAATGGATAGTAAAAGAATTAATAAAACTCGGTGTCAAACATCCGAACAGCATGGAGGCGTGAGCAGTAGAGCTTTCTCAGTAATATCTGAATTAGGAATCACACCACATTGAAAGATCCGTAAAAGGTTCTAAATGGATATTAAACGTTATAATAATACTCGGTTTGGAATATCCATTAGAAACGCGCTTTCAGTGTAACTCTTACAGTAATATCTGTATTGAAAATCATACTACATTAAAGGATCCTTAAAAGGATCTGAATGGGAGTAAAAGATATAGTAGTAGTCGGTTTCGATTAGACGCCAACAGGAAACCGCGAGCAGTGGAAATTTCTCAGTAATATCTTTATTGAGAATCACACCACGTTGAATGATCCGTAAAAGGGTCTTAATGGATGGTAAACGATATAATAATACCCGGTTCCGCATGTCCAGCCTTTAGAAACGCGCTCGCAGTGTAACTTCTACAGTAATATCTGTATTGGGAATTATACCACATTGAAGGATCCTCAATAGGATTTGAAATAAATGTAAAAGATATAGTAGTAGACGGTTTCGAATATACGCCAATAGGGAAGCGTGAGCAGTGGAACTTTCTCAGTAATATCTTTATTGAGAATCACATCAATATGAAAGATCCGTAAAAGGATCTGAATAGATAGTAAAAGGTAATATATTACTCGGTTTAAAATATCAGGCCATCAGAGGCGCATTGGCAGGAGAACTTTTTCAGTAATATCTGTATCGAGATTCATGCCTCTTTGAAAGATCCCTAAAAGAATCCAACTGGATAGTAAAAGAATAATAAAACACGACTTCATTCATCCGACCAGCAGGAGCGTGCAAGCATTGGAGCTTCCTCTGTAATATCTTTATTGAGAATCACACCAAGTTGAAAGATCTGTGAATGGTTCTTAATGTATAGTACACGATATTATAATACTCGGTTTCGAATTTCCAGCCATTAGAAACGGGTACGCAGTGTAACTTCTACAGTAATATCTGTATTGTGAATCATGCCACGTTGAAGGATCCTTAAAAGCTTCTGAATGGATAGTAAAAGATATAGTAGTAGTCTGTATCAAATATACGCCATTAGGGAAGCGTGAGCAGTGGAACTTTCTCAGTAATATCTTTATTGAGAATCACACCACGTTGGAAGATCTGTGAAAGGATCTGAATATATAGTAGAAGGTAATACTCGGTTTCAAATATAGCGCCATCAGAACCGCATTGGCAATGGAACCTTATCAGTAATATCTGTATTGAGAATCATGCCCCGTCAGTTTCGAACATCCGAACAGCAGGCACGCGTGAGCATTTTAACTTCTCCTGTAAAATCTGTATTTGGAATCATGCCATGTCGAAGGATCCTTAAAAGGATCTGAATGAATAGGAAGAGTCGTGGCATGATTGCCAATACAGATATTACTGAGAATGGAGTTCTGATGGCGCGATATTTGAAACCGGGTATTTAAATACATTCTCCTATCTATTCAGATCCTTTTACGGATCTTTCAACGTGGTGTGATTCTCAATAAAGATATTACTGAGAAAGTTCCACATCAAAAGCTTACCTGTTGGTGTATATACAGAACAGACTACTACTATATCTTTCACTATCCATTCAGATCCTTTAAAGAATCCTTCAACGTGGTATGATTCTCAATACAGATATTACTGCAGCAGTTACACTGCGCACGCCTTTCAAATGGCTGGATATACGAAAGCGAGTATTATTATATCGTTTACTATCTATTAAGAACCTTTTACGGATCTTTCAACGTGGTGTGATTCTCAAATCAATCTAGTTGTTTGGAGTTGGAGTTGGAGTTGGAGCTGGAGCTCCAAGTCGAGTTTCATTAAATCTATTACTCTCCATTTAGATGCGTTCAGGGATACTCCAGAGTGGCATGATTCTCAATTCAGATATTACTGAAAATGTTCAACTGCCGATGCACCTCTGATGGCCTGATTTTTGAAACCGATTATTATGATGCCTTTAACTATCTGTTCAGATCATTTTACGGATCTTTCAGCATGGTGTGATTCTCAATGAAGACATTACTAAGAAATATACACTGCTTACGCTTCCCTATTGGCGTATATTCGAAAACCGACTACTACGATATCTTGGAGTTGGAGTTGGAGTTGGAGTTGGAGTTGGAGTTGGAATTGGAGTTGGAGTTGGAGTTGGAGTTGGAGTTGGAGTTGGAGTTGGAGTTGGAGTTGGAGTTGGAGTTGGAGTTGGAGTTGGAGTTGGAGTTGGAGTTGGAGTTGGAGTTGGAGTTGGAGTTGGAGTTGGAGTTGGAGTTGGAGTTGGAGTTGGAGTTGGAGTTGGAATAGGAGTTGGAGTTGGAGTTGGAGTTGGAGTTGGAGTTGGAGTTGGAGTTGGAGTTGGAGTTGGAGTTGGATTTGGAGTTGGAGTTGGAGTTGGAGTTGGAGTGGGAGTTGGAATTGGAGTTGGAGTTGGAGTTGGAGTTGGAGTTGGAGTTGGAGTTGGAGTTGGAGTTGGAGTTGGAGTTGGAGTTGGAGTTGGAGTTGGAGTTGGAGTTGGAGTTGGAGTGGGAGTTGGAGTTGGAGTTGGAGTGGGAGTTGGAGTTGGAGTTGGAGTTGGAGTTGGAGTTGGAGTTGGAGTTGGAGTTGGAGTTGGAGTTGGAGTTGGAGTTGGAGTTGGAGTTGGAGTTGGAGTTGGAGTTGGAGTTGGAGTTGGAGTTGGAGTTGGAGTTGGAGTTGGAGTTGGAGTTGGAGTTGGAGTTGGAGATGGAGTTGGAGTTGAAGTTGGAGTTGGAGTTGGAGTTGTAGTTGGAGTTGGAGTTGGAGTTGGAGTTGGAGTTGGAGTTGGAGATGGAGTTGGAGTTGGAGTTGGAGTTGGAAATGGAGTTGGAGTTGGAGTTGGAGTTGGAGTTGGAGTTTGAGTTGGAGTTGGAGTTGGAGTTGGAGTTGGAGTTGCAGTTGGAGTTGGTGTTGGAGTTGGAGTTGGAGTTGGAGTTGAAGTTGGAGTTGGAGTTGGAGTTGGAGTTGGAGTTGGAGTTGGAGTTGGAGTTGGAGTTGGAGTTGGAGTTGGAGTTGGAGTTGGAGTTGGAGTTGGAGTTGGAGTTGGAGTTGGAGTTGGAGTTGGAGTTGGAGTTGGAGTTGGAGATGGAATAGCTAGTTGAAACACCAACTGCAAATCCAACTCCAACTCTAACTCCAACTCTAACTTCAACTCCAACTCCAACTCCAACTCCAACTCCAACTCCAACTCCAACTCCAACTCCAACTCCAACTTCAACTCCAACTCCAACTCCAACACCAACTCCAACTCCAACTCCAACTCCAACTCCAACTCCAACTCCAACTCCAACTCCAACTCCAACTCCAACTCCAACTCCAACTCCAACTCCAACTCCAACTCCAACTCCATTTCCAACTCCAACTCCAACTCCAACTCCAACTCCATCTCCAACTCCAACTCCAACTCCAACTCCAACTCCAACTCCAACTCCAACTCCAACTCCAACTCCAACTCCAACTCCAACTCCAACTCCAACTACAACTCCAACTCCAACTCCAACTTCAACTCCAACTCCATCTCCAACTCCAACTCCAACTCCAACTCCAACTCCAACTCCAACTCCAACTCCAACTCCAACTCCAACTCCAACTCCAACTCCAACTCCAACTCCAACTCCAACTCCAACTCCAACTCCCACTCCAACTCCAACTCCAACTCCCACTCCAACTCCAACTCCAACTCCAACTCCAACTCCAACTCCAACTCCAACTCCAACTCCAACTCCAACTCCAACTCCAACTCCAACTCCAACTCCAACTCCAACTCCCACTCCAACTCCAACTCCAACTCCAACTCCAACTCCAACTCCAACTCCAACTCCATATCTTTATTGAGAATCATACCACAATGAAAGACACGTAATTGGATATGAATAGATAGTAGAAGGTATTATAATACTCGGTTCCAAATATCGCGGCATCAGAACCGCATTGGCAAAGGAACCTTTTCAGTAATATCTGCATTGAGAATCTTGCCACGTCGGTTTCAAACATCTGGCCTGCAGGGAAGCGTGAGCAGCGTAATTTCTACAGTAATATCTGTATTGGAAATCATACCACGTTGAAGTATCCTTAAAAGGATCTGAATGGAGTCCTGAACGGATTCCTGAAAAGAGTTTGAGTCCAACTCCAACTAAAACTGCATCTCCAACTCCAACTCCAACTCCAACTTCAACTCTTTATTGAGAATCACACCACGTTGAAAGATCCGTAAAAGGTTCTTAGTGGATAGTAAACGATATAATAATACTCGGTTTCGAATATCCAGCCATTAGAAAGGCGTTTGCAGTGTATCTTCTGCAGTAATATCTGTATTGGGAATCATGCCACGTTGAAGGATTCTTAAAAGGATCTGAATGGATAGTAAAAGATATAGTAGTAGTCTGTTTCGTATATACGCCAACAGTTGAAAGATCCGTAAAAAGATCTTAATAGATAGTAGAAGGTATTTTAATACTCGGTTTCAAATATCGCGCCATCAGAACTGCATTGGCAATGGAACCTTCTAAGTAATATCTGTATTGGCTATCATGCCACGACTCTTACTATCCATTCAGATCCTTTTAAGGATCCTTCAACATTGCATGATTCCAAATACAGATATTAAAGTAAAAGTTACAATGCTCACTAGTGCCTGCTGGCCGGATGTTTGAAACTGACGTGGCATGATTCTCAATACAGATATTAGTGAAAAAGTTGAACTGCTGATGCACCTCTGATGGCCTGATTTCTTAAACAGATTATTATGATACCTTTTACTATCTGTTCAGATCCTCTTACGGATATTTCAGCATGGTGTGATTCTCAATGTATGATTGTCAATACAGTTACTCTGCAAGCTTGTTTCTAATGGATATTCGTAACAGAATATTATTATATCGTTAACTAGCCATTCAGAATCTTTTACGGATCTGTCAATGTGGTGTGACTCTCAATACAGATATTACTGAGAAAGCTCTACTGCTCTTGAGACCCTGCTGGTCGGACGTTTGAAACCGAAATTTATTATTTCTTCTATTATCCATTTAGATTATTGTAGGTATATTACAAAGTGGCATGATTCTCAATACAGATATTGCTGAAAATGTCCAACTAAAAATGTGCCTCTGACAGACTGATTGTTGGAACAGAGTATAATGATACCTATTTGCTATATATTCAGAACCTTTTATGAATCTTCCAATGTGGTGTGATTCTCAATACAGATATTACAGAGGAAGCTCCACTGCTCACGCAATCTTGCTGGTCGGATGTTTGATGATGTTTTATTAAATCAATTACTCTCCATTTAGATGCTTTTAGGGATATTCCAGAGTGGTATGATTCTCAATTCAGAAATTACTGAAAATGTTCAACTGCCGATGCACCTCTGATGGCCTGATTTTTGAAACCGATTATTATTATGCCATTTTACGGATCATTCAGCATGGTGTGATTCTCAATGAAGACATTACTGAGAAATATACACTGCTCACGCTTCCCTATTGGCGTATATTCGAAAACCGACTACTACGATATCTTGGAGTTGGAGTTGGAGTTGGAGTTGGAGTTGGAGTTGGAGTTGGAGTTGGAGTTGGAGTTGGAGTTGGAGTTGGAGTTGGAGTTGGAGTTGGAGTTGGAGTTGGAGTTGGAGTTGGAGTTGGAGTTGGAGTTGGAGTTGGAGTTGGAGTTGGAGTTGGAGTTGGAGTTGGAGTTGGAGTTGGAGTTGGAGTTGGAGTTGGAGTTGGAGTTGGAGTTGGAGTTGGAGTTGGAGTTGGAGTTGGAGTTGGAGTTGGAGTTGGAGTTAGAGTCGGAGTTGGAGTTGGAGATGTAGTTGGAGTTGGAGTTGGAATAGCAGTTGAAGTTGGAGTTGGAGGTGGAGTTGGAGTTGGAGTTCGAGTTGGAGTTGGAGTTGGAGTTGGAGTTGGAGTTGGAGTTGGAGTTGGAGTTGGAGTTGGAGTTGGAATAGCAGTTGGAGTTGGAGTTGGAGGTGGAGTTGGAGTTGGAGTTGGAGTTGGAGTTGGAGTTGGAGTTGGAGTTGGAGTTGGAGTTGGAGTTGGAGTTGGAGTTGGAGTTGGAGTTGGAGTTGGAGTTGGAGTTGGAGTTGGAGTTGGAGTTGGAGTTGAAGATTTTCATCATTATCTGTATTGAGGATCATGCCACTTTGAAATATACCTATACGCATCTTAATGGATAAAAGAAGAATTAATAAAACTCGCTTTCAAACGTCCGACCAGCAGGTTCGCGGGAGCAGTGGAGCTTTCTCAGTAATATCTGTATTGAGAGTCACACCACATTGAAAGATCCGTAAAAGTTTCTGAATGGATAGTAAACGATATAATAATATTTGGTTTTGAATATCCTTTAGAAACAACCTTGCAGTGTAACTTCTAAATTAATATCTGTATTGACAATCATACCACGTTAAAGGATCCGTAAAAGGTTCTTAATTAATAGTATACGATATAATAATACTAGGGTTCGAATATCCAGCTATTAGAAACGCGTTTGCAGTGTAACATATACAGTAATATCTGTAGTGGGAATCATGCCACGTTGAAGAATCCTCAAAAGGATCTGAATGGATAGTAAAAGATATCGTAGTAGAGGGTTTCGAATATACGCCACTAGAGAAACGTGAGCAGCGTATCTTTCTCAGTAATATCTTTATTGAGTATCACACTATGTTGAAAGATCCGTAAAACGATCTGAATAGATAGAAAAAGGTCTCATAATACGCGGTTCCAAAAATCTGGCATTAGAGGCGCATTGGCAGTTGGACATTTTCTGTAATATCTGTTTTGAGAATCATGCCACTTTGGAATATCCCTTAAAACATCTAAATGGATAGTAAAAGAATTAATAAAACTCGGTGTCAAACATCCGAACAGCATGGAGGCGTGAGCAGTAGAGCTTTCTCAGTAATATCTGAATTAGGAATCACACCACATTGAAAGATCCGTAAAAGGTTCTAAATGGATATTAAACGTTATAATAATACTCGGTTTGGAATATCCATTAGAAACGCGCTTTCAGTGTAACTCTTACAGTAATATCTGTATTGAAAATCATACTACATTAAAGGATCCTTAAAAGGATCTGAATGGGAGTAAAAGATATAGTAGTAGTCGGTTTCGATTAGACGCCAACAGGAAACCGCGAGCAGTGGAAATTTCTCAGTAATATCTTTATTGAGAATCACACCACGTTGAATGATCCGTAAAAGGGTCTTAATGGATGGTAAACGATATAATAATACCCGGTTCCGCATGTCCAGCCTTTAGAAACGCGCTCGCAGTGTAACTTCTACAGTAATATCTGTATTGGGAATTATACCACATTGAAGGATCCTCAATAGGATTTGAAATAAATGTAAAAGATATAGTAGTAGACGGTTTCGAATATACGCCAATAGGGAAGCGTGAGCAGTGGAACTTTCTCAGTAATATCTTTATTGAGAATCACATCAATATGAAAGATCCGTAAAAGGATCTGAATAGATAGTAAAAGGTAATATATTACTCGGTTTAAAATATCAGGCCATCAGAGGCGCATTGGCAGGAGAACTTTTTCAGTAATATCTGTATCGAGATTCATGCCTCTTTGAAAGATCCCTAAAAGAATCCAACTGGATAGTAAAAGAATAATAAAACACGACTTCATTCATCCGACCAGCAGGAGCGTGCAAGCATTGGAGCTTCCTCTGTAATATCTTTATTGAGAATCACACCAAGTTGAAAGATCTGTGAATGGTTCTTAATGTATAGTACACGATATTATAATACTCGGTTTCGAATTTCCAGCCATTAGAAACGGGTACGCAGTGTAACTTCTACAGTAATATCTGTATTGTGAATCAAGCCACGTTGAAGGATCCTTAAAAGCTTCTGAATGGATAGTAAAAGATATAGTAGTAGTCTGTATCAAATATACGCCAACAGGGAAGCGTGAGCAGTGGAACTTTCTCAGTAATATCTTTATTGAGAATCACACCACGTTGGAAGATCTGTGAAAGGATCTGAATATATAGTAGAAGGTAATACTCGGTTTCAAATATAGCGCCATCAGAACCGCATTGGCAATGGAACCTTATCAGTAATATCTGTATTGAGAATCATGCCCCGTCAGTTTCGAACATCCGAACAGCAGGCACGCGTGAGCATTTTAACTTCTCCTGTAAAATCTGTATTTGGAATCATGCCATGTCGAAGGATCCTTAAAAGGATCTGAATGAATAGGAAGAGTCGTGGCATGATTGCCAATACAGATATTACTGAGAATGGAGTTCTGATGGCGCGATATTTGAAACCGGGTATTTAAATACATTCTCCTATCTATTCAGATCCTTTTACGGATCTTTCAACGTGGTGTGATTCTCAATAAAGATATTACTGAGAAAGTTCCACATCAAAAGCTTACCTGTTGGTGTATATACAGAACAGACTACTACTATATCTTTCACTATCCATTCAGATCCTTTTAAGAATCCTTCAACGTGGTATGATTCTCAATACAGATATTACTGCAGCAGTTACACTGCGCACGCCTTTCAAATGGCTGGATATACGAAAGCGAGTATTATTATATCGTTTACTATCTATTAAGAACCTTTTACGGATCTTTCAACGTGGTGTGATTCTCAAATCAATCTAGTTGTTTGGAGTTGGAGTTGGAGTTGGAGCTGGAGCTCCAAGTCGAGTTTCATTAAATCTATTACTCTCCATTTAGATGCGTTCAGGGATACTCCAGAGTGGCATGATTCTCAATTCAGATATTACTGAAAATGTTCAACTGCCGATGCACCTCTGATGGCCTGATTTTTGAAACCGATTATTATGATGCCTTTAACTATCTGTTCAGATCATTTTACGGATCTTTCAGCATGGTGTGATTCTCAATGAAGACATTACTGAGAAATATACACTGCTTACGCTTCCCTATTGGCGTATATTCGAAAACCGACTACTACGATATCTTGGAGTTGTAGTTGGAGTTGGAGTTGGAGTTGGAGTTGGAGTTGGAGTTGGAGTTGGAGTTGGAGTTGGAGTTGGAGTCGGAGTTGGAGTTGGAGTTGGAGTTGGAGTTGGAGTTGGAGTTGGAGTTGGAGTTGGAGTTGGAGTTGGAGTTGGAGTTGGAGTTGGAGTTGGAGTTGGAGTTGAAGATTTTCATCATTATCTGTATTGAGGATCATGCCACTTTGAAATATACCTATACGCATCTTAATGGATAAAAGAAGAATTAATAAAACTCGCTTTCAAACGTCCGACCAGCAGGTTCGCGGGAGCAGTGGAGCTTTCTCAGTAATATCTGTATTGAGAGTCACACCACATTGAAAGATCCGTAAAAGTTTCTGAATGGATAGTAAACGATATAATAATATTTGGTTTTGAATATCCTTTAGAAACAACCTTGCAGTGTAACTTCTAAAGTAATATCTGTATTGACAATCATACCACGTTAAAGGATCCGTAAAAGGTTCTTAATTAATAGTATACGATATAATAATACTAGGGTTCGAATATCCAGCTATTAGAAACGCGTTTGCAGTGTAACATATACAGTAATATCTGTAGTGGGAATCATGCCACGTTGAAGAATCCTCAAAAGGATCTGAATGGATAGTAAAAGATATCGTAGTAGAGGGTTTCGAATATACGCCACTAGAGAAACGTGAGCAGCGTATCTTTCTCAGTAATATCTTTATTGAGTATCACACTATGTTGAAAGATCCGTAAAACGATCTGAATAGATAGAAAAAGGTCTCATAATACGCGGTTCCAAAAATCTGGCATTAGAGGCGCATTGGCAGTTGGACATTTTCTGTAATATCTGTTTTGAGAATCATGCCACTTTGGAATATCCCTTAAAACATCTAAATGGATAGTAAAAGAATTAATAAAACTCGGTGTCAAACATCCGAACAGCATGGAGGCGTGAGCAGTAGAGCTTTCCCAGTAATATCTGAATTAGGAATCACACCACATTGAAAGATCCGTAAAAGGTTCTAAATGGATATTAAACGTTATAATAATACTCGGTTTGGAATATCCATTAGAAACGCGCTTTCAGTGTAACTCTTACAGTAATATCTGTATTGAAAATCATACTACATTAAAGGATCCTTAAAAGGATCTGAATGGGAGTAAAAGATATAGTAGTAGTCGGTTTCGATTAGACGCCAACAGGAAACCGCGAGCAGTGGAAATTTCTCAGTAATATCTTTATTGAGAATCACACCACGTTGATTGATCCGTAAAAGGGTCTTAATGGATGGTAAACGATATAATAATACCCGGTTCCGCATGTCCAGCCTTTAGAAACGCGCTCGCAGTGTAACTTCTACAGTAATATCTGTATTGGGAATTATACCACATTGAAGGATCCTCAATAGGATTTGAAATAAATGTAAAAGATATAGTAGTAGACGGTTTCGAATATACGCCAATAGGGAAGCGTGAGCAGTGGAACTTTCTCAGTAATATCTTTATTGAGAATCACATCAATATGAAAGATCCGTAAAAGGATCTGAATAGATAGTAAAAGGTAATATATTACTCGGTTTAAAATATCAGGCCATCAGAGGCGCATTGGCAGGAGAACTTTTTCAGTAATATCTGTATCGAGATTCATGCCTCTTTGAAAGATCCCTAAAAGAATCCAACTGGATAGTAAAAGAATAATAAAACACGACTTCATTCATCCGACCAGCAGGAGCGTGCAAGCATTGGAGCTTCCTCTGTAATATCTTTATTGAGAATCACACCAAGTTGAAAGATCTGTGAATGGTTCTTAATGTATAGTACACGATATTATAATACTCGGTTTCGAATTTCCAGCCATTAGAAACGGGTACGCAGTGTAACTTCTACAGTAATATCTGTATTGTGAATCATGCCACGTTGAAGGATCCTTAAAAGCTTCTGAATGGATAGTAAAAGATATAGTAGTAGTCTGTATCAAATATACGCCAACAGGGAAGCGTGAGCAGTGGAACTTTCTCAGTAATATCTTTATTGAGAATCACACCACGTTGGAAGATCTGTGAAAGGATCTGAATATATAGTAGAAGGTAATACTCGGTTTCAAATATAGCGCCATCAGAACCGCATTGGCAATGGAACCTTATCAGTAATATCTGTATTGAGAATCATGCCCCGTCAGTTTCGAACATCCGAACAGCAGGCACGCGTGAGCATTTTAACTTCTCCTGTAAAATCTGTATTTGGAATCATGCCATGTCGAAGGATCCTTAAAAGGATCTGAATGAATAGGAAGAGTCGTGGCATGATTGCCAATACAGATATTACTGAGAATGGAGTTCTGATGGCGCGATATTTGAAACCGGGTATTTAAATACATTCTCCTATCTATTCAGATCCTTTTACGGATCTTTCAACGTGGTGTGATTCTCAATAAAGATATTACTGAGAAAGTTCCACATCAAAAGCTTACCTGTTGGTGTATATACAGAACAGACTACTACTATATCTTTCACTATCCATTCAGATCCTTTAAAGAATCCTTCAACGTGGTATGATTCTCAATACAGATATTACTGCAGCAGTTACACTGCGCACGCCTTTCAAATGGCTGGATATACGAAAGCGAGTATTATTATATCGTTTACTATCTATTAAGAACCTTTTACGGATCTTTCAACGTGGTGTGATTCTCAAATCAATCTAGTTGTTTGGAGTTGGAGTTGGAGTTGGAGCTGGAGCTCCAAGTCGAGTTTCATTAAATCTATTACTCTCCATTTAGATGCGTTCAGGGATACTCCAGAGTGGCATGATTCTCAATTCAGATATTACTGAAAATGTTCAACTGCCGATGCACCTCTGATGGCCTGATTTTTGAAACCGATTATTATGATGCCTTTAACTATCTGTTCAGATCATTTTACGGATCTTTCAGCATGGTGTGATTCTCAATGAAGACATTACTAAGAAATATACACTGCTTACGCTTCCCTATTGGCGTATATTCGAAAACCGACTACTACGATATCTTGGAGTTGGAGTTGGAGTTGGAGTTGGAGTTGGAGTTGGAATTGGAGTTGGAGTTGGAGTTGGAGTTGGAGTTGGAGTTGGAGTTGGAGTTGGAGTTGGAGTTGGAGTTGGAGTTGGAGTTGGAGTTGGAGTTGGAGTTGGAGTTGGAGTTGGAGTTGGAGTTGGAGTTGGAGTTGGAGTTGGAGTTGGAGTTGGAGTTGGAGTTGGAGTTGGAGTTGGAGTTGGAGTTAGAGTCGGAGTTGGAGTTGGAGATGGAGTTGGAGTTGGAGTTGGAATAGCAATTGGAGTTGGAGTTGGAGGTGGAGTTGGAGTTGGAGTTCGAGTTGGAGTTGGAGTTGGAGTTGGAGTTGGAGTTGGAGTTGGAATAGCAGTTGGAGTTGGAGTTGGAGGTGGAGTTGGAGTTGGAGTTGGAGTTGGAGTTGGAGTTGGAGTTGGAGTTGGAGTTGGAGTTGGAGTTGGAGTTGGAGTTGGAGTTGGAGTTGGAGTTGGAGTTGGAGTTGGAGTTGGAGTTGGAGTTGGAGTTGGAGTTTTAGTTGGAGTTGGAGTTGGAGTTGGAGTTGGAGTTGGAGTTGGAGTTGGAGTTGGAGTTGGAGTTGGAGTTGGAGTTAGAGTCGGAGTTGGAGTTGGAGATGGAGTTGGAGTTGGAGTTGGAATAGCAGTTGGAGTTGGAGTTGGAGGTGGAGTTGGAGTTGGAGTTCGAGTTGGAGTTGGAGTTGGAGTTGGAGTTGGAGTTGGAATAGCAGTTGGAGTTGGAGTTGGAGGTGGAGTTGGAGTTGGAGTTGGAGTTGGAGTTGGAGTTGGAGTTGGAGTTGGAGTTGGAGTTGGAGTTGGAGTTGGAGTTGGAGTTGGAGTTGGAGTTGGAGTTGGAGTTGGAGTTGGAGTTGGAGTTGGAGTTGGAGTTGGAGTTGGAGTTGGAGTTGGAGTTGGAGTTGGAGTTGGAGTTGGAGTTGGAGTTGGAATTGAATATTTTCAGCATTATCTGTATTGAGGATCATGCCACTTTGAAATATACCTATACGCATCTTAATGGATAAAAGAAGAATTAATAAAACTCGCTTTCAAACGTCCGACCAGCAGGTTCGCGGGAGCAGTGGAGCTTTCTCAGTAATATCTGTATTGAGAGTCACACCACATTGAAAGATCCGTAAAAGTTTCTGAATGGATAGTAAACGATATAATAATATTTGGTTTTGAATATCCTTTAGAAACAACCTTGCAGTGTAACTTCTAAAGTAATATCTGTATTGACAATCATACCACGTTAAAGGATCCGTAAAAGGTTCTTAATTAATAGTATACGATATAATAATACTAGGGTTCGAATATCCAGCTATTAGAAACGCGTTTGCAGTGTAACATATACAGTAATATCTGTAGTGGGAATCATGCCACGTTGAAGAATCCTCAAAAGGATCTGAATGGATAGTAAAAGATATCGTAGTAGAGGGTTTCGAATATACGCCACTAGAGAAACGTGAGCAGTGTATCTTTCTCAGTAATATCTTTATTGAGTATCACACTATGTTGAAAGATCCGTAAAACGATCTGAATAGATAGAAAAAGGTCTCATAATACGCGGTTCCAAAAATCTGGCATTAGAGGCGCATTGGCAGTTGGACATTTTCTGTAATATCTGTTTTGAGAATCATGCCACTTTGGAATATCCCTTAAAACATCTAAATGGATAGTAAAAGAATTAATAAAACTCGGTGTCAAACATCCGAACAGCATGGAGGCGTGAGCAGTAGAGCTTTCTCAGTAATATCTGAATTAGGAATCACACCACATTGAAAGATCCGTAAAAGGTTCTAAATGGATATTAAACGATATAATAATACTCGGTTTGGAATATCCATTAGAAACGCGCTTTCAGTGTAACTCTTACAGTAATATCTGTATTGAAAATCACACTACATTAAAGGATCCTTAAAAGGATCTGAATGGGAGTAAAAGATATAGTAGTAGTCGGTTTCGATTAGACGCCAACAGGAAACCGCGAGCAGTGGAAATTTCTCAGTAATATCTTTATTGAGAATCACACCACGTTGAATGATCCGTAAAAGGGTCTTAATGGATGGTAAACGATATAATAATACCCGGTTCCGCATGTCCAGCCTTTAGAAACGCGCTCGCAGTGTAACTTCTACAGTAATATCTGTATTGGGAATTATACCACGTTGAAGGATCCTCAATAGGATTTGAAATAAATGTAAAAGATATAGTAGTAGTCGGTTTCGAATATACGCCAATAGGGAAGCGTGAGCAGTGGAACTTTCTCAGTAATATCTTTATTGAGAATCACATCAATATGAAAGATCCGTAAAAGGATCTGAATAGATAGTAAAAGGTAATATATTACTCGGTTTAAAATATCAGGCCATCAGAGTTGCATTGGCAGGAGAACTTTTTCAGTAATATCTGTATCGAGATTCATGCCTCTTTGAAAGATCCCTAAAAGAATCCAACTGGATAGTAAAAGAATTAATAAAACACGACTTCATTCATCTGACCAGCAGGAGCGTGCAAGCATTGGAGTTTCCTCTGTAATATCTTTATTGAGAATCACACCAAGTTGAAAGATCTGTGAATGGTTCTTAATGTATAGTACACGATATTATAATACTCGGTTTCGAATTTCCAGCCATTAGAAATGGGTACGCAGTGTAACTTCTACAGTAATATCTGTATTGTGAATCATGCCACGTTGAAGGATCCTTAAAAGCTTCTGAATGGATAGTAAAAGATATAGTAGTAGTCTGTATCAAATATACGCCAACAGGGAAGCGTGAGCAGTGGAATTTCTCAGTAATATCTTTATTGAGAATCACACCATGTTGGAAGATCTGTGAAAGGATCTGAATATATAGTAGAAGGTAATACTCGGTTTCAAATATAGCGCCATCAGAACCGCATTGGCAATGGAACCTTATCAGTAATATCTGTATTGAGAATCATGCCCCGTCAGTTTCGAACATCCGAACAGCAGGCACGCGTGAGCATTTTAACTTCTCCTGTAAAATCTGTATTTGGAATCATGCCATGTCGAAGGATCCTTAAAAGGATCTGAATGAATAGGAAGAGTCGTGGCATGATTGCCAATACAGATATTACTGAGAATGGAGTTCTGATGGCGCGATATTTGAAACCGGGTATTTAAATACATTCTCCTATCTATTCAGATCCTTTTACGGATCTTTCAACGTGGTGTGATTCTCAATAAAGATATTACTGAGAAAGTTCCACATTAAAAGCTTACCTGTTGGTGTATATACAGAACAGACTACTACTATATCTTTCACTATCCATTCAGATCCTTTTAAGAATCCTTCAACGTGGTATGATTCTCAATACAGATATTACTGCAGCAGTTACACTGCGCACGCCTTTCAAATGGCTGGATATACGAAAGCGAGTATTATTATATCGTTTACTATCTATTAAGAACCTTTTACGGATCTTTCAACGTGGTGTGATTCTCAAATCAATCTAGTTGTTTGGAGTTGGAGTTGGAGTTGGAGCTGGAGCTCCAAGTCGAGTTTCATTAAATCTATTACTCTCCATTTAGATGCGTTCAGGGATACTCCAGGGTGGCATGATTCTCAATTCAGATATTACTGAAAATGTTCAACTGCCGATGCACCTCTGATGGCCTGATTTTTGAAACCGATTATTATGATGCCTTTAACTATCTGTTCAGATCATTTTACGGATCTTTCAGCATGGTGTGATTTTCAATGAAGACATTAATGAGAAATATACACTGCTTACGCTTCCCTATTGGCGTATATTCGAAAACCGACTACTACGATATCTTGGAGTTGGAGTTGGAGTTGGAGTATGAGTTGGAGTTGGAGTTGGATTGGAGTTGGAGTTGGAGTTGGAGTTTTAGTTGGAGTTGGAGTTGGAGTTGGAGTTGGAGTTGGAGTTAGAGTTGGAGTTGGAGTTGGAGTTAGAGTCGGAGTTGGAGTTGGAGATGGAGTTGGAGTTGGAGTTGGAGTTGGAGTTGGAGTTGGAGTTGGAGTTGGAGTTGGAGTTGGAGTTGGAGTTGGAGTTGGAGTTGGAGTTGGAGTTAGAGTCGGAGTTGGAGTTGGAGATGGAGTTGGAGTTGGAGTTGGAATAGCAGTTGGATTTGGAGTTGGAGGTGGAGTTGGAGTTGGAGTTGGAGTTGGAGTTGGAGTTGGAGTTGGAGTTGGAAATGGAGTTGGAGTTGGAGTTGGAGTTGGAGTTGGAGTTGGAGTTGGAGTTGGAGTTGGAGTTGGAGTTGTAGTTGGAGTTGGAGTTGGATTTGGAGTTGGAGTTGGAGTTGGAGTTGGAGTTGGAGTTGGAGTTGGAGTTGGAGTAGGAGTTGGAGTTGGAGTTGGAGTTGGAGTTGGAGTTGGAGTTGGAGTTGGAGTTGGAGTTGGAGTTGGAGTTGGAGTAGTTGTTGGAGTTGGAGAGGCGCATTGGCAGTTGAACATTTTCTGTAATATCTGTTTTGAGAATCATGCCACTTTGGAATATCCCTTAAAACATCTAAATGGATAGTAAAAGAATTAATAAAACTCGGTGTCAAACATCCGAACAGCATGGAGGCGTGAGCAGTAGAGCTTTCTCAGTAATATCTGAATTAGGAATCACACCACATTGAAAGATCCGTAAAAGGTTCTAAATGGATATTAAACGATATAATAATACTCGGTTTGGAATATCCATTAGAAACGCGCTTTCTGTGTAACTCTTACAGTAATATCTGTATTGAAAATCATACTACATTAAAGGATCCTTAAAAGGATCTGAATGGGAGTAAAAGATATAGTAGTAGTAGGTTTCGATTAGACGCCAACAGGAAACCGCGAGCAGTGGAAATTTCTCAGTAATATCTTTATTGAGAATCACACCACGTTGAATGATCCGTAAAAGGGTCTTAATGGATGGTAAACGATATAATAATACCCGGTTCCGCATGTCCAGCCTTTAGAAACGCGCTCGCAGTGTAACTTCTACAGTAATATCTGTATTGGGAATTATGCCACGTTGAAGGATCCTCAATAGGATTTGAAATAAATGTAAAAGATATAGTAGTAGTCGGTTTCGCGTGAGCATTTTAACTTCTCCTGTAAAATCTGTATTTGGAATCATGCCATGTCGAAGGATCCTTAAAAGGATCTGAATGAATAGGAAGAGTCGTGGCATGATTGCCAATACAGATATTACTGAGAATGGAGTTCTGATGGCGCGATATTTGAAACCGGGTATTTAAATACATTCTCCTATCTATTCAGATCCTTTTACGGATCTTTCAACGTAGTGTGATTCTCAATAAAGATATTACTGAGAAAGTTCCACATTAAAAGCTTACCTGTTGGTGTATATACAGAACAGACTACTACTATATCTTTCACTATCCATTCAGATCCTTTTAAGAATCCTTCAACGTGGTATGATTCTCAATACAGATATTACTGCAGCAGTTACACTGCGCACGCCTTTCAAATGGCTGGATATACGAAAGCGAGTATTATTATATCGTTTACTATCTATTAAGAACCTTTTACGGATCTTTCAACGTGGTGTGATTCTCAAATCAATCTAGTTGTTTGGAGTTGGAGTTGGAGTTGGAGCTGGAGCTCCAAGTCGAGTTTCATTAAATCTATTACTCTCCATTTAGATGCGTTCAGGGATACTCCAGGGTGGCATGATTCTCAATTCAGATATTACTGAAAATGTTCAACTGCCGATGCACCTCTGATGGCCTGATTTTTGAAACCGATTATTATGATGCCTTTAACTATCTGTTCAGATCATTTTACGGATCTTTCAGCATGGTGTGATTTTCAATGAAGACATTACTGAGAAATATACACTGCTTACGCTTCCCTATTGGCGTATATTCGAAAACCGACTACTACGATATCTTGGAGTTGGAGTTGGAGTTGGAGTATGAGTTGGAGTTGGAGTTGGATTGGAGTTGGAGTTGGAGTTGGAGTTTTAGTTGGAGTTGGAGTTGGAGTTGGAGTTGGAGTTGGAGTTAGAGTTGGAGTTGGAGTTGGAGTTAGAGTCGGAGTTGGAGTTGGAGATGGAGTTGGAGTTGGAATTGGAGTTGGAGTTGGAGTTGGAGTTGGAGTTGGAGTTGGAGTTGGAGTTGGAGTTGGAGTTGGAGTTGGAGTTGGAGTTGGAGTTAGAGTCGGAGTTGGAGTTGGAGATGGAGTTGGAGTTGGAGTTGGAATAGCAGTTGGATTTGGAGTTGGAGGTGGAGTTGGAGTTGGAGTTGGAGTTGGAGTTGGAGTTGGAGTTGGAGTTGGAAATGGAGTTGGAGTTGGAGTTGGAGTTGGAGTTGGAGTTGGAGTTGGAGTTGGAGTTGGAGTTGGAGTTGTAGTTGGAGTTGGAGTTGGATTTGGAGTTGGAGTTGGAGTTGGAGTTGGAGTTGGAGTTGGAGTTGGAGTTGGAGTAGGAGTTGGAGTTGGAGTTGGAGTTGGAGTTGGAGTTGGAGTTGGAGTTGGAGTTGGAGTTGGAGTTGGAGTTGGAGTAGTTGTTGGAGTTGGAGTTGGAGTTGGAGTTGGAGTTGGAGTTGGAGTTGGAGTTGGAGTTGGAGTTGGAGTTGGAGTTGGAGTTGGAGTTGGAGTTGGAGTTGGAGTTGGAGTTGGAGTTGGAGTTGGAGTTGGAGTTGGAGTTGGAGTTGGAGTTGGAGTTGGATTTGGAGTTGGAGTTGGAGTTGGAGTTGGAGTTGGAGTTGGAGTTGGAGTTGGAGTTGGAGTTGGAGTTGGAGTTGGAGTTGGAGTTGGAGTTGGAGTTGGAGTTGGAGTTGGAGTTGGAGTTGGAGTTGGAGTTGGAGTTGGAGTTGGAGTTGGAGTTGGAGTTGGAGTTGGAGTTGGAGTTGGAGTTGGAGTTGGAGTTGGAGTTGGAGTTGGAGTTGGAGTTGGAGTTGGAGTTGGAGTTGGAGTTGGAGTTGGAGTTGGAGTTGGAGTTGGAGTTGGAGTTGGAGTTGGAGTTGGAGTTGGAGTTGGAGTTGGAGTTGGAGTTGGAGTTGGAGTTGGAGTTGGAGTTGGAGTTAGAGTCGGAGTTGGAGTTGGAGATGGAGTTGGAGTTGGAGTTGGAATAGCAGTTGGAGTTGGAGTTGGAGGTGGAGTTGGAGTTGGAGTTCGAGTTGGAGTTGGAGTTGGAGTTGGAGTTGGAGTTGGAATAACAGTTGGAGTTGGAGTTGGAGGTGGAGTTGGAGTTGTAGTAGGAGTTGGAGTTGGAGTTGGAGTTGGAGTTGGAGTTGGAGTTGGAGTTGGAGTTGGAGTTGGAGTTGGAGTTGGAGTTGGAGTTGGAGTTGGAGTTGGAGTTGGAGTTGGAGTTGGAGATGTAGTTGGAGTTGGAGTTGGAGTTGGAGTTGGAGTTGGAGTTGGAGTTGGAGTTGGAGTTGGAGTTGGAGTTGGAGTTGGAGTTGGAGTTGGAGTTAGAGTCGGAGTTGGAGTTGGAGATGGAGTTGGAGTTGGAGTTGGAATAGCAGTTGGAGTTGGAGTTGGAGGTGGAGTTGGAGTTGGAGTTCGAGTTGGAGTTGGAGTTGGAGTTGGAGTTGGAGTTGGAGTTGGAATAGCAGTTGGAGTTGGAGTTGGAGGTGGAGTTGGAGTTGGAGTTGGAGTTGGAGTTGGAGTTGGAGTTGGAGTTGGAGTTGGAATTGGAGTTGGAGTCGGAGTTGGAGTTGGAGTTGGAGTTGGAGTTGGAGTTGGAGTTGGAGTTGAAGATTTTCAGCATTATCTGTATTGAGGATCATGCCACTTTGAAATATACCTATACGCATCTTAATGGATAAAAGAAGAATTAATAAAACTCGCTTTCAAACGTCCGACCAGCAGGTTCGCGGGAGCAGTGGAGCTTTCTCAGTAATATCTGTATTGAGAGTCACACCACATTGAAAGATCCGTAAAAGTTTCTGAATGGATAGTAAACGATATAATAATATTTGGTTTTGAATATCCTTTAGAAACAACCTTGCAGTGTAACTTCTAAAGTAATATCTGTATTGACAATCATACCACGTTAAAGGATCCGTAAAAGGTTCTTAATTAATAGTATACGATATAATAATACTAGGGTTCGAATATCCAGCTATTAGAAACGCGTTTGCAGTGTAACATATACAGTAATATCTGTAGTGGGAATCATGCCACGTTGAAGAATCCTCAAAAGGATCTGAATGGATAGTAAAAGATATCGTAGTAGAGGGTTTCGAATATACGCCACTAGAGAAACGTGAGCAGTGTATCTTTCTCAGTAATATCTTTATTGAGTATCACACTATGTTGAAAGATCCGTAAAACGATCTGAATAGATAGAAAAAGGTCTCATAATACGCGGTTCCAAAAATCTGGCATTAGAGGCGCATTGGCAGTTGAACATTTTCTGTAATATCTGTTTTGAGAATCATGCCACTTTGGAATATCCCTTAAAACATCTAAATGGATAGTAAAAGAATTAATAAAACTCGGTGTCAAACATCCGAACAGCATGGAGGCGTGAGCAGTAGAGCTTTCTCAGTAATATCTGAATTAGGAATCACACCACATTGAAAGATCCGTAAAAGGTTCTAAATGGATATTAAACGATATAATAATACTCGGTTTGGAATATCCATTAGAAACGCGCTTTCTGTGTAACTCTTACAGTAATATCTGTATTGAAAATCATACTACATTAAAGGATCCTTAAAAGGATCTGAATGGGAGTAAAAGATATAGTAGTAGTAGGTTTCGATTAGACGCCAACAGGAAACCGCGAGCAGTGGAAATTTCTCAGTAATATCTTTATTGAGAATCACACCACGTTGAATGATCCGTAAAAGGGTCTTAATGGATGGTAAACGATATAATAATACCCGGTTCCGCATGTCCAGCCTTTAGAAACGCGCTCGCAGTGTAACTTCTACAGTAATATCTGTATTGGGAATTATGCCACGTTGAAGGATCCTCAATAGGATTTGAAATAAATGTAAAAGATATAGTAGTAGTCGGTTTCGAATATACGCCAATAGAGAAGCGTGAGCAGTGGAACTTTCTCAGTAATATCTTTATTGAGAATCACATCAATATGAAAGATAAAAGGATCTGAATAGATAGTAAAAGGTAATATATTACTCGGTTTAAAATATCAGGCCATCAGAGGCGCATTGGCAGGAGAACTTTTTCAGTAATATCTGTATCGAGATTCATGCCTCTTTGAAAGATCCCTAAAAGAATCCAACTGGATAGTAAAAGAATAATAAAACACGACTTCATTCATCCGACCAGCAGGAGCGTGCAAGCATTGGAGCTTCCTCTGTAATATCTTTATTGAGAATCACACCAAGTTGAAAGATCTGTGAATGGTTCTTAATGTATAGTACACGATATTATAATACTCGGTTTCGAATTTCCAGCCATTAGAAACGGGTACGCAGTGTAACTTCTACAGTAATATCTGTATTGTGAATCATGCCACGTTGAAGGATCCTTAAAAGCTTCTGAATGGATAGTAAAAGATATAGTAGTAGTCTGTATCAAATATACGCCAACAGGGAAGCGTGAGCAGTGGAACTTTCTCAGTAATATCTTTATTGAGAATCACACCACGTTGGAAGATCTGTGAAAGGATCTGAATATATAGTAGAAGGTAATACTCGGTTTCAAATATAGCGCCATCAGAACCGCATTGGCAATGGAACCTTATCAGTAATATCTGTATTGAGAATCATGCCCCGTCAGTTTCGAACATCCGAACAGCAGGCACGCGTGAGCATTTTAACTTCTCCTGTAAAATCTGTATTTGGAATCATGCCATGTCGAAGGATCCTTAAAAGGATCTGAATGAATAGGAAGAGTCGTGGCATGATTGCCAATACAGATATTACTGAGAATGGAGTTCTGATGGCGCGATATTTGAAACCGGGTATTTAAATACATTCTCCTATCTATTCAGATCCTTTTACGGATCTTTCAACGTGGTGTGATTCTCAATAAAGATATTACTGAGAAAGTTCCACATCAAAAGCTTACCTGTTGGTGTATATACAGAACAGACTACTACTATATCTTTCACTATCCATTCATATCCTTTTAAGAATCCTTCAACGTGGTATGATTCTCAATACAGATATTACTGCAGCAGTTACACTGCGCACGCCTTTCAAATGGCTGGATATACGAAAGCGAGTATTATTATATCGTTTACTATCTATTAAGAACCTTTTACGGATCTTTCAACGTGGTGTGATTCTCAAATCAATCTAGTTGTTTGGAGTTGGAGTTGGAGTTGGAGCTGGAGCTCCAAGTCGAGTTTCATTAAATCTATTACTCTCCATTTAGATGCGTTCAGGGATACTCCAGAGTGGCATGATTCTCAATTCAGATATTACTGAAAATGTTCAACTGCCGATGCACCTCTGATGGCCTGATTTTTGAAACCGATTATTATGATGCCTTTAACTATCTGTTCAGATCATTTTACGGATCTTTCAGCATGGTGTGATTCTCAATGAAGACATTACTGAGAAATATACACTGCTTACGCTTCCCTATTGGCGTATATTCGAAAACCGACTACTACGATATCTTGGAGTTGGAGTTGGAGTTGGAGTTGGAGTTGGAGTTGGAGTTGGAGTTGGAGTTGGAGTTGGAGTTGGAGTTGGAGTTGGAGTTGGAGTTGGAGTTGGAGTTGGAGTTGGAGTTGGAGTTGGAGTTGGAGTTGGAGTTGGAGTTGGAGTTGGAGTTGGAGTTGGAGTTGGAGTTGGAGTTGGAGTTGGAGTTGGAGTTGGAGTTGGAGTTGGAGTTGGAGTTGGAGTTGGAGTTGGAGTTGGAGTTGGAGTTGGAGTTGGAGTTGGAGTTGGAGTTGGAGTTGGAGTTGGAGTTGGAGTTGGAGTTGGAGTTGGAGTTGGAGTTAGAGTCGGAGTTGGAGTTGGAGATGGAGTTGGAGTTGGAGTTGGAATAGCAGTTGGAGTTGGAGTTGGAGGTGGAGTTGGAGTTGGAGTTCGAGTTGGAGTTGGAGTTGGAGTTGGAGTTGGAGTTGGAGTTGGAGTTGGAATAGCAGTTGGAGTTGGAGTTGGAGGTGGAGTTGGAGTTGGAGTTGGAGTTGGAGTTGGAGTTGGAGTTGGAGTTGGAGTTGGAGTTGGAGTTGGAGTTGGAGTTGGAGTTGGAGTTGGAGTTGGAGTTGGAGTTGGAGTTGGAGTTGGAGTTGGAGTTGGAGTTGTAGTTGGAGTTGGAGTTGGAGTTGGAGTTGGAGTTGGAGTTGGAGTTGGAGTTGGAGTTGGAGTTAGAGTCGGAGTTGGAGTTGGAGATGGAGTTGGAGTTGGAGTTGGAATAGCAGTTGGAGTTGGAGTTGGAGGTGGAGTTGGAGTTGGAGTTCGAGTTGGAGTTGGAGTTGGAGTTGGAGTTGGAGTTGGAATAGCAGTTGGAGTTGGAGTTGGAGGTGGAGTTGGAGTTGGAGTTGGAGTTGGAGTTGGAGTTGGAGTTGGAGTTGGAGTTGGAGTTGGAGTTGGAGTTGGAGTTGGTGTTGGAGTTGGAGTTGGAGTTGGAGTTGGAGTTGGAGTTGGAGTTGGAGTTGGAGTTGGAGTTGGAGTTGGAGTTGGAGTTGGAGTTGGAGTTGGAGTTGGAGTTGGAGTTGGAGTTGGAGTTGGAGTTGAAGATTTTCAGCATTATCTGTATTGAGGATCATGCCACTTTGAAATATACCTATACGCATCTTAATGGATAAAAGAAGAATTAATAAAACTCGCTTTCAAACGTCCGACCAGCAGGTTCGCGGGAGCAGTGGAGCTTTCTCAGTAATATCTGTATTGAGAGTCACACCACATTGAAAGATCCGTAAAAGTTTCTGAATGGATAGTAAACGATATAATAATATTTGGTTTTGAATATCCTTTAGAAACAACCTTGCAGTGTAACTTCTAAAGTAATATCTGTATTGACAATCATACCACGTTAAAGGATCCGTAAAAGGTTCTTAATTAATAGTATACGATATAATAATACTAGGGTTCGAATATCCAGCTATTAGAAACGCGTTTGCAGTGTAACATATACAGTAATATCTGTAGTGGGAATCATGCCACGTTGATGAATCCTCAAAAGGATCTGAATGGATAGTAAAAGATATCGTAGTAGAGGGTTTCGAATATACGCCACTAGAGAAACGTGAGCAGTGTATCTTTCTCAGTAATATCTTTATTGAGTATCACACTATGTTGAAAGATCCGTAAAACGATCTGAATAGATAGAAAAAGGTCTCATAATACGCGGTTCCAAAAATCTGGCATTAGAGGCGCATTGGCAGTTGGACATTTTCTGTAATATCTGTTTTGAGAATCATGCCACTTTGGAATATCCCTTAAAACATCTAAATGGATAGTAAAAGAATTAATAAAACTCGGTGTCAAACATCCGAACAGCATGGAGGCGTGAGCAGTAGAGCTTTCTCAGTAATATCTGAATTAGGAATCACACCACATTGAAAGATCCGTAAAAGGTTCTAAATGGATATTAAACGATATAATAATACTCGGTTTGGAATATCCATTAGAAACGCGCTTTCAGTGTAACTCTTACAGTAATATCTGTATTGAAAATCACACTACATTAAAGGATCCTTAAAAGGATCTGAATGGGAGTAAAAGATATAGTAGTAGTCGGTTTCGATTAGACGCCAACAGGAAACCGCGAGCAGTGGAAATTTCTCAGCAATATCTTTATTGAGAATCACACCACGTTGAATGATCCGTAAAAGGGTCTTAATGGATGGTAAACGATATAATAATACCCGGTTCCGCATGTCCAGCCTTTAGAAACGCGCTCGCAGTGTAACTTCTACAGTAATATCTGTATTGGGAATTATACCACGTTGAAGGATCCTCAATAGGATTTGAAATAAATGTAAAAGATATAGTAGTAGTCGGTTTCGAATATACGCCAATAGGGAAGCGTGAGCAGTGGAACTTTCTCAGTAATATCTTTATTGAGAATCACATCAATATGAAAGATCCGTAAAAGGATCTGAATAGATAGTAAAAGGTAATATATTACTCGGTTTAAAATATCAGGCCATCAGAGTTGCATTGGCAGGAGAACTTTTTCAGTAATATCTGTATCGAGATTCATGCCTCTTTGAAAGATCCCTAAAAGAATCCAACTGGATAGTAAAAGAATTAATAAAACACGACTTCATTCATCCGACCAGCAGGAGCGTGCAAGCATTGGAGTTTCCTCTGTAATATCTTTATTGAGAATCACACCAAGTTGAAAGATCTGTGAATGATTCTTAATGTATAGTACACGATATTATAATACTCGGTTTCGAATTTCCAGCCATTAGAAACGGGTACGCAGTGTAACTTCTACAGTAATATCTGTATTGTGAATCATGCCACGTTGAAGGATCCTTAAAAGCTTCTGAATGGATAGTAAAAGATATAGTAGTAGTCTGTATCAAATATACGCCAACAGGGAAGCGTGAGCAGTGGAACTTTCTCAGTAATATCTTTATTGAGAATCACACCACGTTGGAAGATCTGTGAAAGGATCTGAATATATAGTAGAAGGTAATACTCGGTTTCAAATATAGCGCCATCAGAACCGCATTGGCAATGGAACCTTATCAGTAATATCTGTATTGAGAATCATGCCCCGTCAGTTTCGAACATCCGAACAGCAGGCACGCGTGAGCATTTTAACTTCTCCTGTAAAATCTGTATTTGGAATCATGCCATGTTGAAGGATCCTTAAAAGGATCTGAATGAATAGGAAGAGTCGTGGCATGATTGCCAATACAGATATTACTGAGAATGGAGTTCTGATGGCGCGATATTTGAAACCGGGTATTTAAATACATTCTCCTATCTATTCAGATCCTTTTACGGATCTTTCAACGTGGTGTGATTCTCAATAAAGATATTACTGAGAAAGTTCCACATTAAAAGCTTACCTGTTGGTGTATATACAGAACAGACTACTACTATATCTTTCACTATCCATTCAGATCCTTTTAAGAATCCTTCAACGTGGTATGATTCTCAATACAGATATTACTGCAGCAGTTACACTGCGCACGCCTTTCAAATGGCTGGATATACGAAAGCGAGTATTATTATATCGTTTACTATCTATTAAGAACCTTTTACGGATCTTTCAACGTGGTGTGATTCTCAAATCAATCTAGTTGTTTGGAGTTGGAGTTGGAGTTGGAGCTGGAGCTCCAAGTCGAGTTTCATTAAATCTATTACTCTCCATTTAGATGCGTTCAGGGATACTCCAGAGTGGCATGATTCTCAATTCAGATATTACTGAAAATGTTCAACTGCCGATGCACCTCTGATGGCCTGATTTTTGAAACCGATTATTATGATGCCTTTAACTATCTGTTCAGATCATTTTACGGATCTTTCAGCATGGTGTGATTTTCAATGAAGACATTACTGAGAAATATACACTGCTTACGCTTCCCTATTGGCGTATATTCGAAAACCGACTACTACGATATCTTGGAGTTGGAGTTGGAGTTGGAGTATGAGTTGGAGTTGGAGTTGGATTGGAGTTGGAGTTGGAGTTGGAGTTTTAGTTGGAGTTGGAGTTGGAGTTGGAGTTGGAGTTAGAGTTGGAGTTGGAGTTGGAGTTAGAGTCGGAGTTGGAGTTGGAGATGGAGTTGGAGTTGGAGTTGGAGTTGGAGTTGGAGTTGGAGTTGGAGTTGGAGTTGGAGTTGGAGTTGGAGTTGGAGTTAGAGTCGGAGTTGGAGTTGGAGATGGAGTTGGAGTTGGAGTTGGAATAGCAGTTGGATTTGGAGTTGGAGGTGGAGTTGGAGTTGGAGTTGGAGTTGGAGTTGGAGTTGGAGTTGGAGTTGGAGTTGGAGTTGGAGTTGGAGTTGGAGTTGGAGTTGGAGTTGGAGTTGGAGTTGGAGTTGGAGTTGGAGTTTGAGTTGGAGTTGGAGTTGGAGTTGGAGTTGGAGTTGGAGTTGCAGTACCCACACAGCACACAATATTCAGGAAATATTGCCACAATATTGCAATATTGCAATTGCAGTTGCAATATTCCAGAAATATTGCTGGAATATTGTGTTTCAATATTACAGTTGCAATATTGAGAAATATTGCTGGAATATTGTATTTCAATATTACAGTTGAAATATTCAGAAATATTACAGAAATGTTACAAACTATAACAGTTTTCTACAAAGTTAAAATTTATAGTTTTGCGTATATTCCTATGAATATATGCATAGACATATTTATTACAAATTACGACAGAAATAATTCAACATTACATGCAATATATAATATGTTTGTGTGCTTTCTATCTCTAGTTCGAGGCTTCACGCATCCTCTCTTTTCTTTTAGTCAGGCCGCCATTTTTTCTGTTTACCAGTGTTGTTGTATCGTGTCGTGAAGCAGTCTGTTGTTACTTTACTTTGTTAGTTCATTTAGTTGTGAGCATAATGTTTATTAAAGACTAATTGGCTCTAAATAATATAAATAATATAAATGCAGTGATAAGCTGATTTGATTATCTAAGGTATAATAGCTACAAGTTTATAGATATCATTGATACAAAATTTTATATCACAGCCCTATAAAGAGTAGGTTGTGATCTCATCGGTCTGATTATTGAGACGTTATATTGACGTGCTTTTTATATACGTACAAAGGTAGAGTTGAACAGATCTAATGATTTGATTATCTATGTTTGATTATTGAACCCATATCGAAATGGTTAGCTCAAGCCAAATTGCGAGCCTCCAGGGAAGTGGAAAAAGTAAAAAAAAAGAAATGTTGAATGTCCAGTAGAGAGCGAATAAAGATATTAGTAGTGCCTACTATTTTTTATGTGAGTTAAACCTATACCACATCTCATGAAATAACAGAAATATTTCTGCAAGAATTCTGAAATATTTCATATATATTTTGCAATATTACAAAAATATTCCATAAATATTACAAAATAATTCTACAATATTGCAGGAATATTTCAAAAAATAAGTCTGCAATATTGTGACGTTATAGGATAGAGAGCATATATCTGAATATTTCTGCAACAATCCTGAAATATTTCATATATATTTTCCAATATAATAAAAAATTGCATAAACATTACAGAATAATTCTACAATATTGCAGAAATATATCGAAAAATATTTCTGCAATATTGCTATGTTAGGTTATGGGGCGGACATTCGAATGTTTCTGCAATATTCCTGAAATATTTCATATATCTTTCGCAATATAGCCGAAATATCTCAAATATTTCCGAAACATATTCCTGCAATATTTCAGAAATGAGTCTGTGCTGTGTGGGTAGGAGTTGCAGTTGGAGTTGGAGTTGGAGTTGGAGTTGGAGTTGGAGTTGGAGTTGGAGTTGGAGTTGGAGTTGGAGTTGGAGTTGGAGTTGGAGTTGGAGTTAGAGTTGGAGTTGGAGTTGGAGTTGGAGTTGGAGTTGGAGTTGGAGTTGGAGTTGGAGTTGTAGTTGGAGTTGGAGTTGGATTTGGAGTTGGAGTTGGAGTTGGAGTTGGAGTTGGAGTTGGAGTTGGAGTTGGAGTTGGAGTTGGAGTTGGAGTTGGAGTTGGAGTTGGAGTTGGAGTAGGAGTTGGAGTTGGAGTTGGAGTTGGAGTTGGAGTTGGAGTTGGAGTTGGAGTTGGAGTTGGAGTTGGAGTTGGAGTTGGAGTTGGAGTTGGAGTTGGAGTTGGAGTTGGAGTTGGAGTTGGATTTGGAGTTGGAGTTGGAGTTGGAGTTGGAGTTGGAGTTGGAGTTGGAGTTGGAGTTGGAGTTGGAGTTGGAGTTGGAGTTGGAGTTGGAGTTGGAGTTGGAGTTGGAGTTGGAGTTGGAGTTGGAGTTGGAGTTGGAGTTGGAGTTGGAGTTGGAGTTGGAGTTGGAGTTGGAGTTGGAGTTGGAGTTGGAGTTGGAGTTGGAGTTGGAGTTGGAGTTGGAGTTGGAGTTGGAGTTGGAGTTGGAGTTGGAGTTGGAGTTGGAGTTGGAGTTGGAGTTGGAGTTGGAGTTGGAGTTGGAGTTGGAGTTGGAGTTGGAGTTGGAGTTGGAGTTGGAGTTGGAGTTGGAGTTGGAGTTGGAGTTGGAGTTGGAGTTGGAGTTGGAGTTGGAGTTGGAGTTGGAGTTGGAGTTGGAGTTGGAGTTGGAGTTGGAGTTGGAGTTGGAGTTGGAGTTGGAGTTGGAGTTAGAGTCGGAGTTGGAGTTGGAGATGGAGTTGGAGTTGGAGTTGGAATAGCAGTTGGAGTTGGAGTTGGAGGTGGAGTTGGAGTTGGAGTTCGAGTTGGAGTTGGAGTTGGAGTTGGAGTTGGAGTTGGAATAGCAGTTGGAGTTGGAGTTGGAGGTGGAGTTGGAGTTGGAGTAGGAGTTGGAGTTGGAGTTGGAGTTGGAGTTGGAGTTGGAGTTGGAGTTGGAGTTGGAGTTGGAGTTGGAGTTGGAGTTGGAGTTGGAGTTGGAGTTGGAGTTGGAGTTGGAGTTGGAGTTGGAGTTGGAGATGTAGTTGGAGTTGGAGTTGGAGTTGGAGTTGGAGTTGGAGTTGGAGTTGGAGTTGGAGTTGGAGTTGGAGTTGGAGTTGGAGTTGGAGTTGGAGTTGGAGTTGGAGTTGGAGTTAGAGTTGGAGTTGGAGTTGGAGTTAGAGTCGGAGTTGGAGTTGGAGATGGAGTTGGAGTTGGAGTTGGAGTTGGAGTTGGAGTTGGAGTTGGAGTTGGAGTTGGAGTTGGAGTTGGAGTTGGAGTTGGAGTTGGAGTTGGAGTTAGAGTCGGAGTTGGAGTTGGAGATGGAGTTGGAGTTGGAGTTGGAATAGCAGTTGGATTTGGAGTTGGAGGTGGAGTTGGAGTTGGAGTTGGAGTTGGAGTTGGAGTTGGAGTTGGAGTTGGAGTTGGAGTTGGAGTTGGAGTTGGAGTTGGAGTTGGAGTTGGAGTTGGAGTTGGAGTTGGAGTTGGAGTTGGAGTTGGAGTTTGAGTTGGAGTTGGAGTTGGAGTTGGAGTTGGAGTTGCAGTAGGAGTTGCAGTTGGAGTTGGAGTTGGAGTTGCAGTTGGAGTTGGAGTTGGAGTTGGAGTTGGAGTTGGAGTTGGAGTTGGATTTGGAGTTGGAGTTGGAGTTGGAGTTGGAGTTGGAGTTGGAGTTGGAGTTGGAGTTGGAGTTGGAGTTGGAGTTGGAGTTGGAGTTGGAGTTGTAGTTGGAGTTGGAGTTGGATTTGGAGTTGGAGTTGGAGTTGGAGTTGGAGTTGGAGTTGGAGTTGGAGTTGGAGTTGGAGTTGGAGTTGGAGTTGGAGTTGGAGTTGGAGTTGGAGTTGGAGTTGGAGTAGGAGTTGGAGTTGGAGTTGGAGTTGGAGTTGGAGTTGGAGTTGGAGTTGGAGTTGGAGTTGGAGTTGGAGTTGGAGTTGGAGTTGGAGTTGGAGTTGGAGTTGGAGTTGGAGTTGGAGTTGGAGTTGGAGTTGGATTTGGAGTTGGAGTTGGAGTTGGAGTTGGAGTTGGAGTTGGAGTTGGAGTTGGAGTTGGAGTTGGAGTTGGAGTTGGAGTTGGAGTTGGAGTTGGAGTTGGAGTTGGAGTTGGAGTTGGAGTTGGAGTTGGAGTTGGAGTTGGAGTTGGAGTTGGAGTTGGAGTTGGAGTTGGAGTTGGAGTTGGAGTTGGAGTTGGAGTTGGAGTTGGAGTTGGAGTTGGAGTTGGAGTTGGAGTTGGAGTTGGAGTTGGAGTTGGAGTTGGAGTTGGAGTTGGAGTTGGAGTTGGAGTTGGAGTTGGAGTTGGAGTTGGAGTTGGAGTTGGAGTTAGAGTCGGAGTTGGAGTTGGAGATGGAGTTGGAGTTGGAGTTGGAATAGCAGTTGGAGTTGGAGTTGGAGGTGGAGTTGGAGTTGGAGTTCGAGTTGGAGTTGGAGTTGGAGTTGGAGTTGGAGTTGGAATAGCAGTTGGAGTTGGAGTTGGAGGTGGAGTTGGAGTTGGAGTAGGAGTTGGAGTTGGAGTTGGAGTTGGAGTTGGAGTTGGAGTTGGAGTTGGAGTTGGAGTTGGAGTTGGAGTTGGAGTTGGAGTTGGAGTTGGAGTTGGAGTTGGAGTTGGAGATGTAGTTGGAGTTGGAGTTGGAGTTGGAGTTGGAGTTGGAGTTGGAGTTGGAGTTGGAGTTGGAGTTGGAGTTGGAGTTGGAGTTGGAGTTAGAGTCGGAGTTGGAGTTGGAGATGGAGTTGGAGTTGGAGTTGGAATAGCAGTTGGAGTTGGAGTTGGAGGTGGAGTTGGAGTTGGAGTTCGAGTTGGAGTTGGAGTTGGAGTTGGAGTTGGAGTTGGAGTTGGAATAGCAGTTGGAGTTGGAGTTGGAGGTGGAGTTGGAGTTGGAGTTGGAGTTGGAGTTGGAGTTGGAGTTGGAGTTGGAGTTGGAGTTGGAGTTGGAGTTGGAGTAGGAGTTGGAGTTGGAGTTGGAGTTGGAGTTGGAGTTGGAGTTGGAGTTGGAGTTGGAGTTGGAGTTGGAGTTGGAGTTGGAGTTGGAGTTGGAGTTGGAGTTGGAGTTGGAGTTGGAGTTGGAGTTGGAGTTGGATTTGGAGTTGGAGTTGGAGTTGGAGTTGGAGTTGGAGTTGGAGTTGGAGTTGGAGTTGGAGTTGGAGTTGGAGTTGGAGTTGGAGTTGGAGTTGGAGTTGGAGTTGGAGTTGGAGTTGGAGTTGGAGTTGGAGTTGGAGTTGGAGTTGGAGTTGGAGTTGGAGTTGGAGTTGGAGTTGGAGTTGGAGTTGGAGTTGGAGTTGGAGTTGGAGTTGGAGTTGGAGTTGGAGTTGGAGTTGGAGTTGGAGTTGGAGTTGGAGTTGGAGTTGGAGTTGGAGTTGGAGTTGGAGTTGGAGTTGGAGTTAGAGTTGGAGTTGGAGTTGGAGATGGAGTTGGAGTTGGAGTTGGAATAGCAGTTGGAGTTGGAGTTGGAGGTGGAGTTGGAGTTGGAGTTCGAGTTGGAGTTGGAGTTGGAGTTGGAGTTGGAGTTGGAGTTGGAATAGCAGTTGGAGTTGGAGTTGGAGGTGGAGTTGGAGTTGGAGTAGGAGTTGGAGTTGGAGTTGGAGTTGGAGTTGGAGTTGGAGTTGGAGTTGGAGTTGGAGTTGGAGTTGGAGTTGGAGTTGGAGTTGGAGTTGGAGTTGGAGTTGGAGATGTAGTTGGAGTTGGAGTTGGAGTTGGAGTTGGAGTTGGAGTTGGAGTTGGAGTTGGAGTTGGAGTTGGAGTTGGAGTTGGAGTTGGAGTTAGAGTCGGAGTTGGAGTTGGAGATGGAGTTGGAGTTGGAGTTGGAATAGCAGTTGGAGTTGGAGTTGGAGGTGGAGTTGGAGTTGGAGTTCGAGTTGGAGTTGGAGTTGGAGTTGGAGTTGGAGTTGGAGTTGGAATAGCAGTTGGAGTTGGAGTTGGAGGTGGAGTTGGAGTTGGAGTTGGAGTTGGAGTTGGAGTTGGAGTTGGAGTTGGAGTTGGAGTTGGAGTTGGAGTTGGAGTTGGAGTTGGAGTTGGAGTTGGAGTTGGAGTTGGAGTTGGAGTTGGAGTTGGAGTTGGAGTTGGAGTTGGAGTTGGAGTTGAAGATTTTCAGCATTATCTGTATTGATATTGAGGATCATGCCACTTTGAAATATACCTTTACGCATCTTAAAGGATAAAAGAAGAATTAATAAAACTCGCTTTCAAACGTCCGACCAGCAGGTTCGCGGGAGCAGTGGAGCTTTCTCAGTAATATCTGTATTGAGAGTCACACCACATTGAAAGATCCGTAAAAGTTTCTGAATGGATAGTAAACGATATAATAATATTTGGTTTTGAATATCCTTTAGAAACAACCTTGCAGTGTAACTTCTAAAGTAATATCTGTATTGACAATCATACCACGTTAAAGGATCCGTAAAAGGTTCTTAATTAATAGTATACGATATAATAATACTAGGGTTCGAATATCCAGCTATTAGAAACGCGTTTGCAGTGTAACATATACAGTAATATCTGTAGTGGGAATCATGCCACGTTGAAGAATCCTCAAAAGGATCTGAATGGATAGTAAAAGATATCGTAGTAGAGGGTTTCGAATATACGCCACTAGAGAAACGTGAGCAGTGTATCTTTCTCAGTAATATCTTTATTGAGTATCACACTATGTTGAAAGATCCGTAAAACGATCTGAATAGATAGAAAAAGGTCTCATAATACGCGGTTCCAAAAATCTGGCATTAGAGGCGCATTGGCAGTTGAACATTTTCTGTAATATCTGTTTTGAGAATCATGCCACTTTGGAATATCCCTTAAAACATCTAAATGGATAGTAAAAGAATTAATAAAACTCGGTGTCAAACATCCGAACAGCATGGAGGCGTGAGCAGTAGAGCTTTCTCAGTAATATCTGAATTAGGAATCACACCACATTGAAAGATCCGTAAAAGGTTCTAAATGGATATTAAACGATATAATAATACTCGGTTTGGAATATCCATTAGAAACGCGCTTTCTGTGTAACTCTTACAGTAATATCTGTATTGAAAATCATACTACATTAAAGGATCCTTAAAAGGATCTGAATGGGAGTAAAAGATATAGTAGTAGTAGGTTTCGATTAGACGCCAACAGGAAACCGCGAGCAGTGGAAATTTCTCAGTAATATCTTTATTGAGAATCACACCACGTTGAATGATCCGTAAAAGGGTCTTAATGGATGGTAAACGATATAATAATACCCGGTTCCGCATGTCCAGCCTTTAGAAACGCGCTCGCAGTGTAACTTCTACAGTAATATCTGTATTGGGAATTATACCACGTTGAAGGATCCTCAATAGGATTTGAAATAAATGTAAAAGATATAGCAGTAGTCGGTTTCGAATATACGCCAATAGAGAAGCGTGAGCAGTGGAACTTTTTCAGTAATATCTTTATTGAGAATCACATCAATATGAAAGATCCGTAAAAGGATCTGAATAGATAGTAAAAGGTAATATATTACTCGGTTTAAAATATCAGGCCATCAGAGGCGCATTGGCAGGAGAACTTTTTCAGTAATATCTGTATCGAGATTCATGCCTCTTTGAAAGATCCCTAAAAGAATCCAACTGGATAGTAAAAGAATTAATAAAACACGACTTCATTCATCCGACCAGCAGGAGCGTGCAAGCATTGGAGCTTCCTCTGTAATATCTTTATTGAGAATCACACCAAGTTGAAAGATCTGTGAATGGTTCTTAATGTATAGTACACGATATTATAATGCTCGGTTTCGAATTTCCAGCCATTAGAAACGGGTACGCAGTGTAACTTCTACAGTAATATCTGTATTGTGAATCATGCCACGTTGAAGGATCCTTAAAAGCTTCTGAATGGATAGTAAAAGATATAGTAGTAGTCTGTATCAAATATACGCCAACAGGGAAGCGTGAGCAGTGGAACTTTCTCAGTAATATCTTTATTGAGAATCACACCACGTTGGAAGATCTGTGAAAGGATCTGAATATATAGTAGAAGGTAATACTCGGTTTCAAATATAGCGCCATCAGAACCGCATTGGCAATGGAACCTTATCAGTAATATCTGTATTGAGAATCATGCCCCGTCAGTTTCGAACATCCGAACAGCAGGCACGCGTGAGCATTTTAACTTCTCCTGTAAAATCTGTATTTGGAATCATGCCATGTCGAAGGATCCTTAAAAGGATCTGAATGAATAGGAAGAGTCGTGGCATGATTGCCAATACAGATATTACTGAGAATGGAGTTCTGATGGCGCGATATTTGAAACCGGGTATTTAAATACATTCTCCTATCTATTCAGATCCTTTTACGGATCTTTCAACGTGGTGTGATTCTCAATAAAGATATTACTAGGAAAGTTCCACATCAAAAGCTTACCTGTTGGTGTATATACAGAACAGACTACTACTATATCTTTCACTATCCATTCAGATCCTTTTAATAATCCTTCAACGTGGTATGATTCTCAATACAGATATTACTGCAGCAGTTACACTGCGCACGCCTTTCAAATGGCTGGATATACGAAAGCGAGTATTATTATATCGTTTACTATCTATTAAGAACCTTTTACGGATCTTTCAACGTGGTGTGATTCTCAAATCAATCTAGTTTTTTGGAGTTGGAGTTGGAGTTGGAGCTGGAGCTCCAAGTCGAGTTTCATTAAATCTATTACTCTCCATTTAGATGCGTTCAGGGATACTCCAGAGTGGCATGATTCTCAATTCAGATATTACTGAAAATGTTCAACTGCCGATGCACCTCTGATGGCCTGATTTTTGAAACCGATTATTATGATGCCTTTAACTATCTGTTCAGATCATTTTACGGATCTTTCAGCATGGTGTGATTCTCAATGAAGACATTACTGAGAAATATACACTGCTTACGCTTCCCTATTGGCGTATATTCGAAAACCGACTACTACGATATCTTGGAGTTGGAGTTGGAGTTGGAGTTGGAGTATGAGTTGGAGTTGGAGTTGGATTGGAGTTGGAGTTGGAGTTGGAGTTTTAGTTGGAGTTGGAGTTGGAGTTGGAGTTGGAGTTGGAGTTAGAGTTGGAGTTGGAGTTGGAGTTAGAGTCGGAGTTGGAGTTGGAGATGGAGTTGGAGTTGGAGTTGGAGTTGGAGTTGGAGTTGGAGTTGGAGTTGGAGTTGGAGTTGGAGTTGGAGTTGGAGTTGGAGTTGGAGTTGGAGTTGGAGTTGGAGTTGGAGTTGGAGTTGGAGTTGGAGTTGGAGTTAGAGTCGGAGTTGGAGTTGGAGATGGAGTTGGAGTTGGAGTTGGAGTTGGAATAGCAGTTGGATTTGGAGTTGGAGGTGGAGTTGGAGTTGGAGTTGGAGTTGGAGTTGGAGTTGGAGTTGGAGTTGGAGTTGGAGTTGGAGTTGGAGTTGGAGTTGGAGTTGGAGTTGGAGTTGGAGTTGGAGTTGGAGTTGGAGTAGGAGTTGGAGTTTGAGTTGGAGTTGGAGTTGGAGTTGGAGTTGGAGTTGGAGTTGCAGTAGGAGTTGCAGTTGGAGTTGCAGTTGGAGTTGCAGTTGGAGTTGGAGTTGGAGTTGGAGTTGGAGTTGGAGTTGGAGTTGGAGTTGGAGTTGGAGTTGGAGTTGGAGTTGGAGTTGTAGTTGGAGTTGGAGTTGGAGTTGGAGTTGGAGTTGGAGTTGGAGTTGGAGTTGGAGTTGTAGTTGGAGTTGGAGTTGGATTTGGAGTTGGAGTTGGAGTTGGAGTTGGAGTTGGAGTTGGAGTTGGAGTTGGAGTTGGAGTTGGAGTTGGAGTTGGAGTTGGAGTTGGAGTTGGAGTTGGAGTTGGAGTTGGAGTTGGAGTTGGAGTTGGAGTAGGAGTTGGAGTTGGAGTTGGAGTTGGAGTTGGAGTTGGAGTTGGAGTTGGAGTTGGAGTTGGAGTTGGAGTTGGAGTTGGAGTTGGAGTTGGAGTTGGAGTTGGAGTTGGAGTTGGAGTTGGAGTTGGAGTTGGAGTTGGAGTTGGAGTTGGAGTTGGAGTTGGAGTTGGAGTTGGAGTTGGAGTTGGAGTTGGAGTTGGAGTTGGAGTTGGAGTTGGAATAGCAGTTGGAGTTGGAGTTGGAGGTGGAGTTGGAGTTGGAGTTCGAGTTGGAGTTGGAGTTGGAGTTGGAGTTGGAGTTGGAATAGCAGTTGGAGTTGGAGTTGGAGGTGGAGTTGGAGTTGGAGTAGGAGTTGGAGTTGGAGTTGGAGTTGGAGTTGGAGTTGGAGTTGGAGTTGGAGTTGGAGTTGGAGTTGGAGTTGGAGTTGGAGTTGGAGTTGGAGTTGGAGTTGGAGTTGGAGTTGGAGTTGGAGATGTAGTTGGAGTTGGAGTTGGAGTTGGAGTTGGAGTTGGAGTTGGAGTTGGAGTTGGAGTTGGAGTTGGAGTTGGAGTTGGAGTTGGAGTTGGAGTTGGAGTTAGAGTCGGAGTTGGAGTTGGAGATGGAGTTGGAGTTGGAGTTGGAATAGCAGTTGGAGTTGGAGTTGGAGGTGGAGTTGGAGTTGGAGTTCGAGTTGGAGTTGGAGTTGGAGTTGGAGTTGGAGTTGGAGTTGGAATAGCAGTTGGAGTTGGAGTTGGAGGTGGAGTTGGAGTTGGAGTTGGAGTTGGAGTTGGAGTTGGAGTTGGAGTTGGAGTTGGAGTTGGAGTTGGAGTTGGAGTTGGAGTTGGAGTTGGAGTTGGAGTTGGAGTTGGAGTTGGAGTTGGAGTTGGAGTTGGAGTTGGAGTTGGAGTTGAAGATTTTCAGCATTATCTGTATTGAGGATCATGCCACTTTGAAATATACCTTTACGCATCTTAATGGATAAAAGAAGAATTAATAAAACTCGCTTTCAAACGTCCGACCAGCAGGTTCGCGGGAGCAGTGGAGCTTTCTCAGTAATATCTGTATTGAGAGTCACACCACATTGAAAGATCCGTAAAAGTTTCTGAATGGATAGTAAACGATATAATAATATTTGGTTTTGAATATCCTTTAGAAACAACCTTGCAGTGTAACTTCTAAAGTAATATCTGTATTGACAATCATACCACGTTAAAGGATCCGTAAAAGGTTCTTAATTAATAGTATACGATATAATAATACTAGGGTTCGAATATCCAGCTATTAGAAACGCGTTTGCAGTGTAACATATACAGTAATATCTGTAGTGGGAATCATGCCACGTTGAAGAATCCTCAAAAGGATCTGAATGGATAGTAAAAGATATCGTAGTAGAGGGTTTCGAATATACGCCACTAGAGAAACGTGAGCAGTGTATCTTTCTCAGTAATATCTTTATTGAGTATCACACTATGTTGAAAGATCCGTAAAACGATCTGAATAGATAGAAAAAGGTCTCATAATACGCGGTTCCAAAAATCTGGCATTAGAGGCGCATTGGCAGTTGAACATTTTCTGTAATATCTGTTTTGAGAATCATGCCACTTTGGAATATCCCTTAAAACATCTAAATGGATAGTAAAAGAATTAATAAAACTCGGTGTCAAACATCCGAACAGCATGGAGGCGTGAGCAGTAGAGCTTTCTCAGTAATATCTGAATTAGGAATCACACCACATTGAAAGATCCGTAAAAGGTTCTAAATGGATATTAAACGATATAATAATACTCGGTTTGGAATATCCATTAGAAACGCGCTTTCTGTGTAACTCTTACAGTAATATTTGTATTGAAAATCATACTACATTAAAGGATCCTTAAAAGGATCTGAATGGGAGTAAAAGATATAGTAGTAGTAGGTTTCGATTAGACGCCAACAGGAAACCGCGAGCAGTGGAAATTTCTCAGTAATATCTTTATTGAGAATCACACCACGTTGAATGATCCGTAAAAGGGTCTTAATGGATGGTAAACGATATAATAATACCCGGTTCCGCATGTCCAGCCTTTAGAAACGCGCTCGCAGTGTAACTTCTACAGTAATATCTGTATTGGGAATTATACCACGTTGAAGGATCCTCAATAGGATTTGAAATAAATGTAAAAGATATAGTAGTAGTCGGTTTCGAATATACGCCAATAGAGAAGCGTGAGCAGTGGAACTTTCTCAGTAATATCTTTATTGAGAATCACATCAATATGAAAGATCCGTAAAAGGATCTGAATAGATAGTAAAAGGTAATATATTACTCGGTTTAAAATATCAGGCCATCAGAGGCGCATTGGCAGGAGAACTTTTTCAGTAATATCTGTATCGAGATTCATGCCTCTTTGAAAGATCCCTAAAAGAATCCAACTGGATAGTAAAAGAATTAATAAAACACGACTTCATTCATCCGACCAGCAGGAGCGTGCAAGCATTGGAGCTTCCTCTGTAATATCTTTATTGAGAATCACACCAAGTTGAAAGATCTGTGAATGGTTCTTAATAGATAGTAAACGATATAATAATACTCGCTTTCGTATATCCAGCCATTTGAAAGGCGTGCGCAGTGTAACTGCTGCAGTAATATCTGTATTGAGAATCAGTTGGAGTTGGAGTTGGAGGTGGAGTTGGAGTTGGAGTTCGAGTTGGAGTTGGAGTTGGAGTTGGAGTTGGAGTTGGAGTTGGAATAGCAGTTGGAGTTGGAGTTGGAGGTGGAGTTGGAGTTGGAGTTGGAGTTGGAGTTGGAGTTGGAGTTGGAGTTGGAGTTGGAGTTGGAGTTGGAGTTGGAGTTGGAGTTGGAGTTGGAGTTGGAGTTGGAGTTGGAGTTGGAGTTGGAGTTGGAGTTGGAGTTGGAGTTGGAGTTGAAGATTTTCAGCATTATCTGTATTGAGGATCATGCCACTTTGAAATATACCTTTACGCATCTTAATGGATAAAAGAAGAATTAATAAAACTCGCTTTCAAACGTCCGACCAGCAGGTTCGCGGGAGCAGTGGAGCTTTCTCAGTAATATCTGTATTGAGAGTCACACCACATTGAAAGATCCGTAAAAGTGTCTGAATGGATAGTAAACGATATAATAATATTTGGTTTTGAATATCCTTTAGAAACAACCTTGCAGTGTAACTTCTAAAGTAATATCTGTATTGACAATCATACCACGTTAAAGGATCCGTAAAAGGTTCTTAATTAATAGTATACGATATAATAATACTAGGGTTCGAATATCCAGCTATTAGAAACGCGTTTGCAGTGTAACATATACAGTAATATCTGTAGTGGGAATCATGCCACGTTGAAGAATCCTCAAAAGGATCTGAATGGATAGTAAAAGATATCGTAGTAGAGGGTTTCGAATATACGCCACTAGAGAAACGTGAGCAGTGTATCTTTCTCAGTAATATCTTTATTGAGTATCACACTATGTTGAAAGATCCGTAAAACGATCTGAATAGATAGAAAAAGGTCTCATAATACGCGGTTCCAAAAATCTGGCATTAGAGGCGCATTGGCAGTTGAACATTTTCTGTAATATCTGTTTTGAGAATCATGCCACTTTGGAATATCCCTTAAAACATCTAAATGGATAGTAAAAGAATTAATAAAACTCGGTGTCAAACATCCGAACAGCATGGAGGCGTGAGCAGTAGAGCTTTCTCAGTAATATCTGAATTAGGAATCACACCACATTGAAAGATCCGTAAAAGGTTCTAAATGGATATTAAACGATATAATAATACTCGGTTTGGAATATCCATTAGAAACGCGCTTTCTGTGTAACTCTTACAGTAATATTTGTATTGAAAATCATACTACATTAAAGGATCCTTAAAAGGATCTGAATGGGAGTAAAAGATATAGTAGTAGTAGGTTTCGATTAGACGCCAACAGGAAACCGCGAGCAGTGGAAATTTCTCAGTAATATCTTTATTGAGAATCACACCACGTTGAATGATCCGTAAAAGGGTCTTAATGGATGGTAAACGATATAATAATACCCGGTTCCGCATGTCCAGCCTTTAGAAACGCGCTCGCAGTGTAACTTCTACAGTAATATCTGTATTGGGAATTATACCACGTTGAAGGATCCTCAATAGGATTTGAAATAAATGTAAAAGATATAGTAGTAGTCGGTTTCGAATATACGCCAATAGAGAAGCGTGAGCAGTGGAACTTTCTCAGTAATATCTTTATTGAGAATCACATCAATATGAAAGATCCGTAAAAGGATCTGAATAGATAGTAAAAGGTAATATATTACTCGGTTTAAAATATCAGGCCATCAGAGGCGCATTGGCAGGAGAACTTTTTCAGTAATATCTGTATCGAGATTCATGCCTCTTTGAAAGATCCCTAAAAGAATCCAACTGGATAGTAAAAGAATTAATAAAACACGACTTCATTCATCCGACCAGCAGGAGCGTGCAAGCATTGGAGCTTCCTCTGTAATATCTTTATTGAGAATCACACCAAGTTGAAAGATCTGTGAATGGTTCTTAATGTATAGTACACGATATTATAATGCTCGGTTTCGAATTTCCAGCCACTAGAAACGGGTACGCAGTGTAACTTCTACAGTAATATCTGTATTGTGAATCATGCCACGTTGAAGGATCCTTAAAAGCTTCTGAATGGATAGTAAAAGATATAGTAGTAGTCTGTATCAAATATACGCCAACAGGGAAGCGTGAGCAGTGGAACTTTCTCAGTAATATCTTTATTGAGAATCACACCACGTTGGAAGATCTGTGAAAGGATCTGAATATATAGTAGAAGGTAATACTCGGTTTCAAATATAGCGCCATCAGAACCGCATTGGCAATGGAACCTTATCAGTAATATCTGTATTGAGAATCATGCCCCGTCAGTTTCGAACATCCGAACAGCAGGCACGCGTGAGCATTTTAACTTCTCCTGTAAAATCTGTATTTGGAATCATGCCATGTCGAAGGATCCTTGAAAGGATCTGAATGAATAGGAAGAGTCGTGGCATGATTGCCAATACAGATATTACTGAGAATGGAGTTCTGATGGCGCGATATTTGAAACCGGGTATTTAAATACATTCTCCTATCTATTCAGATCCTTTTACGGATCTTTCAACGTGGTGTGATTCTCAATAAATATATTACTGAGAAAGTTCCACATCAAAAGCTTACCTGTTGGTGTATATACAGAACAGACTACTACTATATCTTTCACTATCCATTCAGATCCTTTTAATAATCCTTCAACGTGGTATGATTCTCAATACAGATATTACTGCAGCAGTTACACTGCGCACGCCTTTCAAATGGCTGGATATACGAAAGCGAGTATTATTATATCGTTTACTATCTATTAAGAACCTTTTACGGATCTTTCAACGTGGTGTGATTCTCAAATCAATCTAGTTTTTTGGAGTTGGAGTTGGAGTTGGAGCTGGAGCTCCAAGTCGAGTTTCATTAAATCTATTACTCTCCATTTAGATGCGTTCAGGGATACTCCAGAGTGGCATGATTCTCAATTCAGATATTACTGAAAATGTTCAACTGCCGATGCACCTCTGATGGCCTGATTTTTGAAACCGATTATTATGATGCCTTTAACTATCTGTTCAGATCATTTTACGGATCTTTCAGCATGGTGTGATTCTCAATGAAGACATTACTGAGAAATATACACTGCTTACGCTTCCCTATTGGCGTATATTCGAAAACCGACTACTACGATATCTTGGAGTTGGAGTTGGAGTTGGAGTTGGAGTATGAGTTGGAGTTGGAGTTGGATTGGAGTTGGAGTTGGAGTTGGAGTTTTAGTTGGAGTTGGAGTTGGAGTTGGAGTTGGAGTTGGAGTTAGAGTTGGAGTTGGAGTTGGAGTTAGAGTCGGAGTTGGAGTTGGAGATGGAGTTGGAGTTGGAGTTGGAGTTGGAGTTGGAGTTGGAGTTGGAGTTGGAGTTGGAGTTGGAGTTGGAGTTGGAGTTGGAGTTGGAGTTGGAGTTGGAGTTGGAGTTGGAGTTGGAGTTGGAGTTGGAGTTGGAGTTGGAGTTAGAGTCGGAGTTGGAGTTGGAGATGGAGTTGGAGTTGGAGTTGGAGTTGGAATAGCAGTTGGATTTGGAGTTGGAGGTGGAGTTGGAGTTGGAGTTGGAGTTGGAGTTGGAGTTGGAGTTGGAGTTGGAGTTGGAGTTGGAGTTGGAGTTGGAGTTGGAGTTGGAGTTGGAGTTGGAGTTGGAGTTGGAGTTGGAGTAGGAGTTGGAGTTTGAGTTGGAGTTGGAGTTGGAGTTGGAGTTGGAGTTGGAGTTGCAGTAGGAGTTGCAGTTGGAGTTGCAGTTGGAGTTGCAGTTGGAGTTGGAGTTGGAGTTGGAGTTGGAGTTGGAGTTGGAGTTGGAGTTGGAGTTGGAGTTGGAGTTGGAGTTGGAGTTGTAGTTGGAGTTGGAGTTGGAGTTGGAGTTGGAGTTGGAGTTGGAGTTGGAGTTGGAGTTGTAGTTGGAGTTGGAGTTGGATTTGGAGTTGGAGTTGGAGTTGGAGTTGGAGTTGGAGTTGGAGTTGGAGTTGGAGTTGGAGTTGGAGTTGGAGTTGGAGTTGGAGTTGGAGTTGGAGTTGGAGTTGGAGTTGGAGTTGGAGTTGGAGTAGGAGTTGGAGTTGGAGTTGGAGTTGGAGTTGGAGTTGGAGTTGGAGTTGGAGTTGGAGTTGGAGTTGGAGTTGGAGTTGGAGTTGGAGTTGGAGTTGGAGTTGGAGTTGGAGTTGGAGTTGGAGTTGGAGTTGGAGTTGGAGTTGGAGTTGGAGTTGGAGTTGGAGTTGGAGTTGGAGTTGGAGTTGGAGTTGGAGTTGGAGTTGGAGTTGGAGTTGGAGTTGGAATAGCAGTTGGAGTTGGAGTTGGAGGTGGAGTTGGAGTTGGAGTTCGAGTTGGAGTTGGAGTTGGAGTTGGAGTTGGAGTTGGAATAGCAGTTGGAGTTGGAGTTGGAGGTGGAGTTGGAGTTGGAGTAGGAGTTGGAGTTGGAGTTGGAGTTGGAGTTGGAGTTGGAGTTGGAGTTGGAGTTGGAGTTGGAGTTGGAGTTGGAGTTGGAGTTGGAGTTGGAGTTGGAGTTGGAGTTGGAGTTGGAGATGTAGTTGGAGTTGGAGTTGGAGTTGGAGTTGGAGTTGGAGTTGGAGTTGGAGTTGGAGTTGGAGTTGGAGTTGGAGTTGGAGTTGGAGTTGGAGTTGGAGTTAGAGTCGGAGTTGGAGTTGGAGATGGAGTTGGAGTTGGAGTTGGAATAGCAGTTGGAGTTGGAGTTGGAGGTGGAGTTGGAGTTGGAGTTCGAGTTGGAGTTGGAGTTGGAGTTGGAGTTGGAGTTGGAGTTGGAATAGCAGTTGGAGTTGGAGTTGGAGGTGGAGTTGGAGTTGGAGTTGGAGTTGGAGTTGGAGTTGGAGTTGGAGTTGGAGTTGGAGTTGGAGTTGGAGTTGGAGTTGGAGTTGGAGTTGGAGTTGGAGTTGGAGTTGGAGTTGGAGTTGGAGTTGGAGTTGGAGTTGGAGTTGGAGTTGGAGTTGAAGATTTTCAGCATTATCTGTATTGAGGATCATGCCACTTTGAAATATACCTTTACGCATCTTAATGGATAAAAGAAGAATTAATAAAACTCGCTTTCAAACGTCCGACCAGCAGGTTCGCGGGAGCAGTGGAGCTTTCTCAGTAATATCTGTATTGAGAGTCACACCACATTGAAAGATCCGTAAAAGTTTCTGAATGGATAGTAAACGATATAATAATATTTGGTTTTGAATATCCTTTAGAAACAACCTTGCAGTGTAACTTCTAAAGTAATATCTGTATTGACAATCATACCACGTTAAAGGATCCGTAAAAGGTTCTTAATTAATAGTATACGATATAATAATACTAGGGTTCGAATATCCAGCTATTAGAAACGCGTTTGCAGTGTAACATATACAGTAATATCTGTAGTGGGAATCATGCCACGTTGAAGAATCCTCAAAAGGATCTGAATGGATAGTAAAAGATATCGTAGTAGAGGGTTTCGAATATACGCCACTAGAGAAACGTGAGCAGTGTATCTTTCTCAGTAATATCTTTATTGAGTATCACACTATGTTGAAAGATCCGTAAAACGATCTGAATAGATAGAAAAAGGTCTCATAATACGCGGTTCCAAAAATCTGGCATTAGAGGCGCATTGGCAGTTGAACATTTTCTGTAATATCTGTTTTGAGAATCATGCCACTTTGGAATATTCCTTAAAACATCTAAATGGATAGTAAAAGAATTAATAAAACTCGGTGTCAAACATCCGAACAGCATGGAGGCGTGAGCAGTAGAGCTTTCTCAGTAATATCTGAATTAGGAATCACACCACATTGAAAGATCCGTAAAAGGTTCTAAATGGATATTAAACGATATAATAATACTCGGTTTGGAATATCCATTAGAAACGCGCTTTCTGTGTAACTCTTACAGTAATATTTGTATTGAAAATCATACTACATTAAAGGATCCTTAAAAGGATCTGAATGGGAGTAAAAGATATAGTAGTAGTAGGTTTCGATTAGACGCCAACAGGAAACCGCGAGCAGTGGAAATTTCTCAGTAATATCTTTATTGAGAATCACACCACGTTGAATGATCCGTAAAAGGGTCTTAATGGATGGTAAACGATATAATAATACCCGGTTCCGCATGTCCAGCCTTTAGAAACGCGCTCGCAGTGTAACTTCTACAGTAATATCTGTATTGGGAATTATACCACGTTGAAGGATCCTCAATAGGATTTGAAATAAATGTAAAAGATATAGTAGTAGTCGGTTTCGAATATACGCCAATAGAGAAGCGTGAGCAGTGGAACTTTCTCAGTAATATCTTTATTGAGAATCACATCAATATGAAAGATCCGTAAAAGGATCTGAATAGATAGTAAAAGGTAATATATTACTCGGTTTAAAATATCAGGCCATCAGAGGCGCATTGGCAGGAGAACTTTTTCAGTAATATCTGTATCGAGATTCATGCCTCTTTGAAAGATCCCTAAAAGAATCCAACTGGATAGTAAAAGAATTAATAAAACACGACTTCATTCATCCGACCAGCAGGAGCGTGCAAGCATTGGAGCTTCCTCTGTAATATCTTTATTGAGAATCACACCAAGTTGAAAGATCTGTGAATGGTTCTTAATGTATAGTACACGATATTATAATGCTCGGTTTCGAATTTCCAGCCACTAGAAACGGGTACGCAGTGTAACTTCTACAGTAATATCTGTATTGTGAATCATGCCACGTTGAAGGATCCTTAAAAGCTTCTGAATGGATAGTAAAAGATATAGTAGTAGTCTGTATCAAATATACGCCAACAGGGAAGCGTGAGCAGTGGAACTTTCTCAGTAATATCTTTATTGAGAATCACACCACGTTGGAAGATCTGTGAAAGGATCTGAATATATAGTAGAAGGTAATACTCGGTTTCAAATATAGCGCCATCAGAACCGCATTGGCAATGGAACCTTATCAGTAATATCTGTATTGAGAATCATGCCCCGTCAGTTTCGAACATCCGAACAGCAGGCACGCGTGAGCATTTTAACTTCTCCTGTAAAATCTGTATTTGGAATCATGCCATGTCGAAGGATCCTTGAAAGGATCTGAATGAATAGGAAGAGTCGTGGCATGATTGCCAATACAGATATTACTGAGAATGGAGTTCTGATGGCGCGATATTTGAAACCGGGTATTTAAATACATTCTCCTATCTATTCAGATCCTTTTACGGATCTTTCAACGTGGTGTGATTCTCAATAAATATATTACTGAGAAAGTTCCACATCAAAAGCTTACCTGTTGGTGTATATACAGAACAGACTACTACTATATCTTTCACTATCCATTCAGATCCTTTTAATAATCCTTCAACGTGGTATGATTCTCAATACAGATATTACTGCAGCAGTTACACTGCGCACGCCTTTCAAATGGCTGGATATACGAAAGCGAGTATTATTATATCGTTTACTATCTATTAAGAACCTTTTACGGATCTTTCAACGTGGTGTGATTCTCAAATCAATCTAGTTGTTTGGAGTTGGAGTTGGAGTTGGAGCTGGAGCTCCAAGTCGAGTTTCATTAAATCTATTACTCTCCATTTAGATGCGTTCAGGGATACTCCAGAGTGGCATGATTCTCAATTCAGATATTACTGAAAATGTTCAACTGCCGATGCACCTCTGATGGCCTGATTTTTGAAACCGATTATTATGATGCCTTTAACTATCTGTTCAGATCATTTTACGGATCTTTCAGCATGGTGTGATTCTCAATGAAGACATTACTGAGAAATATACACTGCTTACGCTTCCCTATTGGCGTATATTCGAAAACCGACTACTACGATATCTTGGAGTTGGAGTTGGAGTTGGAGTTGGAGTATGAGTTGGAGTTGGAGTTGGATTGGAGTTGGAGTTGGAGTTGGAGTTTTAGTTGGAGTTGGAGTTGGAGTTGGAGTTGGAGTTGGAGTTAGAGTTGGAGTTGGAGTTGGAGTTAGAGTCGGAGTTGGAGTTGGAGATGGAGTTGGAGTTGGAGTTGGAGTTGGAGTTGGAGTTGGAGTTGGAGTTGGAGTTGGAGTTGGAGTTGGAGTTGGAGTTGGAGTTGGAGTTGGAGTTGGAGTTGGAGTTGGAGTTGGAGTTGGAGTTGGAGTTGGAGTTGGAGTTGGAGTTGGAGTTGGAGTTAGAGTCGGAGTTGGAGTTGGAGATGGAGTTGGAGTTGGAGTTGGAATAGCAGTTGGATTTGGAGTTGGAGGTGGAGTTGGAGTTGGAGTTGGAGTTGGAGTTGGAGTTGGAGTTGGAGTTGGAGTTGGAGTTGGAGTTGGAGTTGGAGTTGGAGTTGGAGTTGGAGTTGGAGTTGGAGTTGGAGTAGGAGTTGGAGTTTGAGTTGGAGTTGGAGTTGGAGTTGGAGTTGGAGTTGGAGTTGCAGTAGGAGTTGCAGTTGGAGTTGCAGTTGGAGTTGCAGTTGGAGTTGGAGTTGGAGTTGGAGTTGGAGTTGGAGTTGGAGTTGGAGTTGGAGTTGGAGTTGGAGTTGGAGTTGGAGTTGGAGTTGGAGTTGGAGTTGGAGTTGGAGTTGGAGTTGGAGTTGGAGTTGGAGTTGGAGTTGGAGTTGTAGTTGGAGTTGGAGTTGGATTTGGAGTTGGAGTTGGAGTTGGAGTTGGAGTTGGAGTTGGAGTTGGAGTTGGAGTTGGAGTTGGAGTTGGAGTTGGAGTTGGAGTTGGAGTTGGAGTTGGAGTTGGAGTTGGAGTTGGAGTTGGAGTTGGAGTTGGAGTAGGAGTTGGAGTTGGAGTTGGAGTTGGAGTTGGAGTTGGAGTTGGAGTTGGAGTTGGAGTTGGAGTTGGAGTTGGAGTTGGAGTTGGAGTTGGAGTTGGAGTTGGAGTTGGAGTTGGAGTTGGAGTTGGAGTTGGAGTTGGAGTTGGAGTTGGAGTTGGAGTTGGAGTTGGAGTTGGAGTTGGAGTTGGAGTTGGAGTTGGAGTTGGAGTTGGAGTTGGAGTTGGAGTTGGAGTTGGAGTTGGAGTTGGAGTTGGAGTTGGAGTTGGAGTTGGAGTTGGAGTTGGAGTTGGAGTTGGAGTTGGAGTTGGAGTTGGAGTTGGAGTTGGAGTTGGAGTTGGAGTTGGAGTTGGAGTTGGAGTTGGAGTTGGAGTTGGAGTTGGAGTTGGAGTTGGAGTTGGAGTTGGAGTTGGAGTTGGCCTGCAGGGAAGCGTGAGCAGCATAATTTCTACAGTAATATCTGTATTGGAAATCATACCACGTTGAAGTATCCTTAAAAGGATCTGAATGGAGTCCTGAACGGATTCCTGAACAGAGTTTGAGTCCAACTCTCACTAAAACTGCAACTCCAACTCCAACTCCAAGAGTTTTATTATTTCTTCTATTATCCATTTAGATGCTTGTAGGTATATTACAAAGTGGCATGATTCTCAATACAGATATTGCTGAAAATGTTCAACTAAAAAGGTGCCTCTGATGGACTGATTGTTGGAACAGAGTATAATGATACCTATTTGCTATATATTCAGAACCTTTTATGGATCTTCCAATGTGGTGTGATTCTCAATACAGATATTACAGAGGAAGCTCCACTGCTCACGCATTCTTGTTGGTCGGATGTTTGAAGTCGAGTTTTATTAAATCTATTACTCTCCATTTAGATGCGTTCAGGGATACTCCAGAGTGGCATGATTCTCAATTCAGATATTACTGAAAATGTTCAACTGCCGATGCACCTCTAATGGCCTGATTTTTGAAACCGATTATTATGATGCCTTTAACTATCTGTTCAGATCATTTTACGGATCTTTCAGCATGGTGTGATTCTCAATGAAGACATTACTGAGAAATATACACTGCTCACGCTTCCCTATTGGCGTATATTCGAAAACCGACTACTACGATATCTTGGAGTTGGAGTTGGAGTTGGAGTTGGAGTATGAGTTGGAGTTGGAGTTGGAGTTGGAGTTGGAGTTGGAGTTGTAGTTGGAGTTGGAGTTGGAGTTGAAGTTGGAGTTGGAGTTGGAGTTGGAGTTAGAGTCGGAGTTGGAGTTGGAGTTGGAGTTGGAGTTGGAGTTGGAGATGGAGTTGGAGTTGGAGTTGGAGTTGGAGTTGGAGTTGGAGTTGGAGTTGGAGTTGGAGTTGGAGTTGGAGTTGGAGTTGGAGTTGGAGTTGGAGTTGGAGTTTGAGTTTGAGTTGGATTGGAGTTGGAGTTGGAGTTGGAGTTGGAGTTGGAGTTGGAGTTGGAGTTGGAGTTGGAGTTGGAGTTGGAGTTGGAGTTGGAGTTGGAGTTGGAGTTGGAGTTGGAGTTGGAGTTGGAGTTGGAGTTGGAGTTGGAGTTGGAGTTGGAGTTGGAGTTGGAGTTGGAGTTGGAGTTGGAGTTGGAGTTGGAGTTGGAGTTGGAGTTGGAGTTGGAGTTGGAGTTGGAGTTGGAGTTGGAGTTGGAGTTGGAGTTGGAGTTGGAGTTGGAGTTGGAGTTGGAGTTGGAGTTGGAGTTGGAGTTGGAGTTGGAGTTGGAGTTGGAGTTGGAGTTGGAGTTGGAGTTGGAGTTGGAGTTGGAGTTGGAGTTGGAGTTGGAGTTGGAGTTGGAGTTGGAGTTGGAGTTGGAGTTGGAGTTGGAGTTGGAGTTGGAGTTGGAGTTGGAGTTGGAGTTGGAGTTGGAGTTGGAGTTGGAGTTGGAGTTGGAGTTGGAGTTGGAGTTGGAGTTGGAGTTGGAGTTGGAGTTGGAGTTGGAGTTGGAGTTGGAGTTGGAGTTGGAGTTGGAGTTGGAGTTGGAGTTGGAGTTGGAGTTGGAGTTGGAGTTGGAGTTGGAGTTGGAGTTGGAGTTGGAGTTGGAGTTGGAGTTGGAGTTGGAGTTGGAGTTGGAGTTGGAGTTGGAGTTGGAGTTGGAGTTGGAATAGCAGTTGGAGATGGAGTTGGAGTTGGAGTTGGAATAGCAGTTGGAGTTGGAGTTGAAGTTGGAGTTGGAGTTGGAGTTGGAGTTGGAGTTGGAGTTGGAGTTGGAGTTGGAGTTGGAGTTGGAGTTGGAGTTGGAGTTGGAGTTGGAGTTGGAGTAGGAGTTGGAGTTGGAGTTGGAGTTGGAGTTGGAGTTGGAGTTGGAGTTGGAGTTGGAGTTGGAGTTGGAGTTGGAGTTGGAGTTGGAGTTGGAGTTGGAGTTGGAGTTGGAGTTGGAGTTGGAGTTCGAGTTGGAGTTGGAGTTGGAGTTGGAGTTGGAGTTGGAGTTGGAGTTGGAGTTGGAGTTATTCGACAAAGAGCTCACCGAAGTCCTGATAAATTCAATTTATTAATTTTCCATTCAGCGCAATGAGTAATATGAGTCGAATTAGTCGAATTATTTATTTCAGTTTATTCGACAAAAAGTCCACCGAAGTCCTAATAATTTCGTTTATTGATTTTCCATTCAGCACAATGAGAAATATAATTCGAATTATTTAAAGTCAAACTCAAATTCGGTCCTATGTATAAAAACACGTATGTCGACCGCGATCGCTGGTTATCTGTAACGTTGCAGTTTTTTTCGCGTGTTGATGTGTTTTTCTAACGCTCGAATCAGACCCGGGACGACGACAGGAATTGCGCCGACATTCGACAAAAAGTCCACCGAAGTCCTAATAATTTCGTTTATTGATTTTCCATTCAGCGCAATGAGAAATATAATTCGAATTATTTAAAGTCAAACTCAATTTAGATGCGTTCAGGGATACTCCAGAGTGGCATGATTCTCAATTCAGATATTACTGAAAATGTTCAACTGCCGATGCACCTCTGATGGCCTGATTTTTGAAACCGATTATTATGATGCCTTTAACTATCTGTTCAGATCATTTTACGGATCTTTCAGCATGGTGTGATTCTCAATGAAGACATTACTGAGAAATATACACTGCTCACGCTTCCCTATTGGCGTATATTCGAAAACCGACTACTACGATATCTTGGAGTTGGAGTTGGAGTTGGAGTTGGAGTATGAGTTGGAGTTGGAGTTGGAGTTGGATTGGAGTTGGAGTTGGAGTTGGAGTTGGAGTTGGAGTTGGAGTTGTAGTTGGAGTTGGAGTTGGAGTTGGAGTTGAAGTTGGAGTTGGAGTTGGAGTTGGAGTTAGAGTCGGAGTTGGAGTTGGAGTTGGAGTTGGAGTTGGAGTTGGAGTTGGAGTTGGAGTTGGAGTTGGAGTTGGAGTTGGAGTTGGAGTTGGAGTTGGAGTTGGAGTTGGAGTTGGAGTTGGAGTTGGAGTTGGAGTTGGAGTTGGAGTTGGAGTTGGAGTTGGAGTTGGAGTTTGAGTTTGAGTTGGATTGGAGTTGGAGTTGGAGTTGGAGTTGGAGTTGGAGTTGGAGTTGGAGTTGGAGTTGGAGTTGGAGTTGGAGTTGGAGTTGGAGTTGGAGTTGGAGTTGGAGTTGGAGTTGGAGTTGGAGTTGGAGTTGGAGTTGGAGTTGGAGTTGGAGTTGGAGTTGGAGTTGGAGTTGGAGTTGGAGTTGGAGTTGGAGTTGGAGTTGGAGTTGGAGTTGGAGTTGGAGTTGGAGTTGGAGTTGGAGTTGGAGTTGGAGTTGGAGTTGGAGTTGGAGTTGGAGTTGGAGTTGGAGTTGGAGTTGGAGTTGGAGTTGGAGTTGGAGTTGGAGTTGGAGTTGGAGTTGGAGTTGGAGTTGGAGTTGGAGTTGGAGTTGGAGTTGGAGTTGGAGTTGGAGTTGGAGTTGGAGTTGGAGTTGGAGTTGGAGTTGGAGTTGGAGTTGGAGTTGGAGTTGGAGTTGGAGTTGGAGTTGGAGTTGGAGTTGGAGTTGGAGTTGGAGTTGGAGTTGGAGTTGGAGTTGGAGTTGGAGTTGGAGTTGGAGTTGGAGTTGGAGTTGGAGTTGGAGTTGGAGTTGGAGTTGGAGTTGGAGTTGGAGTTGGAGTTGGAGTTGGAGTTGGAGTTGGAGTTGGAGTTGGAGTTGGAGTTGGAGTTGGAGATGGAGTTGGAGTTGGAGTTGGAATAGCAGTTGGAGATGGAGTTGGAGTTGGAGTTGGAATAGCAGTTGGAGTTGGAGTTGGAGTTGGAGTTGGAGTTGGAGTTGGAGTTGGAGTTGGAGTTGGAGTTGGAGTTGGAGTTGGAGTTGGAGTTGGAGTTGGAGTTGGAGTTGGAGTAGGAGTTGGAGTTGGAGTTGGAGTTGGAGTTGGAGTTGGAGTTGGAGTTGGAGTTGGAGTTGGAGTTGGAGTTGGAGTTGGAGTTGGAGTTGGAGTTGGAGTTGGAGTTGGAGTTGGAGTTGGAGTTGGAGTTGGAGTTGGAGTTGGAGTTGGAGTTGGAGTTGGAGTTGGAGTTGGAGTTGGAGTTGGAGTTGGAGTTGGAGTTGGAGTTGGAGTTGGAGTTGGAGTTGGAGTTGGAGTTGGAGTTGGAGTTGGAGTTGGAGTTGGAGTTGGAGTTGGAGTTGGAGTTGGAGTTGGAGTTGGAGTTGGAGTTGGAGTTGGAGTTGGAGTTGGAGTTGGAGTTGGAGTTGGAGTTGGAGTTGGAGTTGGAGTTGGAGTTGGAGTTGGAGTTAGAGTTGGAGTTGGAGTTGGTGTTGGAGTTGGAGTTGGAGTTGAAGTTGTAACGAAGTGATTTTTCGTTACTAGCAAATTTCCCAAAAATTACATTTTTCATATTCATATTCAAAGCCAACAGTCGTCAACAAGTCGAATAAATCGAATGTATTTCAATTTATTCGACAAAGAGCTCACCGAAGTCCTGATAAATTTAATTTATTAATTTTCCATTCAGCGCAATGAGTAATATGAGTCGAATTAGTCGAATTATTTATTTCAGTTTATTCGACAAAAAGTCCACCGAAGTCCTAATAATTTCGTTTATTGATTTTCCATTCAGCACAATGAGAAATATAATTCGAATTATTTAAAGTCAAACTCAAATTCGGTCCTATGTATAAAAACACGTATGTCGACCGCGATCGCTGGTTATCTGTAACGTTGCAGTTTTTTTCGCGTGTTGATGTGTTTTTCTAACGCTCGAATCAGACCCGGGACGACGACAGGAATTGCGCCGACATTCGACAAAAAGTCCACCGAAGTCCTAATAATTTCGTTTATTGATTTTCCATTCAGCGCAATGAGAAATATAATTCGAATTATTTAAAGTCAAACTCAAATTCGGTCCTATGTATAAAAACACGTATGTCAACCGCGATCGCTGGTTATCTGTAACGTTGCAGTTTTTTTCGCGTGTAAATGTGTTTTTCTAACGCTCGAATCGGACCCGGGACGACGACAGGAATTGCGCCGACATGATTCCGGACTCGCGCTGGAAAAGTAGTGCCGATAGAGAAATAGTCTGACCAATCCGCAGGCCCCTTGGGCTCCCTCCTCTGGAAAATCTCCCCTAAATCACGGCACATGACGTACTCACCTACCGAACCTATAAATTCGCTGTGCGCAGCAATTAGGGGATTCATTATTATTCCAAGTTCATTCCGCATTAATTATTCATTCTAGATTCATTTTTCCGCTTAGAATTCCGCTTGTATCTTAAAATTCCGACATTTTAACTTTCCGAGGTATAGTTTATTATCAATCCATAGAAGTACATTTTTTTAGTTTATATTTTTCCTTAGAATTCCTCTTTTTATTTTTATTTTATTTTTGGGTAGATTAAATTCAGTTTGTGCAAGTGAAAATACCTGGTGAGTACGCTGTGGTAGGTTTGAATATTCGTTTATTCGGCGATCTGTGTTCCGATCTGAATTTATTCCTTTCCCTGCTATACAATAATCGTTGTGTAGTTACCACCGGGGGTGTCGCTCACATTTCGTTCTTGATTGCCTTCTCCGTTGAGGTATCCTCGCTTTGTAGGCCTTCGAGACGAAATAGAAGACACAACCGAGAACCCCTCAGATCATTTGGTTGAGGCGAGCATTAGGTCAGTTACTGACCCGGTGTTCCTTGGCCCGGTGCCTGAGTTTCACCGTTCCGACTCCCGAAAGAAAATACCACTGTTGTTGCCTACAACGTATTTTCCGACCGAGAACACTAGCCGATTTCGTATGTTCGACCTATCATAATTTGATTATTCTATATTCGCCTGAAAAACGCTTAGTGTGAACTCACCTATCTGCTAGCTCGCTCTATCCGTTTCAACCGCTATGTTAATAATTCTTATTCATTTGCTTGCATAGAAATTAATCAAATTCATCATTTGCTGTTTCATTCGTAGTAAATTCTTACTATCACCTATTAGCGAGTTGTTCTTTGCATTTCCAGGTCCTACTTTGTATATCATATTTCGACTCGGTCAATTTATACCGAAACATTTAATTGACATCGATATACAGGGTGGTCCTTGTTTTACTGTTGATTCTTGATTTTACTTATTCTGAATTGCATTTGCCGTAACTACTCTGTATAACCTATTTTAACTCGGTCAATTTATACCGAGACATTCAATTGACGTGGATATACAGGGTAGTCCTTGTTTCATTTTATTATTCGCATTACTTATTCTGAATTGCAACTGCCGTAACTACTTTGTGTATCATATTTTGACTCGGTTAATTTATACCGAAACTAAATTGACGTCGATATACAGGGTGGTCCTTGTTTTATTATTTATTCGTCATATTACCTATCATTGAAATTCTCTTGCCGTAACTGCTTTGTATATCATATTTGAACTCGGTCAATTTATACCGAAACTTAATTGACATCGATATACAGGGTGGTCCTTGTTTCATTATTTATTCGTCCTAATACCTATCATTGAATTTCTTTTGCCGTAATTGCTTTGTATATCATATTTGAACTCGGTCAATTTATACCGAAACTTAATTGGCATTGATATACAGGGTGGTTCTTATTTAACTGCCGATTCTTGATATTACATATTTTGCTTCGCATTTGCCGTGACTGCTTGTTGTATCACAGTTCAACGGTGTCACCTTTAACCGACACATTCTATTCATAGTGGTATACAGGGTGGATCATATTTCCGAAGTCAGCCACACCGGTGTCCATTATTGAGTAACTGCATTTCTGGTCAGACATATAGCCGTCTGCCGTTTGATTTCATTCTTGGACACTACGCTGTATATCGCTTTCTTACATTGATTTTCATTCCGACCGATATACAGGGTGCGAGTTCTACTGTTGGACACTGGTGAATCTGAATAGGTTTTCATCTGACAAGTTACTTTTACTGTGTTGCTTTTCTTCTCTTACCTCTCTGCTCTGACACTGTATATAACTGATTATACTGATTTGGAATTTGTGTGAATATATTGTAAATAAAGTTGTACATAATCCTTTTGCGTTTTATTGAATATTATTACACAGTGTCAGAGTCCTTTTTCAGTGAAAGACTATATAACATTGCATCGCTAATATCTTAGATCAAACAGAGCACTTCTCCAACTGTTTAAAGGTTACCCAGGGAATATTATTTTCAGTAATCGATTCTGTCAAGGAGTTGCAACCTTGCAAAACCTATTGCATCTGGCGCCCGAGTAAGTTTTGGATAGTAAGTTTCACCGCTCCGGAGAAAAGGTCGTCACAAATTGGCGCCCGAGCAGGGACCTTACTACCCTCTACCAGACACAGGAACATCGAAGAGGAGTTGCACAATGTTCATCGAATCCTGGGGTCTTTGGTGGAGGAGATTCGAGACTTTGATGAGGACAACGCTGTTAATGAGGAGGTCCGCATCAGGAGCCGATTGGTCCACGTCAGCAACCGCATTGAGCTGGTCAGACCCAGCACCGAGGAGGAACAGGACAGATTGGGCGATCTGAAGTCGGTTCTGGCACAAGGGTACGAGATGCTGAAGGATGCCAAAACACTCGCAGAGGCGAGGAGGGTCCTTCAGACGCCAGTAAGAGAAGCTGCCAGGGAACGAGAACATCCTGAAGTGGATGTCTTTGCCCGAAGAGAGCGCGATGTCGACTTGATTTCTTTGGATGACCCCCCGGAACCAAACCACCGGAGGACCACGGCCCAGGAATCACAGGAAGTTAGGACCTTCCACCAAGGAACTCCGGGTCTCGCAAGGAATGCAGGAGACTCGAGGAACCCTGCTGAGCTGCACGAAACAGGTGCAGCTCAGCAGTCGGAAATCTTCCAGAGGACCGGATTGACCCCCGGTTTCCTCCAGCGTCTGCGAGAGCGAGCCTGCGATGCCGTCCGGAGAAGCCTGGACCTCACCAGCCCTCTAGGGGAACCAAGCCGTAGAAATGGGCTCGCCATAGCCGAGTCCACCAGGAGGGTGTCATTTCCTTTCCTGGAACCTGAGGAGTTAGACTGCTCTGCCCACCACAGTCCCGTAACTAGGGACGTCCGGCAGGAGCAAGGGTTACAGGAACGAGCCGAGCGTGAATCTCGGACAGGACACCCACCGGTATCTCACCAGGGAGGACAGAAAGTATCTGATCCCGATAGGAATAAAGGTAACAGGAGCGACCCCAATACTAGGACTTGGTCACCGGACCGCCCGTCCATACCGGTCTACAAATGGAATGTTCACTTCGACGGATCTTCCAGCGTGAATTGTTTCCTGGAGGAGGTCGAGCAGTTGGCCGAAACTCGCAGTGTGACTCACCGATGCCTGTTTGAGTCTATCTTCGAACTCTTGAGGAAGGATGCCAGGGACTGGTATATCCCGAGGCGAGGTTCATTCCAGAATTGGAATGACTTCAAAAACCAACTGCGTGAGGCGTTCTTACCGCTGGATTATGAGGAGAACCTATTGGAAGAGATAAGGAAACGAACCCAAGGACAGGGGAAAAAGTTGTTGCTCTTCGTCACCAGGATGCAGAATCTCTTCCTGAAGCTGACGACGAGGAGGCCTTCTGAGGAGGAACAGGTGAACATGATAAAGAAGCGCCTGTTACCATCCCTCCAGACAGCCCTTGCCTTCCAGGACACGCCGACATATCAGGACCTTTTGGAAAAGGGAAGAGTGTTCGAGTTGGTGCAATGGCACGTAGATTGTTATGAACCTCCTCCAAGCCGGAAGGGTTTAATTGATGAACCACACCTGGTGTACGAAAACTCGCAACCGAAGATGGCAAGGAACCTCTTCGTCAGTTCTTCCCAGCAAGGAACGAAGGGACAGCCGCAGCCACCATCACCCACGTCCTCACCGCTAACCCAGGCCACGGTACCGAACGAGAAAGGATCAGTGAGTCCAACTACCGCTAGATTGAGGGAAACAGGACATCCACCGGAAGATGTACGCTTCAGCAACACCCGACGTCAATGTTGGAGATGTGGAAAGATAGGACACATGAGAAGCGAATGCCTTTCCAGACCAATATTGTTTTGCTCTCGCTGTGGAAAACAAGGAGTCTTTTCGAGTGATTGTCACTGTCAGAATGCAAGGAGCAGACAGTTTCCCTCCCCTGCATCCGCAATAGAGCCGAAACCGTGTTCCCGAGAAAACCGTCCGATCATCACCGTGTACATAGGAAATGAACCCGTTGAAGCCCTGCTAGACACCGGAGCAACGAGATCATTCCTGAGTCAGACGACCGCAGATGTATGTAAGAAGATGGGGGTGTTTCCAACCCAGGTCACAGACATGTTGGCAGCCGTCGCTGATGGTACTTCAGTTGCCGTCAAGGAATCCTACAATCCAAAGTTGAAGATTGGTAGTGAACTGGTTGAAGCAAGATTGTACTTGGTTCCCCACCTGCCGATGGATGTGATTCTGGGTACGGACTTACTAGCCTCACATGATTTCCGTATCGACTTCCGGACTTCACGATGCTTCCTCAAGGGAGAACCGCTGAAGAAGCCCACAGATCCATCCACGACACCACCGAAATCACCGGCCGAAGAAGTTTCAAAGGACCCATGGGACAACGTGATTCATTATGGGGTAAGAATTAATGAACCATTACTAATATCCACCGATTTTCAGAGCAATATGGGCCAGACCGAATGGAAAATGATCGACGCCGGCCTGCTCGATTCACCCATCCAGGCCACCGACGACCTAGTAGAGAGCGAGTATGAGCGTTGGCTCGAAGACCAGGGCAAGAACCGAAGTACCCCGAGTGCCCCAGTCGACGCCAGCTACCACAGACAGTCCAAGACGAGGGAAGGAAGACCTTCAGTCCATGACGAATCTCCGACGCCAAGGACGAGAATAGGGCGTCCATCCACTAAGGCCACTGTCAGGACCAAGGGATACACCCAAGCGAGGTTTAGCAACCGGAACTTTGAAGAGGAGCCCAGTCCACGACCAATAGAAGGCCCATCGACGTCCACTAAAGACACTGTCAGGACCAAGAGATACACCCACGCGAGGTGTAGCAACCGGAACTGTGAAGAGAAGCCCAGTCCACGACCGGTAGAAGGCCCATCGTCATCTACTAAGGTCCCTACTACTCGAAGAAGAAACCACCATCATAAGAGAGGAGCATCCAGAGCCATCCACCGAAGCCAAACACCCCGATATGTTGAGCTTGCTGCAGCAGCCTGCTGGCGCTGTGGAGAAATGGGACATTCACGGAATAAATGCACCGGGACACCCCGGCTATTCTGCTCGAGATGCGGCCTATTGGGAGTCATGTCCAGAGAGTGTGATTGCCAACGTCGTAATCCAGCTGGAAGGGTGAAAACCCGCATGGCCAAGGTGGGGATGTTCGCCACGAAACATCCTAATTCACACCAGGAAGAAACCTTCCCTAGGACCAGGACGCCGAAATCCGAAGAAAGAAGACCAGCAGTCAAGAGGACCACCATCAGCCCCGACCGGCGGAATGCCAGGAGATCCATCGGCGTGCAGTGCAACATCCTGCGAGCAGCGCCCTATCCCAGGCCGCTGGCCCTAGCGGTGCAGCCTCAGGTGTTCTTCACCGTATGCGAATAGAATAAGAGCGGTGGGTGAGAGAGAGGTTTGAAAAAAAACTTTGTTTTTTTTCTTAAGAAGTGAGGGGGGTGTGTAACGAAGTGATTTTTCGTTACTAGCAAATTTCCTAAAAATTACATTTTTCATATTCATATTCAAAGCCAACAGTCGTCAACAAGTCGAATAAATCGAATGTATTTCAATTTATTCGAAAAAGAGCTCACCTAAGTCCTGATAAATTTAATTTATTAATTTTCCATTCAGCGCAATGAGAAATATAAGTCGAATTAGTCGAATTATTTATTTCAGTTTATTCGACAAAGAGTCCACCGAAGTCCTAATAATTTCGTTTATTTTCCATTCAGCGCAATGAGAAATATAATTCGAATTATTTAAAGTCAAACTCAAATTCGGTCCTATGTATAAAAACACGTATGTCGACCGCGATCGCTGGTTATCTGTAACGTTGCAGTTTTTTTCGCGTGTTTATGTGTTTTTCTAACGCTCGAATCGGACCTGGGACGACGACAGGAATTGCGCCGACATGATTCCGGACTCGCGCTGGAAAAGTAGTGCCGATAGAGAAATAGAGTCTGACCAATCCGCAGGCCCCTTGGGCTCCCCCCTCTGGAAAATCTCCCCAAAATCACGGCACATGACGTACTCACCTACCGAACCTATAAATTCGCTGTGCGCAGCAATTAGGGGATTCATTATTATTCCGAGTTCATTCCGCATTAATTATTCATTCTAGATTCATTTTTCCGCTTAGAATTCCGCTTGTATCTTAAAATTCCGAAATTTTAACTTTCCGAGGTATAGTTTATTATCAATCCGTAGAAGTACATTTTTTTAGTTTATATCTTTCCTTAGAATTTTTCTTTTTATTTTTATTTTATTTTTGGGTAGATTAAATTCAGTTTGTAAGTGAAAATACCTGGTGAGTACGCTGTGGTAGGTTTGAATATTCGTTTATTCGGCGATCTGTGTTCCGATCTGAATTTATTCCTTTCCCTGCTACACAATAATCGTTGTGTAGTTACCACCGGGGGTGTCGCTCACATTTCGTTCTTGATTGCCTTCTCCGTTGAGGTATCCTCGCTTTGTAGGCCTTCGAGACGAAATAAAAGACACAACCGAGAACCCCTCAGATCATTTGGTTGAGGCGAGCATTAGGTCAGTTACTGACCCGGTGTTCCTTGGCCCGGTGCCTGAGTTTCACCGTTCCGACTCCCGAAAGAAAATACCACTGTTGTTGCCTACAACGTATTTTCCGACCGAGCACACTAGCCGATTTCGTATGTTCGACCTATCATAATTTGATTATTCTATATTCGCCTGAAAAACGCTTAGTGTGCTCTCACCTATCTGCTAGCTCGCTCTATCTGTTTCAACCGCTATGTTGATAATTCTTATTCATTTGCTTCCATAGAAATTAATCAAATTCATCATTTGCTGTTTCATTCGTAGTAAATTCTTACTATCACCTATTAGCGAGTTGTTCTTTGCATTTCCAGGTCCTACTTTGTATATCATATTTCGACTCGGTCAATTTATACCGAAACATTTAATTGACATCGATATACTGGGTGGTCCTTGTTTTACTGTTGATTCTTGATTCTACTTATTCTGAATTGCATTTGCCGTAACTACTTTGTATATCATATTTCGACTCGGTCAATTTATACCGAAACATTTAATTGACATCGATATACCGGGTGGTCCTTGTTTTACTGTTGATTCTTGATTTTACTTATTCTGAATTGCATTTGCCGTAACTACTCTGTATAACCTATTTTAACTCGGTCAATTTATACCGAGACATTCAATTGACGTGGATATACAGGGTAGTCCTTGTTTCATTTTATTATTCGCATTACTTATTCTGAATTGCAACTGCCGTAACTACTCTGTGTATCATATTTTCACTCGGTTAATTTATACCGAAACTTAATTGACGTCGATATACAGGCTGGTCCTTGTTTTATTAATTATTCGTCATATTACCTATCATTGAATTTCTCTTGCCGTAACTGCTTTGTATATCATATTTGAACTCGGTCAAATTATACCGAAACTTAATTGACATCGATATACAGGGTGGTCCTTGTTATATTATTTATTCGTCATATTACCTATCATTGAATTTCTGTTGCCGTAATTGCTTTATATATCATATTTGAACTCGGTCAATTTATACTGAAACTTAATTGGCATTGATATACAGGGTGGTTCTTATTTAACTGCCGATTCTTGACATTACATATTTTGCTTCGCATTTGCCGTGACTGCTTTGTGTATCACAGTTCAACGGTGTCACCTTTAACCGACACATTCTATTCATAGTGGTATACAGGGTGGATCATATTTCCGAAGTCAGCCACACCGGTGTCCATTATTGAGTAACTGCATTTCTGGTCAGACATATAGCCGTCTGCCGTTTGATTCCATTCTTGGTCGCTACGCTGTATATCGCTTTCTTACATTGATTTTCATTCCGACCGATATACAGGGTACGAGTTCTACTGTTGGACACTGGTGAATCTGAATAGGATTTCATCTGACAAGTTACTTTTACTGTGTTGCTTTTCTCCTCTTACCTCTCTGCTCTGACACTGTATATAACTGATTATACTGATTTGGAATTTGTGTGAATATATTGTAAATAAAGTTGTACATATCCTTTTGCGTTTTATTAAATATTATTACACAGTGTCAGAGTCCTTTTTCAGTGAAAGATTATTGTTGGAAACTTTTTGTTTTCAAAATATGATGCAGTTTAATTCTGTCCCAAATGCGAATAATAAGATACTTGATTTAATTCTATGTAATAGATTCAAAATTAGTGAGATTGGTCGTTGCCTGAGCCCTCTTGTGCAGGAAGATATGCATCATCCATGCATCGAATTCCTTATGGATCTTAGCATAAGTAAACCCTTAAAATTTAATTGTAATACCTACTATAATTTCAATAAAGCAAATTATGTAAGTTTGAATCGGGAAATTTCTGACAACGACTGGGCTTTACTATTTCATAATAAATCTTTAAATACTTGTTTAGATACATTTTATAGTAAAATAGATAGCATCAAGCAAAAATATGTACCATCCTATTCCAAAAATAAGTATTTTCCAACATTCTATTCTCAAGAAACAGTAAGAACAGTTAAGCAAAAAAATAATATACATAAAAAATGGAAAAAATATAAAAACGTTAACGATTATAATCTGTTTAAAACTTTAAGGACGCGATGTAAATTTTTAATTGGAAGTGACTTTCTGAAATATACCCATGCAGTGGAGAATGACTTAATAAATAATCCTAAAAGATTTTGGAATTATGCCTCTGTTAAAAAACAACAAGTTAGTAAGATGCCTAGCGAGATTCACTGGGGAGACAAATGTGCAGGGGGTGGTCCTGAAATGAGCGATTTATTTGCGGAATATTTCGAAAGCGTTTTCGTTCCAGAAGGCTTTCAGTTTGATCCTGGAGCCACCTCTCTGTCTCTGGACCGGGTTAGTTTGCAGAACATTGTTTTTGGCGAGGATACTGTGCTGGGAGCTTTAGAGTGTCTGAATTCTGGAAGGGGTGCTGGCCCCGACGGATTACCCTCTGTTTTCATAAAAATTGTGCCTCATCTTTGTGCGTACCATTAACACATATTTTCAATATGTCCTTAAAATTGGGCGAATTTCCTGAAAGGTGGAAGGCTGCCAAGGTCGTGCCGATTTTTAAAAGTGGTCAAAAAAGTGATGTTACGAATTATCGACCCATAAGTAAAATTTCGATCATACCTAAACTACTGGAAAAATTATTATATGAACCTTTTTTCGCATTAGTAAAAAATGTAATAATTTCGGAGCAACATGGCTTTTTCCCTGGCCGATCCTTGGAAACAAATTTGTTTGTTTTTACCGAATACCTGCACAGAAATATGGACGCCCGAGTTCAGGTTGATACTGTCTATACCGACTTCAGTAAGGCTTTTGATAAAATCAGTCATAACATCTTGCTTAACCGTATGGCTGGAGTCGGTGTAGGTGGATGTCTTCTAAGATGGGTCGAATCTTACATTACGAATCGTTCACAATACGTCTCAATCCAGGGATTTTCTTCAAGATCATTCGTTGCCACGTCCGGAGTACCCCAGGGATCACATCTGGGGCCTTTATTTTTTATTGTTTATATTGATGATATTAAGCATTGCTTCCGCAATTGTGATTTCCAGCTATATGCGGATGACTTAAAGGTTTACACTTCCATAAGTAACTCTGATGATTGTGACAGGCTGCAGGGCGACCTTGATCGTCTTGCCGTGTTCTGCGATGATAACGGTTTATTTCTTAATTTGGACAAATGTATTTCGATGACCTTCACGCGAAACTTGAATCAACTAAGCCATATTTATCACATAAAAAATGCACCTCTACGTAAAGTGGCCTCAACAAAAGACCTTGGGGTCATATTCGATCCTAAGCTTATTTTTGATCTACACATCGACTCTGTTGTTAACTCGTCTTCTAGGATATTGGGTTATATCCGTAGGAAGTGTAAGGCATTCAGAAATGTTAGATCGATTCTCTGTTTATATAACTCTTTTGTACTCAGTAAATTAATCTTTGCCAGCATTATTTGGAGTCCAAGACAGGGGGTGTACATAGACCACCTGGAAAGGATTCAGAATAAATTTTTGAGATTTATTTCTTATAGAACCAACTATTTAATCCCCGATGGTGATTATCGCCTAGCGCGGGATCACTTTCGCATGATGTCTTTATTGGATCGGAGAATAATTTCGGATGTACTGTTCTTGTACAAATTCTTAATAATTTAATAAACAACCCCGATGTTCTCGCACAAATATTCATAAATGTCCCCCAGAGGTCTCTAAGGGCGAGTGCATTATTTCACCTACCGCTTAGGAACACATACTCGGCGCAGAATTCACCCCTCTGTCGTATAATGAGGTATAGTAATAAGGTTCAAAATAATGTTGATTTCTTTTTAATGTCGCTCCCTGTGATAAAGAGTGCTCTAAGGAGGTACAGGGGTGACTTCTGATTTAGGAAACGTGTAAAGATGATAACTATTATTCCTTTTTTATGCTTCTTGCTGTTTAGTCCGTTCACTATTTAGGTCTTCTTATTGTATATAATTTAGCGTATTATGTATAGTAATTTGTGGATACTCTAGTGGGTGTCTCTTTTGAACCTGTTTGTATCCCTATGTCCCCAATAAATAAATAAAAATAAATAAATAGATTTAATAATACTCGGTTTGGAATAACCATTAGAAACGCGCTTGCAGTGTAACTCCTGAAGTAATATCTGTATTGAGAATCATACCACGTTAAAGGATCCTTATAAGGATCTGAATGGGTAGTAAAAGATATAGTAGTAGTCGGTTCCGATTATACGCCAACAGGAAAGCGCGAGCAGTGGAAATTTCTCAGTAATATCTTTATTGAGAATCACACCATGTGGAAAGATCCATAAAAGGATCTGAATAGATAGGAAAAGGTATTTTATTTCGCGGTTATAAATATCAGGCCTTCAGAGGTGCATTGGCAGTAGAATTTCTCAGTAATATATGTATTGAGAATCATGCCACTTTGAATTATGCCTAAAAGTATCTAAATACCAGAATAATTAAAACACGATTTCAAACATCAGGCCAGCAGGGACGTGGAGAAGTGGAGCTTTCTCAGTAATATCTTTATTGATAATCACACCACGTTAAATGATCCGTAAAAGGTTCTTAATGGATAGTAAACGATATCCAGCCTTTAGAAACGCGCTTGCAATGTAACTTCTACAATAATATCTGTATTGGGAATTATACCACGTTGAAGGATCTTTAAAAGGATTTGAAATGAAAGTAAAATATATAGTAGTAGTCGGAACGAATATTCGCCAATAGGGAAGCGTGAGCAGTGGAACTTTCTCAGTAATATCTTTATTGAGAATCACACCAATTTGAAAGATCCGTAAAAGGTTCTGAATGAATAGTAAAAAGTAATATATTACTCGGTTTAAAATATTAGGCCATCAGAGGCGCATTGGCAGTAGAACTTTTCCGTAATATCTGTATCAAGAATCGTGCCTCTTTGAAAGATCCCTAGAACAATCTAAATGGATAGTAAAAGAATTAATAAAACACGATTTCAATCATCCGGCCAGCAGGAACGTGCGAGCATTGGAGCTTCCTCTGTAATATCTTTATTGAGAAACACACCACGTTGATAGATCTGTAAAAGGTTCTTAATGGATAGTAAAAGATTTAATAATACTCGGTTTCGAATATCCAGCCATAAAAAACGCGTACGCAGTGTAACTTCTACAGTAATATCTGTATTGTGAATCATGCCACGTCGAAGGATCCTTAAAAGCTCCTGAAGGGATAGTAAAAGATATAGTAGTAGTCTGTTTCGAATATGCGCCAACAGGAAAGCGTGAGCAGTGGAACTTTCTCAGTAATATCTTTATTGAGTATACACTATGTTGAAAGGTCCGTAAAAGGATCTGAATAGATAGTAAAAGGTATCATACTACGCGGTTCCAAAAATCAGGCATTTGCAGTTGAACATTTTCAGTAATATCTGTATTTAGAATCATGCCACTTTGGGATATCCCTTAAAACATCTAAATGGATAGTGAAAGAATTAATGAAACTCGGTGTCAATTATCCGAACAGCAGGGACACGTGAGCAATAGAGCTTTCTCAGTAATATCTGTATTGAGAATCACACCACATTGAATGATCCGTAATAGGTTCTGAATGGATATTAAACGATATAATAATACTCTGTTTGGAATGACCATTAGGAACGCGCTTGCAGTGTAACTCCTAGGGTAATATCTGTATTGAGAATCATACCACGTTAAAGGATCCTTATAAGGATCTGAATGGGTAGTAAAAGATATAGTAGTAGTCGGTTCCGTTTATACGCCAACAGGAAAGCGTGAGCAGTGGAAATTCCTCAATAATATCTTTATTGAGAATCACACCATGTGGAAAGGTCCATAAAAGGATCTGAATAGATAAAAAAGGTTTTTTATTTCCCGGTTATAAATATCAGGCCTTCAGAGGCAGTAGAATTTTTCAGTAATATATGTATTAAGAATCATGCCACTTTGAATAATGCCCAAAAGTATCTAAATAACAGAATAATTAAAACACGATTTCAAACATCAGGCCAGCAGGGACGCGCAAGAAGTGGAGCTTTCTCAGTAATATCATTGGAAGTAGAACTTTTCCGTAATATCTGTATCGAGAATCGTGCCTCTTTGAAAGATCCCTGAAAGAATCTAAATGGATAGTAAAAGAATTATTAAAACACGATTGAAGCTTCCTCTGTAATATCTTTATTGAGAAACACACCACGTTGAAAGATCTGTAAAAGGTTCTTAATGGATAGTAAAAGATTTAATAATACTCGGTTTCGAATATACAGCCATAAAAAACGCGTACGCAGTGTAACTTCTACAGTAATATCTGTATTGTGAATCATGCCACGTTGAAGGATCCTTAAAAGCTTCTGAAGGGATAGTAAAGGATATAGTAGTAGTCTGTTTCGAATATACGCGAACAAGAAAGCGTGAGCAGTGGAACTTTCTCAGTAATATCTATATTGAGAATCACGCCACGTTGAAAGATCAGTGAAAGGATCTTAATGGATAGTAAACGATATAATAATACTCGGTTTCGAATATCCAGCCATTAGAAACGCGTACGCAGTGTAACTTCTACAGTAATATCTGTATTGTGAATCATGCCACGTTGAAGGATCCTTAAAAGCTTCTGAAGGGATAGTAAAAGATAAAGTGGTAGTCTGTTTCGAATATACGCCAACAAGAAAGCGTGAGCAGTGGAACTTTCTCCGTAATATCTTTATTGAGTATCACACCACGTTGAAAGATCAGTGAAAGGATCTGAATATAAAGTAGAAGGTAATACTCGATTTCAAATATAGCGCCAACAGAACCGCATTGGCAATGGAACCTTATCATAAATATCTGTATTGAGAATCATGCCACGTCAGTTTCGAACATCCGGCCAGCAGGCACGCGTGAGCTTTGTAACTTCTACTGTAATATCTGTATTTTGAATCATGCCATGTTGAAGGATCCTTAAAAAGATCTGAATGAATCGTAAGAGTCGTGGCATGATTGCCAATACAGATATTACTGAGAAGGTTCCATTGCCAATGCAGTTCTGATGGCGCAATATTTGCAACCAGGTATTAAAATACATTCTACTATCTATTCAGATCCTTTTACGGATATTTCAACGAGGTGTGATTCTCAATAAAGATATTACTGAGAAAGTTCCACATCACAAGCTTCCCTGTTGGCGTATACACGAAACAGACTACTACTATATCTTTTACTATCCATTCAGATCCTTTTAAGAATCCTTCAACGTGGCATGATTCCCAATTCAGATATTACTGCAGAAGTCACACTGCGAATGCCTTTCTAATGGCTGGATATTCGACACCGAGTTTTATTATATCGTTTACTATCCATTAAGAACCTTTTACGGATCATTCAACGTGGTGTGATTCTCAAATCAATCTAGTTGTTTGGAGTTGGAGTTGAAGTTGGAGTTGGAGTTGGAGTTGGAGTTGGAGTTGGAGTTGGAGTTGGAGTTGGAGTTGGAGTTGGAGTTGGAGTTGGAGTTGGAGTTGGAGTTGGAGTTGGAGTTGGAGTTGGAGTTGGAGTTGGAGTTGGAGTTGGAGTTGGAGTTGGAGATTGAGTTGGAGTTGGAGTTGGAGTTGGAGTTGGAGTTGGAGTTGGAGTTGGAGTTGGAGTTGGAGTTGGAGTTGGAGTTAGAGTTAGACTCCAACTTCAACTCCAACTCCAACTCCAACTCCAACTCCAACTCCAACTCCAACTCCAACTCCAACTCCAACTCCAACTCCAACTCCAACTCCAACTCCAACTCCAACTCCAACTACAACTCCAACTTCAACTCCACCTCCACCTCCACCTACAACAACAACTCCAACTCTAACTCCAACTCCAACTCCAACTCCAACTCCAACTCCAACTCCAACTCCAACTCCAACTCGAACTCCAACTCCAACTTCAACTCCAACTCCAACTCCAACTCCAACTCCAACTCCAACTCCAACTCCAACTCCAACTCCAACTCCAACTCCAACTCCAACTCCAACTCCAACTCCAACTCCAACTCCAACTCCAACTCCAACTCCAACTCCAACTCCAACTCCAACTCCAACTCCAACTCCATTTCAACTCCAACTCCAACTCCAACCCCATCTCCAACTCCAACTCCAAGGCGCATTGGCAGTTGAACATTTTCAGTAATATCTGTGTTGAGAACCATGCCACTTTAGGATATCCCTTAAAACATCTAAATGGATAGTAAAAGAATTAATAAAACTCGGTGTCAAACATCCGAACAGTAGGGACGCGTGAGCAGTAGAGCTTTCTCAGTAATATCTGTATTTAGAATCACACCACATTGAAAGATCCGTAAAAGGTTCTGAATGGATATTAAACGATATAATAATACTCGGTTTGGAATAACCATTTGAAACGCGCTTGCAGTGTAACTCCTAAAGTAATATCTGTATTGAGAATCATACCACGTTAAAGGATCCTTATAAGGATCTGAATGGGTAGTAAAAGATATAGTAGTATACGAATCCGTTTATTCGCCAACAGGAAAGTGCGAGCAGTGGATTTTTCTCATTAATATCTTTATTGAGAATCACACCATGTGGAAAGATCCATAAAAGGATCTGAATAGATAGGAAAAGGTATTTTATTTCCCGGTTATAAATATCGGCCATTCAAGGCGCATTGGCAGTAGAATTTTTCAGTAATATATGTATTGAGAATCATGCCACTTTGAATAATGCCTAAAAGTATCTAAATAACAGAATAAATAAAACACGATTTCAATTATCAGGCCAGCAGGGACACGCGAGAATTGGAGCTTTGTCAGTTATATCTTTATTGAGAATCACACCACGTTGAATGATCCGTAAAAGGTTCTTAATGGATAGTAAACGATATGCACTCTTTAGAAACGCGCTTGCAGTGTAACTTGTACAGTAATATCTGTTATGGGAATTATACCACGTTGAAGGATCTTTAAAAGGATTTGAAATGAAAGTAAAAGATATAGTAGTAGTCGGAATCGAATATACGCCAATAGGGAAGCTTGAGCAGTAAAACTTCCTCAGTAATATCTTTATTGAGAATCACACCAATTTGAAAGATCCGTAAAAGGATCTGAATAGATAGTAAAAGGTAATATATTACTCGGTTTTAAATATCAGGCCATCAGAGGCGCATTGGCAGTAGGACTTTTTCCGTAATATCTGTAACGACAATCATGCCTCTTTGAAAGATCCCTAAAAGAATCGAAATGGATAGTAAAAGAATTAATAAAACACGATTTCAATCATCCGGTGGTATGATTCTCAATACAGATATTACTTTAGGAGTTACACTGCAAGCGTGTTTCTAATGGTTATTCCAAACCGAGTATTATTATATCGTTTAATATCCATTCAGAATTCGGATGTTTGACACCGAGTTGAAGTTGGAGTCTAACTCCCACTCCAACTCCAACTCCAACTCCAACTCCAACTCCAACTCCAACTCCAACTCCAACTCCAACTCCAACTCCAACTCCAACTCCAACTCCAACTCCAACTCCAACTCCAACTCCAACTCCAACTCCAACTCCAACTCCAACTCCAACTCCAACTCCAACTCCAACTCCAACTCCAACTCCAACTCCAACTCCAACTCCAACTCCAACTCCAACTCCAACTCCAACTCCAACTCCAACTCCAACTCCAACTCCAACTCCAACTCCAACTCCAACTCCAACTCCAACTCCAACTCCAACTCCAACTCCAACTCCAATTCCAACTCCAACTCCAAATCCAACTCCAATTCCAACTCCAACTCCAACTCCAACTCCAACTCCAACTCCAACTCCAACTCCAACTCCAACTCCAACTCCAACTCCGACTCCAACTCCAACTCCAACTCCAACTCCAATTCCAACTTCAACTCCATTTCCAACTCCAACTGCAACTCCAACTCCAACTCCAACTCCAACTCCAACTCCAACTCCAACTCCAACTCCAACTCCAACTCCAACTCCAACTCCAACTCCAACTCCAATTCCAACTTCAACTTCAACTCCAACTCCAACTCCAACACCAACTCCAACTCCAACTCCACCTCCAACTGCAACTCCAACTCCAACTCCAACTCCAACTCCAACTCCAACTCCAACTCCAACTCCAACTCCAACTCCAACTCCAACTCCAACTCCAACTCCAACTCCAACTCCAACTCCAACTCCAACTCCAACTCCAACTCCAACTCCAACTCCAACTCCAACCCCAACTCCAACTCCAACTCCAACTCCAACTCCAACTCCAACTCCAACTCCAACTCCAACTCCAACTCCAACTCCAACTCCAACTCCAACTCCAACTCCATCTCCAATTCCACCTCCAAAGCCAATTCCGATTCAAACTCCACTCCAACTCCAACTCCAACTCCAACTCCAACTGCAACTCCAACTCCATCTCCAACTCCAACTCCAACTCCAACTCCAACTCCAACTCCAACTCCAACTCCAACTCCAACTCCAACTCCAACTCCAACTCCAACTCCAACTCCAACTCCAACTCCAACTCCAACTCCAACTCCAACTCCAACTCCAAATCCAACTCCAACTCCAACTCCAACTCCAACTCCAACTCCAACTCCAACTCCAACTCCAACTCCAACTCCAACTCCAACTCCAACTCCAACTCCAACTCCAACTCCAACTCCAACTCCAACTCCAACTCCAACTCCAACTCCAACTCCAACTCCAACTCCAACTCCAACTCCAACTCCAACTCCAACTCCAACTCCAACTCCAACTCCAACTCCAACTCCAACTCCAACTCCAACTCCAACTCCAACTCCAACTCCAACTCCAACTCCAACTCCAACTCCAACTCCAACTCCAACTCCAACTCCAACTCCAACTCCAACTCCAACTCCAACTCCAACTCCAACTCCAACTCCAACTCCAACTCCAACTCCAACTCCAACTCCAACTCCAACTCCAACTCCAACTCCAACTCCAACTCCAACTCCAACTCCAACTCCAACTCCAACTCCAACTCCAACTCCAACTCCAACTCCAACTCCAACTCCAACTCCAACTCCAACTCCAACTCCAACTCCAACTCCAACTCCAACTCCAACTCCAACTCCAACTCCAACTCCAACTCCAACTCCAACTCCAACTCCAACTCCAACTCCAACTCCAACTCCAACTCCAACTCCAACTCCAACTCCAACTCCAACTCCAACTCCAACTCCAACTCCAACTCCAACTCCAACTCCAACTCCAACTCCAACTCCAACTCCAACTCCAACTCCAACTCCAACTCCAACTCCAACTCCAACTCCAACTCCAACTCCAACTCCAACTCCAACTCCAACTCCAACTCCAACTCCAACTCCAACTCCAACTCCAACTCCAACTCCAACTCCAACTCCAACTCCAACTCCAACTCCAACTCCAACTCCAACTCCAACTCCAACTCCAACTCCAACTCCAACTCCACTGCTCACGCTTTCCTGTTGGCGTATATTCGAAACAGACTACTACTATATCTTTTACTATCCCTTCAGAAGCTTTTAAGGATCCTTCAACGTGGCATGATTCACAATACAGATATTACTGTAGAAGTTGCACTGCGTACGCGTTTTTAATGGCTGGAAATTCGAAACCGAGTATTATTATATCGTTTACTATCCATTAAGAACGTTTTACAGATCTTTCAACGTGGTGTGTTTCTCAATAACGATATTACAGAGGAAGCTCCAATGCTCGCACGTTCCTGCTGGCCGGATGATTGAAATCGTGTTTTATTAATTCTTTTACTATCCATTTCGATTCTTTTAGGGATCTTTCAAAGAGGCATGATTCTCGATACAGATATTACGGAAAAAGTCCTTCTGCCAATGCACCTCTGATGGCCTGATATTTTAAACCGAGTAATATATTACCTTTTACTATCTATTCAGATCTATAACGACATGCGACTGTTCCCAAGTCGCAGAGGTTAAATTCGGAGCTACTAGAACTCGGGGATCCGCGGTCTAGCTCCAGTGGAGATGGGAGTGGGTTTCTAAAAAGGGAACCTAGTAAATGGGCGCCAGGTAAATTTAAGTCTCCCAGATACCCCAGCGTAACGTAATAATTCCTAAATTCACCAAAAGAATATGCACGCTAAAAACAAACCATTTATTCCAGTAGCTTACAACCCAGGTCTTTAGCTTCAATAAAGTTAAACTACTGTGAAACCCTGAATAAGGGTGGCGGAAATTGTACGTAGATAATATTAATATTTGATTCAAATACGCGTCGCTTGAGCTCAGGCGCATCCACGTTTCTCATCTATGATCATATATGACTACCACAAATCTTTCCCCAATTTCCGCTTTACAACAACAATAATAATTTATATAATTGATGATAATAAGTTCACGTTATATATATAGCAGGTATAAGATATGTTTCGAGATATGTTTCTTATAACTTGCGTGCTGATATTCCTTGTTCCTGAACGTAGTACTGCGTCGATGGTCTCGCAATAATGTCCTCTTTCTCTCTGTACTCGTAGTCTGCAACCCTCGATTAACTGTCCCACAGCGTTGCTTACTGACCACCTTGTATATACTCGGGATCTGCAACCCTGCGTTGGCTGTCTCACAGCGTTACTTATGGACCACCTTGTATATACTCGAATGCCTCAGTGCTACTCCTCCTGACATAAAGATCCCTCTCTTCCTGACACAAAAAATCGTGCTGGCACACAAATTCGGGCTGCCACAAAAACTAGTGCTGCCACAAAAACCCCTGATGTTCGGGGTTGTCTCGCACACGTTTGCTTCGAATACCAAATCTGGCCGTGCCTCCACCAACTAATTCTTCAGGCACACAGTGATGTTCTGGATATAGAAATATAATTACGACCTGAATTGTTTCCACTAGAAATGACGAGAATAAAACATCCAACACATACCTGACCAAGCCGCCAAGATCGTTCACGTGCTCAACTCGGATCTGCAAAAGGCTTTTATATCCTCTTTCGAGACAAGTGATGGTTATCTGTTATCCTTCCCAATCAAACCAATATAACTCTCACTCTTAACCCGATTTTCGAAACTATATCCAATTAAGAAGATTCCAATAATTCTACTAGAGTTCCGAAAATACGTTTTAACCTAAGCTGTCTTCGTTGACTGTTCACAAAATGGACGACTTCACCTGACCGACGCACTCACTAAATGTCCGACTGTCATAATGCAACAATATTGCCAACAGTCATTCGGCCCTTCAAATAAAATAATTATTTAGCGTCGATTGGTACCACTGAGACCCAACCTCAAATTCAATATCAACACGAACGATAACCTCATCGCCCGCCGAAGGTAAACAAACGAACGTTACAAAATCCCCCCTTGCCTAAAAAAATTTACCTAGTAAATTTTACTTATGGATTTAAAATACTTAGCAAAAAAAAGAAAACCAAAGAGTTCGGGTCATAGAGCGTGGACAGGTACCAAGAGCAACCATAAAAAAAAAACTACACCTCTTCCATTTCAATTCCAGCCATTACAATTTCAGTTCATACTCCATCATACACATCAACACTCATTCCTTTCATTCATCGACTCTCACCAGTTAGCCCCACGACTGGCAACATCCGGTCCCAAGGGCCTAACCCTTGTGGAGGGACTCGCCGGCCCTGAGCCACACCACAGCTAGAAGCTGCCCAGACAAGGCAAGATACGACGAGGTCACCACAGACGAGCAGGAACCTCCCACACTAGCGGCAAGGTTAGCCGGTCACCATCCCAAGCCTGGCAAGTGGTTCCCCCAAAGAACGAGTGCCGTACCGTCGCATCCCTGTCATCGAAGACAGCCAAGTCAGACCCCCCTAGCTCCCGGTATAGTCCAGGACGCCTGTGCTAACCCGGATGTGCATCAGGTCTATAGGTGGTGAGTTTCGGGTTTCAGCCTCCATCAACCATAGCCTATAGCCTTCATTCGCCCACACGCAAGCAACCCGGTACCACCCCAAAACCTATTCAGGGATGACCGCCAGCAATGATCCGCGAATGTAGAAATCAACATGGGACCGGCCACACAAAAAAAAATATAATTTAAGGCCAGAAAATGGTAAGAAAATGGTCGCTTACCAGTTGAACAGTGCGTGGGGCTAGATGTTCAGCTCCCACCTCGTCTGCTCAACCCTAAGGAATTTTGAATATAAAAAAAAATTAAAGTCGATCCCACTCTGAAAACTCACTCGGGATCACGCAGACGACCGCCCACAAAATAGTCAAGGTAGCCCCCAAGCGCTCGCTCTTTCACTCGCGATCAATCGGCAATCAAAAACAAAAACAAAGCTAGCAACCCATCAAAAAAAATCACCCGATTCACAAATATATCCGATTCACCAAATGCCAATCATTCTCCAAAAATTTCCTATTTCAAAATAAACATATCCTATTTATCCTTCCGGCAATTCATAGGCCTTCAGATCTTTGATATGCCATACTCCCCTCATATTATCTTTGTCATCTTTAAGTTCGTACATACCCTGATGTTCCGAATTTATAACGACATGCGACTGTTCCCAAGTCGCAGAGGTTAAATTCGGAGCTACTAGAACTCGGGGATCCGCGGTCTAGCTCCAGTGGAGATGGGAGTGGGTTTCTAAAAAGGGAACCTAGTAAATGGGCGCCAGGTAAATTTAAGTCTCCCAGATACCCCAGCGTAACGTAATAATTCCTAAATTCACCAAAAGAATATGCACGCTAAAAACAAACCATTTATTCCAGTAGCTTACAACCCAGGTCTTTAGCTTCAATAAAGTAAAACTACTGTGAAACCCTGAATAAGGGTGGCGGAAATTGTACGTAGATAATATTAATATTTGATTCAAATACGCGTCGCTTGAGCTCAGGCGCATCCACGTTTCTCATCTATGATCATATATGACTACCACAAATCTTTCCCCAATTTCCGCTTTACAACAACAATAATAATTTATATAATTGATGATAATAAGTTCACGTTATATATATAGCAGGTATAAGATATGTTTCGAGATATGTTTCTTATAACTTGCGTGCTGATATTCCTTGTTCCTGAACGTAGTACTGCGTCGATGGTCTCGCAATAATGTCCTCTTTCTCTCTGTACTCGTAGTCTGCAACCCTCGATTAACTGTCCCACAGCGTTGCTTACTGACCACCTTGTATATACTCGGGATCTGCAACCCTGCGTTGGCTGTCTCACAGCGTTACTTATGGACCACCTTGTATATACTCGAATGCCTCAGTGCTACTCCTCCTGACATAAAGATCCCTCTCTTCCTGACACAAAAAATCGTGCTGGCACACAAATTCGGGCTGCCACAAAAACTCGTGCTGCCACAAAAACCCCTGATGTTCGGGGTTGTCTCGCACACGTTTGCTTCGAATACCAAATCTGGCCGTGCCTCCACCAAATAATTCTTCAGGCACACAGCGATGTTCTGACCAAGCCGCCAAGATCGTTCACGTGCTCAACTCGGATCTGCAAAAGGCTTTTATATCCTCTTTCGAGACAAGTGATGGTTATCTGTTATCCTTCCCAATCAAACCAATATAACTCTCACTCTTAATCCGATTTTCGAAACTATATCCAATTAAGAAGATTCCAATAATTCTACTAGAGTTCCGAAAATACGTTTTAACCTATGCTGTCTTCGTTGACTGTTCACAACATGGACCACTTCACCTGACCGACGCACTCACTAAATGTCCGACTGTCATAATGCAACAATATTGCCAACAGTCATTCGGCCCTTCAAATAAAATAATTATTTAGCGTCGATTGGTACCACTGAGACCCAACCTCAAATTCAATATCAACACGAACGATAACCTCATCGCCCGCCGAAGTAAACAAACGAACGTTACATTTTGTCAACATTCGAGGAGCAGTAGGTTAGGCGTATTTTCGGAACTTCGTAAGAATTGGTGATTTCTTCTTAGTTGGATATAGTTTCGAAAATCGAATTAGGAGTGAGGGTTACATTGGTTTGATTTGGGAAGATAACAGGTACCTTGCACTCGTCTCGAAAGAAGATCTAACGACCTTTCTGCAAATCTAAGAGTTGAACACGTGAACGATCTTGGCGACTTTGACAGAACATCGCTGTGTGCTTGAAGAATTATTTGGTGGAAGCACGAATTTTTGTGGCAGCCCGAATTTTTGGTAACATCAGAAATTTTTTTGTAACATCAGGAGTTTTTGTGGCAGCCCGAATTTTTGTGGCAGCACGAGTTTTTGTGGCAGTCCGAAGTTTATGGTGGCAGGAGTTTTTGAGGCCAGTACGATTTTTTATATCAGGAAGAGTGTAACTGAGACATTCGGATATATACAAGGTGGTCCATAAGTAGCGCTGTGAGACAGCCAACGCAGGGTTACCGATCCCGAGTATATACAAGGTGGTCAGAAAGCAACGCTGTGGGACATTCAATCGAGGGTTGCAGACTACGAGCACAGAGAGAAAGAGGACAGTATTGCGAGACCATCGACGCAGTTCTACGTTCAGGAATAAGGATAATCAGCACGCAAGTTATAGAAAACATATCTCGAAACATCTTATACCTGCTATATCTATATAACGTGAACTTATTATCATCAATTATATAAATTATTATTGTTGTTGTAAAGCGGAAATTGGGGAAAGATTTGTGGTAGTCATATATGATCATAGATAAGAAACGTGGATGCGCCTGAGCTCAAGCGACGCGTATTTGAATCCAAGAATAATATCTACGTACAATTTCCGCCACCCTTAACAGGGTTTCATAATAGTTAAATTTTGCTGGATCTAAAGACCTGGGTTGTATGCTATTAGAATAAACTGTTTGTTATTAGCGTGAATATTCTTTTGGTGAATTTAGGAATTAGTACATTACGCAGGGGTATCTGGGAGACTTAAATTTACCTGGCGCCCATTTACTAGGTTCCCTTTTTAGGAATCCACTCCCATCTCCACTGGAGCTAGACCGCGGATCCCCGAGTTCTAGTAGCTCCGATCTTAACCACTGCGACTTGGGAACAGTCGTATGTCGTTATAAATTGGCGCCCAACGTGGGACTGTTCCCAAGTCGCAGTGGTTAAGATCGGAGCTACTAGAACTCGGGGATCCGCGGTCTATCTCCAGTGGAGATGGGAGTGGGTTTCTAAAAAGGGAACCTAGTAAATGGGCGCCAGGTAAATTTAAGTCTCCCAGATACCCCAGCGTAATGTAATAATTCCTAAATTCACCAAAAGAATATGCACGCTAAAAACAAACGATTGATTCCAGTAGCTTACAACCCAGGTCTCTAGATTCAACAAAATATAACTACTGTGAAACCCTGAATGAGGGTGACGGAAATTGTACGTAGATATTTCTCTCTGATTCAAATACGCGTCGCTTGAGCTCAGGCGCATCCACGTTTCTTATCTATGATCTTGTATGATTTACGCAAATCTTTCCCCAATTTCCGCTTTACAACAACAATAATTTATACAATTGATGACAATATATGTTCAAGTTATATATATATATAGCAGGTATAAGATGTTTCGATGTTTTCTATAACTTGCGTGCTATTCCTTATGCCTGAACGTAGTATTGCTTCGATGGTCTCGCAATACTGTTCTCCTTCTCTCTGTACTCGTAGTCTGCAACCCTCGATTAACTGTCCCACAGCGTTGCTTACTGACCACCTTGTATATATTCGGGATCTGCAACCCTGCGTTGGCTGTCTCACAGCGTTACTTATGGACCACCTTGTATATACTCGAATGCCTCAGTGCTACTCCTCCTGACATAAAGATCCCTCTCTTCCTGACACAAAAAATCGTGCTGGCACAAAAATTCGGGCTGCCACAAAAACTCGTGCTGCCACAAAAACCCTGATGACAGAAAAGAAACCATCAGTGACTTCTCTCGGATAAGAAACAAATGAATTTTCCCAACACATAATAATTTCGGGTATCAGAATATTAATCAGAACATTTATTCGTTGTTATGCAATAGTTATAGAATTCGTACATACCCTGATGTTCGGGGTTGTCTCGCACACGTTTGCTTCGAATACCAAATCTGGCCGTGCCTCCACCAAATAATTCTTCAGGCACACAGCGATGTTCTGGATATAGAAACATAATTACGACCTGAATTGTTTCCACTAGAAATGACGAGAATAAAACATCCAACACATACCTGACCAAGCCGCCAAGATCGTTCACGTGCTCAACTCGGATCTGCAAAAGGCTTTTATATCCTCTTTCGAGACAAGTGATGGTTATCTGTTATCCTTCCCAATCAAACCAATATAACTCTCACTCTTAACCCGATTTTCGAAACTATATCCAATTAAGAAGATTCCAATATTTCTACTAGAGTTCCGAAAATACGTTTTTAACCTATGCTGTCTTCGTTGACTGTTCACAAAATGGACGACTTCACCTGACCGACGCACTCACTAAATGTCCGACTGTCATAATGCAACAATATTGCCAACAGTCATTCGGCCCTTCAAATAAAATAATTATTTAGCGTCGATTGGTACCACTGAGACCCAACCTCAAATTCAATATCAACACGAACGATAACCTCATCGCCCGCCGAAGGTAAACAAACGAACGTTACAAAATCCCCCCTTGCCTAAAAAAATTTACCTAGTAAATTTTACTTATGGATTTAAAATACTTAGCAAAAAAAGAAAACCAAAGAGTTCGGGTCATCGAGCGTGGACAGGTACCAAGAGCAACCATAAAAAAAACTACACCTCTTCCATTCCAATTCCAGCCATTACAATTTCAGTTCATACTCCATCATACACATCAACACTCATTCCTTTCATTCATCGACTCTCACCAGTTAGCCCCACGACTGGCAACATCCGGTCCCAAGGGCCTAACCCTTGTGGAGGGACTCGCCGGCCCTGAGCCACACCACAGCCAGAAGCTGCCCAGACAAGGCAAGATACGACGAGGTCACCACAGACGAGCAGGAACCCCCCACACTAGCGGCAAGGTTAGCCGGTCACCATCCCAAGCCTGGCAAGTGGTTCCCCCAAAGAACGAGTGCCGTACCGTCGCATCCCTGTCATCGAAGACAGCCAAGTCAGACCCCCCTAGCTCCCGGTATAGTCCAGGACGCCTGTGCTAACCCGGATGTGCATCAGGTCTATAGGTGGTGAGTTTCGGGTTTCAGCCTCCATCAACCATAGCCTATAGCCTTCATTCGCCCACACGCAAGCAACCCGGTACCACCCCAAAACCTATTCAGGGATATATATATATATTCTTTTGAACTTGAGCATTACAATTTGTTTTGTATCTAACAATAAAGCATGTGTATGAAAGAAGTGTTAGCAGAGGTTAGTGTAACGGGGTACCATATTATTTGTCAGGGATGACCGCCAGCAATGATCCGCGAATGTAGAAATCAACATGGGACCGGCCACACAAAAAAATATAATTTAAGGCCAGAAATTGGTAAGGAAATGGTCGCTTACCAGTTGAACAGTGCGTGGGGCTAGATGTTCAGCTTCCACCTCGTCTGCTCAACAATATGGAATTTTGAATATAAAAAAAAAACGTTAAAGTCGATCTCACACTGAAAACTCACTCGGGATCACGCAGACGACCACCCACAAAATAGTCAAGGCAGCACCCAAGTGCTCGCTCTTTCACTCGCGATCAATCGGCAATCAAAAACAAAAACAAAACTGGCAACCACTCAAAAAAATTCACCCGATTCACAAATATATCCGATTCACTAAATGCCAATCATTCTCCAAAAATTTCCTATTTCAAAATAAACATATCCTATTTATCCTTCCGGCAATTCACAGGCCTTCAGATCTTTGATATGCCATACTCCCCTCATATTATCTTTGTCATCTTTAAGTTCGTACATCCAAGGCGAGATTCTACGACTAACCCTAAATGGCCCTATATAACGAGGAGTAAGTTTCCCCACCAGATTTTTCGAGGCATCCGATAATACAAAGTTTTTACGCCATACTAGTTCATTCGGTAGAAATTCTACATACCGACGCCTTAAATTATAGTCGTGAACCGCCTTATTGTTGGCCTTTTCTAACCTTTTCTTGATATCATCCCAAACTCGTTGAAAGGCAATATTTCGAGTTTTGAAATCTATAGGTTCCGAGCTATCTCTTAAATCATGGTCATAATCCTCTCCAGAACCTTTGAAAGATCTCCCGAAATTAGCGAAAAATGGGGTTACCTTCATCGTTTCATGTTTCGCGGTTCGTATTGCACAAGAAATTTCGGTTAGATGTTTATCCCAATCCTTATGATTGTCCGACACATACATTCTAATCATAGTTTTCAAGGAACGATTTATACGTTCGGTTGGGTTCGACCTGGGATGATAAAGGGCACAGAATTTTTTCTTCACCCTATATTCCTCAAGAAACTGTCTGAATTTATTTCCCGAAAATTGTACGCCATTGTCGGCTATAATTATTCTCGGAACCCCAAACATTAGGAAAACTGAATTCTCCAAAACCTTAATTACATTCACGGCCGTCGCCTTTCTCAACGGAACAATTATTGGGAATTTAGTCAAATAATCGGTGATCACTAATATAAACGTGAAGCCACTCTTCGACCTAGGATATGGTCCCATAAGATCTATAGAAATCATTTCCCATGGTAAGTTCGGTTTAGGGTGAGATGCCATTTTATCAGCCGGTGTCTGGTTTGGAACTTTATGAGCACCACATATAGCGCACTTCCTCACATACTTAGTGATGTCCTGTTTCATTTTAGGCCAGTAATACTTCTCCCGAACACGATAATACGTCTTGTATACACCAGGGTGACCAGCTAATGGTGGGTCATGAGAACTAGAAATCACCCTCCTACGTTCCGATTTGGGTAATACTATTTTCCATTCGTCAGATCCCGAAGCTAAATCCGAATAATCGTGCTTTACGTATTTAAACAAAGTCCCACCATCCACTGAAATCCTCCACTGGGGATATTTCGCAGGTTTATTTGAAACCTTACTGAACATCTCCTTATACCACCTATCAGTTACCTCGACTTCATTATCCACCTGTATCGTATCTATCATAGGAACGGCTCTAGATAACATATCCGGTACAACATGTTCCTTTCCCTTTCTATGCACAATCTTAAAATCATATTGTTGGAGTTTAACGCTCCATCTCGCCAATCTACCCGCAGGATCCTTCAGATTATGAAGCCAAATCAACGAATGATGGTCCGTAATAACCGTGAATGGGATACCCTCGATATATGGCCTAAGCTTTTCAATTGCCCATACTACTGCCAAGCATTCCCTTTCCGTAGTAGAGTAGTTTCGTTCGGGTTTCGTCAAAGACTTACTCATATATGCTATAACCTTTTCTCCCCCATCGAGTTGAGGTTGTGATAATACCGCGGCTATTCCAAAGCCGGAAGCGTCAGTCTGAATTTGGAAAGGTTGCTCGTAATTCGGACAACTCAACACCGGAGCAGAAACCAAACACTGCTTTATTTTCCGAAAGGCCTCCTCGCATTCGGGATTCCATCTAAATTTTACATTCTTCTGGAGCAAAAAGGTGAGAGGTGAAATAAGGTCACTAAAATTTGGGACAAAACGTCTATACCAAGATAGAGTACCCACGACTCTGCGAATTTCTTTGACATTGGTAGGTGTTGGTAATGAAAGCATAGCATTAATTTTTTCGGGGTCTACATGTAATCCGTACCTATCAATCACATATCCCAGATATTTAAGTTGTGGCTTGCAAAATTCGCATTTCTCCCTACTTAAAGTGAACCCTGCTTTCCTAACACGACGAAATATTTCCCCTAATATTTCCAAGTGATGTTGGAAAGTTTCTGAAATGATCACTATATCGTCTAAGTATACGAATACGTAAGGTTCAAGATCAGCCCCGAGCACTCCATCCATTATGCGTTGGAATTTTGACCCACTAGTCACTAATCCGAATGGCAGTCTAGTAAACTGGAACAAACCACGATTTGGGACAGTGAAGGCGGTGTATTGTTTCGATGACTCTGAAAGGGGTACCTGCCAATATGCGCTCTTGATATCTATTGTCGAACAATATTTCGCATTTCTTAATTTATCTAATGTATCGGATACCATCGGGAGAGGGTAACTATCCTTCCTCGTCACAGAATTTACTTTCCTGAAATCAACGCAAAACCTGTATCCCGCCTTTTTCCTGACCAATACAATCGGTGATGCCCATGGACTTTCCGACTTTTCAACTACTCCCAATTTCAACATTTCTTCCAATTCCCGGTCTATATGTTGTTGCATTACCGGAGACACCCTATAGTACCGCTGCTTTATCGGTTCACAATCCGGATCGATCTTAATATCCACACAACCGAACTGATAACATCCTAATCCTTCCCCCATAGACCTAAAATTTTCCTCAACTATCGATTCTAGGATTTCTCTCTGTTTTTGATCCAAAATTTCCTCACCTTGTACTACATCCACACAATTAACGTCCATATCATTCTTACAGAATTGCCACTCGTTAAACGATGGAATCAGTCCTATCAAATTCCAGTAATCCCAACCCAAAATTAAAGTCTGTGGGAGTTCTGGTATTACTAACATTTCTACGAGTACCACTTTATTTTTAAACTTTACCGGTAGGTCACAACTTCCCAGGACGGTACATAAATTTCCATTCGCCACTCTACAGTACTTGGTATTAGAGGTTCGGATAGATATTCCCATATTCTTAATAATATTCCATCCCGGTTTTCCCATTATTGATCTGCAAGAACCAGAGTCCAGTAAACCCAAGAAACATTTTCCCAAAATTTCCACCTTAAGATGGGGTCTATTATCCCCTTCCGCCTGGCTTGCTAAATAACTCAATACTGGTATGAATGACGGTTGAGTATTTTCCTCTTTATAGCTATCAACGGTGTTACATGAAGAATATGGGTCGCCAACAGCATCGTCACTGTTGCGACAGGTCAGTGACGATTCCCCCCGTTTCCCGAAGGATTGCGTCCACGACCAGAATTACAAGATGGGCAAGTTTTAGTAGTGAACCCTTCCCTTGAACAACGGTAACATTTTAAAATTCTCGGCTTGAGACAACCCCTAATTTTATGGCCTGCCATGCCACAGTTATAACATTTTATGTTTGCGAATCCACCATATGTGGTTGGCTCTGTCCGTACGATAGGGTCGGTGCCATCGTTGGTGGACGTGGAAGGCAATGTATCAATATAGGCTAAATCCGGTTCTAAACAACCCTTTCTGGAAGGTACTGAATATGACTCTACCAATCGCTTCTGATCTTCAATCTGCCGACAAGCTGATTTTAATTCAGACCATGTATTGATTTTACTTAGGTTGACCCGATCTAAATAATAAGGATGCAAATTTTTCCTAACGATTTTTAATTTGTCTTTTTCTTTGACAGTATGAGACAACCGATCAAACATAGATGACATTATTGACATAAAACTTATAATATCCTCATTAGGACCTTGTTTTCTATTTTTGATTTCATCCCATAATTTATCATCATAATCTGATGGTTGCCAATCTTCTCTTAACTTAGTAATCAGATCATCCCATGTAGCCGTAGATTTCCTAACTTCCCTGAACCAATGCAATGCTACCCCCGTGAAAAGATCTATTCCACTACCAAGTAATTGCGATTTAGAAATACCTCGGGCTAACCTCAATTCTTCAACCCTCTCTAAAAATGCGCTTACTGATAGACTCTTTTTATCGCCTGAAAACTTTAAATTCCATTTTTCGACTGGAATTGACTTCATTACCGATGTAATAACCGTAGAATTTCCCCTTGGAGGAGACGAATGTCGCATGAAGGGAGAAAAATGTATATCTCTGTCAGGTTCGTCACTATCATCATCAGTTTCATTATCACTACTCTCCTCTAACGTATCGGGTGCTGATGCTTTAAGTTTCAAAAATTTAGATGTATATGCTGTCTTTAAATTGTCTGCTTTCCTGCCGAATTCACTCTTACAACTGACTTCATCCTCCTTAACAGGGACACTTCTATCTATCCTACCCATTACATGTACCAAATCAGTGGTGAATTTATTCGCTATATTTGGTGAATTTAAATCTAAGGTTTCAAATTCGTTTACTAAGCGTTCTAACAGGTTGGAAATTGCAACTTTATCATCCTGAAACGAAAAAGGATGCTCTGGGTATATGAAACTAACTTTCTTCTTCTCCTGCTTAACTAACAAAGCCAAGTTACTGCGCATATGCTCAACTGTACCAGCTGACATACCCCGAATAACCAACTCATATATCAACTGATTTTTATCCAACCTATTGATAATCAATTTAAATTCTCCCATTTTGCGAATCAAATAACCACCTTTCAACTAACCTGTACAATTATTCGATACAATCAAATCTATATAAAAAATTACGTCAATTTTGCACAATGTAAAGCACGATACAGCAAGTTCTCAAAAAAACATCTAGAATACCACTATTTACATCAACTTTGGTGTAAATTTGTCTAATACAGCTACTCCAATTCAAAAATCACGTTGGGCGCCAATTTATAACGACATGCGACTGTTCCCAAGTCGCAGTGGTTAAGATCGGAGCTACTAGAACTCGGGGATCCGCGGTCTAGCTCCAGTGGAGATGGGAGTGGGTTTCTAAAAAGGGAACCTAGTAAATGGGCGCCAGGTAAATTTAAGTCTCCCAGATACCCCAGCGTAATGTAATAATTCCTAAATTCACCAAAAGAATATGCACGCTAAAAACAAACGATTGATTCCAGTAGCTTACAACCCAGGTCTCTAGATTCAACAAAATATAACTACTGTGAAACCCTGAATGAGGGTGACGGAAATTGTACGTAGATATTTCTCTCTGATTCAAATACGCGTCGCTTGAGCTCAGGCGCATCCACGTTTCTTATCTATGATCTTGTATGATTTACGCAAATCTTTCCCCAATTTCCGCTTTACAACAACAATAATTTATACAATTGATGACAATATATGTTCAAGTTATATATATATAGCAGGTATAAGATGTTTCGATGTTTTCTATAACTTGCGTGCTATTCCTTATGCCTGAACGTAGTATTGCTTCGATGGTCTCGCAATACGGTTCTCCTTCTCTCTGTACTCGTAGTCTGCAACCCTCGATTAACTGTCCCACAGCGTTGCTTACTGACCACCTTGTATATATTCGGGATCTGCAACCCTGCGTTGGCTGTCTCACAGCGTTACTTATGGACCACCTTGTATATACTCGAATGCCTCAGTGCTACTCCTCCTGACATAAAGATCCCTCTCTTCCTGACACAAAAAATCGTGCTGGCACAAAAATTCGGGCTGCCACAAAAACTCGTGCTGCCACAAAAACCCCTGATGTTCGGGGTTGTCTCGCACACGTTTGCTTCGAATACCAAATCTGGCCGTGCCTCCATCAAATAATTCTTCAGGCACACAGCGATGTTCTGACCAAGCCGCCAAGATCGTTCACGTGCTCAACTCGGATCTGCAAAAGGCTTTTATATCCTCTTTCGAGACAAGTGATGGTTATCTGTTATCCTTCCCAATCAAACCAATATAACTCTCACTCTTAACCCGATTTTCGAAACTATATCCAATTAAGAAGATTCCAATATTTCTACTAGAGTTCCGAAAATACGTTTTTAACCTATGCTGTCTTCGTTGACTGTTCACAAAATGGACCACTTCACCTGACCGACGCACTCACTAAATGTCCGACTGTCATAATGCAACAATATTGCCAACAGTCATTCGGCCCTTCAAATAAAATAATTATTTAGCGTCGATTGGTACCACTGAGACCCAACCTCAAATTCAATATCAACACGAACGATAACCTCATCGCCCGCCGAAGGTAAACAAACGAACGTTACAAAATCCCCCCTTGCCTAAAAAAATTTACCTAGTAAATTTTACTTATGGATTTAAAATACTTAGCAAAAAAAGAAAACCAAAGAGTTCGGGTCATCGAGCGTGGACAGGTACCAAGAGCAACCATAAAAAAAACTACACCTCTTCCATTCCAATTCCAGCCATTACAATTTCAGTTCATACTCCATCATACACATCAACACTCATTCCTTTCATTCATCGACTCTCACCAGTTAGCCCCACGACTGGCAACATCCGGTCCCAAGGGCCTAACCCTTGTGGAGGGACTCGCCGGCCCTGAGCCACACCACAGCCAGAAGCTGCCCAGACAAGGCAAGATACGACGAGGTCACCACAGACGAGCAGGAACCCCCCACACTAGCGGCAAGGTTAGCTGGTCACCCTGGTGTATACAAGACGTATTATCGTGTTCGGGAGAAGTATTACTGGCCTAAAATGAAACAGGACATCGCTAAGTATGTGAGGAAGTGCGCTATATGTGGTGCTCATAAAGTTCCAAACCAGACACCGGCTGATAAAATGGCATCTCACCCTAAACCGAACTTACCATGGGAAATGATTTCTATAGATCTTATGGGACCATATCCTAGGTCGAAGAGTGGCTTCACGTTTATATTAGTGATCACCGATTATTTGACTAAATTCCCAATAATTGTTCCGTTGAGAAAGGCGACGGCCGTGAATGTAATTAAGGTTTTGGAGAATTCAGTTTTCCTAATGTTTGGGGTTCCGAGAATAATTATAGCCGACAATGGCGTACAATTTTCGGGAAATAAATTCAGACAGTTTCTTGAGGAATATAGGGTGAAGAAAAAATTCTGTGCCCTTTATCATCCCAGGTCGAACCCAACCGAACGTATAAATCGTTCCTTGAAAACTATGATTAGAATGTATGTGTCGGACAATCATAAGGATTGGGATAAACATCTAACCGAAATTTCTTGTGCAATACGAACCGCGAAACATGAAACGATGAAGGTAACCCCATTTTTCGCTAATTTCGGGAGATCTTTCAAAGGTTCTGGAGAGGATTATGACCATGATTTAAGAGATAGCTCGGAACCTATAGATTTCAAAACTCGAAATATTGCCTTTCAACGAGTTTGGGATGATATCAAGAAAAGGTTAGAAAAGGCCAACAATAAGGCGGTTCACGACTATAATTTAAGGCGTCGGTATGTAGAATTTCTACCGAATGAACTAGTATGGCGTAAAAACTTTGTATTATCGGATGCCTCGAAAAATCTGGTGGGGAAACTTACTCCTCGTTATATAGGGCCATTTAGGGTTAGTCGTAGAATCTCACCTTGGATGTACGAACTTAAAGATGACAAAGATAATATGAGGGGAGTATGGCATATCAAAGATCTGAAGGCCTGTGAATTGCCGGAAGGATAAATAGGATATGTTTATTTTGAAATAGGAAATTTTTGGAGAATGATTGGCATTTAGTGAATCGGATATATTTGTGAATCGGGTGAATTTTTTTGATTGGTTGCCAGTTTTGTTTTTGTTTTTGATTGCCGATTGATCGCGAGTGAAAGAGCGAGCACTTGGGTGCTGCCTTGACTATTTTGTGGGTGGTCGTCTGCGTGATCCCGAGTGAGTTTTCAGTGTGAGATCGACTTTAACGTTTTTTTTTTATATTCAAAATTCCATATTGTTGAGCAGACGAGGTGGAAGCTGAACATCTAGCCCCACGCACTGTTCAACTGGTAAGCGACCATTTCCTTACCAATTTCTGGCCTTAAATTATATTTTTTTGTGTGGCCGGTCCCATGTTGATTTCTACATTCGCGGATCATTGCTGGCGGTCATCCCTGAATAGGTTTTGGGGTGGTACCGGGTTGCTTGCGTGTGGGCGAATGAAGGCTATAGGCTATGGTTGATGGAGGCTGAAACCCGAAACTCACCACCTATAGACCTGATGCACATCCGGGTTAGCACAGGCGTCCTGGACTATACCGGGAGCTAGGGGGGTCTGACTTGGCTGTCTTCGATGACAGGGATGCGACGGTACGGCACTCGTTCTTTGGGGGAACCACTTGCCAGGCTTGGGATGGTGACCGGCTAACCTTGCCGCTAGTGTGGGGGGTTCCTGCTCGTCTGTGGTGACCTCGTCGTATCTTGCCTTGTCTGGGCAGCTTCTGGCTGTGGTGTGGCTCAGGGCCGGCGAGTCCCTCCACAAGGGTTAGGCCCTTGGGACCGGATGTTGCCAGTCGTGAGGCTAACTGGTGAGAGTCGATGAATGAAAGGAATGAGTGTTGATGTGTATGATGGAGTATGAACTGAAATTGTAATGGCTGGAATTGGAATGGAAGAGGTGTAGTTTTTTTTATGGTTGCTCTTGGTACCTGTCCACGCTCGATGACCCGAACTCTTTGGTTTTCTTTTTTTGCTAAGTATTTTAAATCCATAAGTAAAATTTACTACACTGCGACTTGGGAACAGTCGCATGTCGTTATAAATCGGGCCCCACGTTGGGCGCCAATTTATAACGACATACGGATCAATAAAGATATTACTGAGAAAGTTTTACTGCTCACGCTTCCCTATTGGCGTATATTCGAATCCGACTACTACTATATCTTTTACTTTCATTTCAAATCCTTTTAAAGATCCTTCAACGTGGTATAATTCCCAATACAGATATTACTGTAGAAGTTACACTGCAAGCGCGTTTCTAAAGAGTGGATATCGTTTACTATCCGTTACGAACCTTTTACGGATCATTCAACGTGGTGTGATTCTCAATAAAGATATAACTGACAAAGCTCCACTTCTCGCGCGTCCCTGCTGGCCTGATGTTTGAAATCGTGTTTTAATTATTCTGTTATTTAGATACTTTTAGGCATTATTCAAAGTGGCATGATTCTCAATACAATATTACTGAAAAATTCTACTGCCAATGCGCCTCTGATGGCCTGATATTTATAACCGGGAAATAAAATACCTTTTCCTATCTATTCAGATCCTTTCATGGATCTTTCCACATGGTGTGATTCTCAATAAAGATATTACTGAGAAATTTCCACTGCTCGCTTTTTCCTGTTGGCGTATAAACGGAACCGACTACTACTATATCTTTTACTACCCATTCAGATCCTTTAACGTGGTATGATTCTCAATACAGATATTACTTTAGGAGTGCGTTTCTAATGGTTATTTCAAACCGAGTATTATTATATCGTTTAATATCCATTCAGAACCTTCTACGGATCTTTCAATGTGGTGTGATTCTAAATACAGATATTACTGAGAAAGCTCTACTGCTCACGCGTCCCTGCTGTTCGGATGTTTGACACCAAGTTTTATTAATTCTTTTACTATCCATTTAGATGTTTTAAGGGATATCCTAAAGTGGCATGGTTCTCAATACAGATATTACAGAAAATGTTCAACTGCCAATGCGCCTCTAATGCCTGAATTTTGGAACCGCGTATTTATGATACCTTTTACTATCTATTGAGATCCTTTTACGGATCTTTCAACATAGTGTGATACTCAATAAAGATATTACTGAGAAAGATACACTGCTCACGCTTCCCTAGTGGCGTATATTCGAAACCTGCTACTACGATATCTTTTACTATCTAATCAGATCCTTTTGAGGATTCTTCAACGTTCTTCTCTACAGATATTGATGTATAAGTTACACTGCAAACGCGTTTCTAATAGGCTTGTGCGGATCCTTCAACGTGGTATGATTGTCAATACAGATATTACTGTAGAAGTTACACTGCAAGCTTGTTTCTTATGGATATTCGAAACCGAATATTATTATATCGTTCACTATCCATACAGAACCTTCCACGGATCTTTCAATGTGGTGTGACTCTCAATACAGATATTACTGAGAAAGCTCCACAGCTCCCGCGATACTGCTGGTCGGACGTTTGAAACCGTGTACCGCAGTGGAAATTTCTCAGTAATATCTTTATTGAGAATCACACCATGTGGAAAGATCCATAAAAGGATCTGAATAGATAGGAAAAGGTATTTTATTTCCCGGTTATAAATATCAGGCCATCAGAGGCGCATTGGCAGTAGAATTTTTCAGTAATATATGTATTGAGAATCATGCCACTTTGAATAATGCCTAAAAGTATCTAAATAACAGAATAATTAAAACACGATTTCAAACATCAGGCCAGCAGGGACGCGCGAGAAGTGGAGCTTTGTCAGTTATATCTTTATTGAGAATCACACCACGTTGAATGATCCGTAAAAGGTTCTTAATGGATAGTAAACGATATCCACTCTTTAGAAACGCGCTTGCAGTGTAACTTCTACAGTAATATCTGTATTGGGAATTATACCGCGTTGAAGGATCTTTAAAAGGATTTGAAATGAAAGTAAAAGATATAGTAGTAGTCGGATTCGAATATACGCCAATAGGGAAGCGTGAGCAGTAAAACTTTCTCAGTAATATCTGTATTGAGAATCACATCAATTTGAAAGATCCGTAAAAAGATCTGAATAGATAGTAAAAGGTAATATATTACTCGGTTTAAAATATCAGGCCATCAGAGGTGCATTGGCAGAAGGACTTTTTCCGTAATATCTGTATCGAGAATCATGCCTCTTTGAAAGATCCCTAAAAGAATCGAAATGGATAGTAGAAGAATTAATAAAACACGATTTCAATCATCCGGCCAGCAGGAACGTGCGAGCATTGGAGCTTCCTCTGTAATATCTTTATTGAGAAACACACCACGTTGAAAGATCTGTAAAAAGTTCTTAATGGATAGTAAACGATATAATAATACTCGGTTTCGAATATCCAGCCATTAGAAACGCGTACGCAGTGTAACTTCTACAGTAATATCTGTATTGTGAATCATGCCACGTTGAAGGATCCTTAAAAGCTTCTGAAGGGATAGTAAAAGATATAGTAGTAGTCTGTTTCGAATATACGCCAACAGGAAATCGGTCTAACAAAATTTTTACATTTTAAATTTAAAATTCATTATTTTTTAAAATCTAGATTCATCATATGAATCCATTGATATCATTCTCGTTTTCTACGAACTGATACTTTCATAGATATGATTTTTCAAAGTTTTTACATTACAAATTTCGAATTCAATTTTTTTTAAGATGAAGTTTCATCATATGAATCCATTGATATAATTCTCAACTTCAACGAACTAATTCTTTCAGAGATATTAATTTTCAAAGTTTTCACATTACAAATTTCGAATTAAATTCTATATATCAGTAACTATTCATCTGAAATTGCTGAAAGTTTGCGAGAGCCTTTAGAACCTAACTATACTGCCAAGTTTCAAGTTTTGACACGATCGGTTAAATATTGTTGGAGAATTGAGCAGACTTCTGCGAGTTCCGTAGATGGAATACCGTTGCCTCGATAAATTTTGAACAAAAGTAGATAGGGACTTGCAATTTTCAGGGTAGGTTGCGTTTCCGAATGGGAGAGTTGAGTTCGTTTTTGGGCATAATCGGTCTAACAAAATTTTTACATTTTAAATTTAAATTTCATTATTTTTTAAAATCTAGTTTCATCATATGAATCCATTGATATCATTCTCGTTTTTAACGAACTAATACTTTCATAGATATGATTTTTCGAAGTTTTCACATTACAAATTTCGAATTCAATTTTTTTTTTAATGTAGTTTCATCATATGAATCCATTGATATCATTCTCAACATCAACGAACTGATACTTTCGGAGATATGATTTTTCAAAGTTTTTACATTACAAATTTCAAATTAATTTTTTTTTAAGATGTGGTTTCATCATATGAATCCATTGATATCTTTCTCAACTTCAACGAACTAATACTTTCGGAGATACGATTTTTCAAAATTTTTACATTAGAAATTTCGAATTCAATTCTTTTTAAGATGTAGTTTCATCATATGAATCCATTGATATCTTTCTCAACTTCAACGAACTAATACTTTCGGAGATATTGATTTTCAAAGTTTTCACATTACAAATTTCGAATTAAATTCTATATATCAGTAACTATTCATCTGAAATTGCTGAAAGTTTGCGAGAGCCTTTAGAACCTAACTATACTGCCAAGTTTCAAGTTTTGACACGATCGGTTAAATATTGTTGGAGAATTGAGCAGACTTCTGCGAGTTCCGTAGATGGAATACCGTTGCCTCGATAAATTTTGAACAAAAGTAGATAGGGACTTGCAATTTTCAGGGTAGGTTGCGTTTCCGAATGGGAGAGTTGAGTTCGTTTTTGGGCATAATCGGTCTAACAAAATTTTTACATTTTAAATTTAAATTTCATTATTTTTTAAAATCTAGTTTCATCATATGAATCCATTGATATCATTCTCGTTTTTAACGAACTAATACTTTCATAGATATGATTTTTCGAAGTTTTCACATTACAAATTTCGAATTCAATTTTTTTTTTAATGTAGTTTCATCATATGAATCCATTGATATAATTCTCAACTTCAACGAACTAATACTTTCAGAGATGTGATTTTTCAAAGTTTCTACATTACAAATTTCAAATCCACTTTTTTGTAAGATGTAGTTTCATCATATGAATCCATTGATATCACTCTCAACTTCAACGAACTAATACCTTCGGAGATATGATTTTTCAAAGTTTTTACATTACAAATTTAGAATTCAATTTTTTTTGAGATGAAGTTTCATCATATGAATCCATTGATATCATTCTCAACTTCAAAGAACTAATACTTCCAGAGATATGATTCTTCTAAGTTTTTACATAACAAATTTCGAATTCAATTTTTTTTAGATGTAGTTTAACCATACGAATCCACTGATATCATTCTCAACTTCAACGAGCTAATACTTCCAGAGATATGATTTTTCAAAGTTTTTGAACTAGAAATTTCGAATTCATTGAATCCATTGATATAATTCTCAACTTCAACGAACTAATACTTTCGGAGATATGAATTTTCAAAGTTTCTACCTTATGAATTTCGAATTCAATTTTTTCTAAGATGTAGTATCATCATATGAATCCATTGATATCACTCTCAACTTCAACGAACTAATACCTTCGGAGATATGATTTTTCAAAGTTTTTACATTACAAATTTCGAATTCAATTTTTTTCAAGATGTAGTTTCATCAAAAGAATCATCATTCTCAACTTCAACGAACTGATACTTTCGGAGATATGATTTTTCAGGGTTTTTACATTATAAATTTCGAATTCAATTTTTTTAAGATGAAGTTTCATCATATGAGACCATTGATATCATTTTCAACTTCAACGAACTAATACTTTTATAGATATGATTTTTCAAAGTTTTCACATTAAAAATTGCGAATTCAATCTATTTTAAGATGTAGTTTCATCATATGAATCCATTGATATCATTCAAAGTTTTTACATTTCAAATTTCGAATTAATTTTTTTTTAAGATGTGGTTTCATCATATTAATCCATTGATATCATTCTCAACTTCAACGAACTGATACTTTCGGAGATATGATTTTTCAAAGCTTTCACATTACAAATTTCGAATCCTATATTTTTTTAAATGTGGTTTCATCATATGAATCCATTGATATCATTCTCAACTTCAACGAACTAATACTTTCGGAGATATGATTTTTTAAAAGTTTTTACATTTCAAATTTCGAATTAATATTTTTTTAAGATGTGGTTGCATCATATGATTCCATTGATATCATTCTCAACTTCAACGAACTAATACTTTCGGAGATATGATTTTTCAAAGCTTTCACATTACAAATTTCGAATCCTATCTTTTTTTAAATGTGGTTTCATCATATGAATCCATTGATATAATTCTCAACTTCAACGAACTAATACTTTCGGAGATATGAATTTTCAAAGTTTCTACATTATGAATTTCGAATTAATTTTTTTTAAGATGTAGTTTCTTCAAATAAATCCATTGATATCATTCTCAAATTCAACGAACTAATTCTTTCAGAGATGTGATTTTTCAAATTTTCTACATTACAAATTTCAAATTAACTTTTTTCTAAGATGTAGTTTCATCATATAAATTCATTGATATCATTCTCAACTTCAACGAACTGATACTTTCGGAGATATGATTTTTCGAAGTTTTCACATTACAAATTTCAAATTAATTTTTCTTTAAGATGTGGTTTCATCATATGAATCCATTGATATCTTTCTCAACTTCAACGAACTAATACTTTCGGAGATATGATTTTTCAAAATTTTTACATTAGAAATTTCGAATTCAATTTTTTTTAAGATGTAGTTTCATCATATGAATCCACTGATATCATTCTCAACTTCAACGAACTAATACTTTCGGAGATATTATTTTTCAAAGTTTTTACATTACAAATTTCGAATTAAATTCTATGTATCAGTAACTATTCATCTGAAATTGCTGAAAGTTTGCAAGAGCCTTTAGAACCTAACTATACTGCCAAGTTTCAAGTTTTAACACGATCGGTTAAATATTGTTGGAGATTTGAGCAGACTTCTGCGAGTTCCGTAGATGGAATACCGTTGCCTCGATAAATTTTGAACAAAAGTAGATAGGAACTTGCAATTTTCAGGGTAGGTTGCGTTTCCGAATGGAAGAGTTAAGTTCGTTTTTGGGCATAATCGTTTAAAGTTTTTACATTACAAATTTAGAATTCAATTTTTTTTAAGATGTAGTTTCATCATATGAATCCATTGATATAATTCTCAACTTCAACGAACTAATACTTTCAGAGATGTGATTTTTCTAAGTTTCTACATTACAAATTTCAAATCCACTTTTTTCTAAGATGAAGTTTCATCATATGAATCCATTGATATCATTCTCAACTTCAACGAACTAATACTTCCGGAGATATGATTTTTCAAAGTTTTTACATTACAAATCTCGAATTAATTTTTTTTTAAGATGTGGTTTCATCATATGAATCCATTGATATCATTCAAAAGTTTTTACATTTCAAATTTCGAATTATTTTTTTTTTAAGATGTGGTTTCATCATATGAATCCATTGATATCATTCTCAACTTCAACGAACGATACTTTCGGAGATATGATTTTTCAAAGCTTTCACATTACAAATTTCGAATCCTATTTTTTTTGAAATGTGGTTTCATCATATGAATCCATTGATATCATTCTCAACTTCAACGAACTAAGACTTTCGGAGATATGATCTTTTAAAAGTTTTTACATTTCAAATTTCGAATTATTTTTTTTTTTAAGATGTGGTTTCATCATATGAATCCATTGATATCATTCTCAACTTCAACGAACTGATACTTTCGGAGATATGATTTTTCCAAGCTTTCACATTACAAATTTCGAATCCTATCTTTTTTTAAATGTGGTTTCATTATATGAATCCATTGATATAATTCTCAACTTCAACGAACTAATACTTTCGGAGATATGAATTTTCAAAGTTTCTACATTATGAATTTCGAATTCAATTTTTTTTAAGATGTAGTTTCATCATATGAATCCATTGATATCATTCTCAAATTCAACGAACTAATACTTCCGGAGATATGATTTTTCAAAGTTTTTACATAACAAATTTCGAATTCAATTTTTTTTTATGCAGTTTCACCATACGAAGCCATTGATATCATACTCGTGTTCAACGAACTTATGCTTTAGGAGATATGATTTTTCAAAGGTTTCACATTACAAATATCGAATTCAATTTTTATAAGATGTAGTTTCATCATATGAATCCATTGATATAATTCTCAACTTCAACGTACTGATACTTTCGGAGATATGAGTTTTCAAAGTTTCTACATTACGAATTTCGAATTCAATTTTTCTTAAGATGTAGTTTCATCATATGAATCCATTGATACCATTCTCAACTTCAACGAACTAATACTTCCGGAGTTATGATTCTTCAGAGTTTTTACATAACAAATTTCGAATTCAATTTTTTTTAGATGTAGTTTCACCATACGAATCCATTGATATCATTCTCAACTTCAACGAGCTAATACTTCCAGAGATATGATTTTTCAAAGTTTTTGAATTACAAATTTCGAATTCAATTTTTGCTATGATGTAGTTTCATCTTATGAATCCATTGATATCACTCTGAACTTCAACGAACTAATACTCATAATTTCGGAGATATGATTTTTCAGGGTTTTTACATCATAAATTTCGAATTCAATTTTTTAAGATGAAGTTTCATCATAAGAGTCCATTGATATAATTTTCAACTTCAACGAACTAATACTTTTATAGATATGATATTTCAAAGTTTTCACATTACAAATTGCGAATTCAATCTATTTTAAGATGTAGTTTTATCATATGAATCCATTGATATCATTCTCAACTTCAACGAACTAATACTTTCGGAGATATCATTTTTCAAAGTTTTTACATCACAAATTTAGAATTCAATTTTTTTTTAAATGAAGTCTCATCATAAGAGTCCATTGATATAATTTTCAACTTCAACGAACTAATACTTTTATAGATATGATATTTCAAAGTTTTCACATTACAAATTGCGAATTCAATCTATTTTAAGATGTAGTTTTATCATATGAATCCATTGATATCATTCTCAAATTCAACGAGCTAATACTTCCCGAAATATGATTTTTCAAAGTTTTAAAACTACAAATTTCGAATTTAATTTTTTCAAAGATTTAGTTTCATCATATGAATCCATTGATATCACTCTCAACTTCAGCGAACTAATACTTTCGGAGATATGATTTTTCAAAGTTTTTAAATTACAAATTTCGAATTCAATTTTTTTCAAGATATAGTTTCATCATATGTATTTATTGATATCATTCTCAACTTCAATGAACTAATACTTTCGGAGATATGATTTTTCAAAGTTTTTACATTATAAATTTCGAATTCAATTTTTTTTAAGATGAAGTTTCATCATATGAGTCCATTGATATCATTTTCAACTTCAATGAACTAATACTCCCGGAGATATGATTTTTCGGAGTTTTCACATTACAAATTTCGAATCAAATTTTTTTTTTTAAGATGTGGTCTCATCATATGAATCCATTGATATCATTCTCAACTTCAACGAACTAATACTTCCGGAGATATGATTCTTCAAAGTTTTTACATAACAAATTTCGAATTCAATTTTTTTTAGATGTAGTTTCACCATACGAATTCACTGATATCATTCTCAACTTCAACGAGCTAATACTTCCAGAGATATGATTTTTCAAAGTTTTTGAACTAGAAATTTCGAATTCAATTTTTTCTAAGATGTAGTTTCATCATATGAATCCATTGATATCACTCTCAACTTCAACGAACTAATACCTTCGGAGATATGATTTTTCAAAGTTTTTACATTTCAAATTTCGAATTAAATTTTTTTCAAGATGTAGTTTCATCAAAAGAATTTATTGATATCATTCTCAACTTCAACGAACTTATATTTTCGGAGATATGATTTTTCAGGATTTTTACATCATAAATTTCGAATTCAATTTTTTTTAAGATGAAGTTTCATCATATGAGAGCATTGATATCATTTTCAACTTCAACGAACTTACACTTTTATAGATATGATTTTTCAAAGTTTTCAGATTACAAATTGCGAATTCAATCTATTTTAAGATGTAGTTTCATCATATGAATCCATTGATATCATTCAAAAGTTTTTACATTTCAAATTTCGAATTATTTTTTTTTAAGATGTGGTTGCATCATATAATTCCATTGATATCATTCTCAACTTCAACGAACTAATACTTTCGGAGATATGATTTTTCAAAGCTTTCACATTACAAACTTCGAATCCTATCTTTTTTTAAATGTGGTTTCATCATATGAATCCATTGATATAATTCTCAACTTCAACGAACTAATACTTTCAGAGATATGAATTTTCAAAGTTTCTACCTTATGAATTTCGAATTCAATTTTTTTTAAGATGTAGTTTCTTCAAATAAATCCATTGATATCATTCTCAAATTCAACGAACTAATTCTTTCAGAGATGTGATTTTTCAAATTTTCTACATTACAAATTTCAAATTAACTTTTTTCTAAGATGTAGTTTCATCATATAAATTCATTGATATCATTCTCAACTTCAACGAACTGATACTTTCGGAGATATGATTTTTCGAAGTTTTCACATTACAAATTTCAAATTAATTTTTCTTTAAGATGTGGTTTCATCATATGAATCCATTGATATCTTTCTCAACTTCAACGAACTAATACTTTCGGAGATATGATTTTTCAAAATTTTTACATTAGAAATTTCGAATTCAATTTTTTTTAAGATGTAGTTTCATCATATGAATCCACTGATATCATTCTCAACTTCAACGAACTAATACTTTCGGAGATATTATTTTTCAAAGTTTTTACATTACAAATTTCGAATTAAATTCTATGTATCAGTAACTATTCATCTGAAATTGCTGAAAGTTTGCAAGAGCCTTTAGAACCTAACTATACTGCCAAGTTTCAAGTTTTAACACGATCGGTTAAATATTGTTGGAGATTTGAGCAGACTTCTGCGAGTTCCGTAGATGGAATACCGTTGCCTCGATAAATTTTGAACAAAAGTAGATAGGAACTTGCAATTTTCAGGGTAGGTTGCGTTTCCGAATGGAAGAGTTAAGTTCGTTTTTGGGCATAATCGTTTAAAGTTTTTACATTACAAATTTAGAATTCAAATTTTTTTAAGATGTAGTTTCATCATATGAATCCATTGATATAATTCTCAACTTCAACGAACTAATACTTTCAGAGATGTGATTTTTCTAAGTTTCTACATTACAAATTTCAAATCCACTTTTTTCTAAGATGAAGTTTCATCATATGAATCCATTGATATCATTCTCAACTTCAACGAACTAATACTTCCGGAGATATGATTTTTCAAAGTTTTTACATTACAAATCTCGAATTAATTTTTTTTTAAGATGTGGTTTCATCATATGAATCCATTGATATCATTCAAAAGTTTTTACATTTCAAATTTCGAATTATTTTTTTTTTTAAGATGTGGTTTCATCATATGAATCCATTGATATCATTCTCAACTTCAACGAACTGATACTTTCGGAGATATGATTTTTCAAAGCTTTCACATTACAAATTTCGAATCCTATTTTTTTTGAAATGTGGTTTCATCATATGAATCCATTGATATCATTCTCAACTTCAACGAACTAAGACTTTCGGAGATATGATTTTTTAAAAGTTTTTACATTTCAAATTTCGAATTATTTTTTTTTTTAAGATGTGGTTTCATCATATGAATCCATTGATATCATTCTCAACTTCAACGAACTGATACTTTCGGAGATATGATTTTTCCAAGCTTTCACATTACAAATTTCGAATCCTATCTTTTTTTAAATGTGGTTTCATTATATGAATCCATTGATATAATTCTCAACTTCAACGAACTAATACTTTCGGAGATATGAATTTTCAAAGTTTCTACATTATGAATTTCGAATTCAATTTTTTTTAAGATGTAGTTTCATCATATGAATCCATTGATATCATTCTCAAATTCAACGAACTAATACTTCCGGAGATATGATTTTTCAAAGTTTTTACATAACAAATTTCGAATTCAATTTTCTTTTATGCAGTTTCACCATACGAAGCCATTGATATCATACTCGTGTTCAACGAACTTATGCTTTAGGAGATATGATTTTTCAAAGGTTTCACATTACAAATATCGAATTCAATTTTTATAAGATGTAGTTTCATCATATGAATCCATTGATATAATTCTCAACTTCAACGTACTGATACTTTCGGAGATATGAGTTTTCAAAGTTTCTACATTACGAATTTCGAATTCAATTTTTCTTAAGATGTAGTTTCATCATATGAATCCATTGATACCATTCTCAACTTCAACGAACTAATACTTCCGGAGTTATGATTCTTCAGAGTTTTTACATAACAAATTTCGAATTCAATTTTTTTTAGATGAAGTTTCACCATACGAATCCATTGATATCATTCTCAACTTCAACGAGCTAATACTTCCAGAGATATGATTTTTCAAAGTTTTTGAATTACAAATTTCGAATTCAATTTTTGCTATGATGTAGTTTCATCTTATGAATCCATTGATATCACTCTGAACTTCAACGAACTAATACTCATAATTTCGGAGATATGATTTTTCAGGGTTTTTACATCATAAATTTCGAATTCAATTTTTTAAGATGAAGTTTCATCATAAGAGTCCATTGATATAATTTTCAACTTCAACGAACTAATACTTTTATAGATATGATATTTCAAAGTTTTCACATTACAAATTGCGAATTCAATCTATTTTAAGATGTAGTTTTATCATATGAATCCATTGATATCATTCTCAACTTCAACGAACTAATACTTTCGGAGATATCATTTTTCAAAGTTTTTACATCACAAATTTAGAATTCAATTTTTTTTTAAATGAAGTTTCATCATAAGAGTCCATTGATATAATTTTCAACTTCAACGAACTAATACTTTTATAGATATGATATTTCAAAGTTTTCACATTACAAATTGCGAATTCAATCTATTTTAAGATGTAGTTTTATCATATGAATCCATTGATATCATTCTCAAATTCAACGAGCTAATACTTCCCGAAATATGATTTTTCAAAGTTTTAAAACTACAAATTTCGAATTTAATTTTTTCAAAGATTTTGTTTCATCATATGAATCCATTGATATCACTCTCAACTTCAGCGAACTAATACTTTCGGAGATATGATTTTTCAAAGTTTTTAAATTACAAATTTCGAATTCAATTTTTTTCAAGATATAGTTTCATCATATGTATTTATTGATATCATTCTCAACTTCAACGAACTAATACTTTCGGAGATATGATTTTTCAAAGTTTTTACATTATAAATTTCGAATTCAATTTTTTTTAAGATGAAGTTTCATCATATGAGTCCATTGATATCATTTTCAACTTCAATGAACTAATACTCCCGGAGATATGATTTTTCGGAGTTTTCACATTACAAATTTCGAATCAAATTTTTTTTTTTAAGATGTGGTCTCATCATATGAATCCATTGATATCATTCTCAACTTCAACGAACTAATACTTCCGGAGATATGATTCTTCAAAGTTTTTACATAACAAATTTCGAATTCAATTTTTTTTAGATGTAGTTTCACCATACGAATTCACTGATATCATTCTCAACTTCAACGAGCTAATACTTCCAGAGATATGATTTTTCAAAGTTTTTGAACTAGAAATTTCGAATTCAATTTTTTCTAAGATGTAGTTTCATCATATGAATCCATTGATATCACTCTCAACTTCAACGAACTAATACCTTCGGAGATATGATTTTTCAAAGTTTTTACATTTCAAATTTCGAATTAAATTTTTTTCAAGATGTAGTTTCATCAAAAGAATTTATTGATATCATTCTCAACTTCAACGAACTTATATTTTCGGAGATATGATTTTTCAGGATTTTTACATCATAAATTTCGAATTCAATTTTTTTTAAGATGAAGTTTCATCATATGAGACCATTGATATAATTTTCAACTTCAACGATCTAATACTTTTAAAGATATGATTTTTCAAAGTTTTCACATTACAAATTGCGAATTCAATCTATTTTAAGATGTAGTTTCATCATATGAATCCATTGATATCATTCAAAAGTTTTTACATTTCAAATTTCGAATTAATTTTTTTTTTGATGTGGTTTCATCATATGAATCCATTGATATCATTCTCAACTTCAACGAACTGATACTTTCGGAGATATGATTTTTCAAAGCTTTCACATTACAAATTTCGAATTCTTTTTTTTTTTAAATGTGGTTTCATCATATGAATCCATTGATATCATTCTCAACTTCAACGAACTAATACTTTCGGAGATATGATTTTTTAGAAGTTTTTACATTTCAAATTTCGAATTAATATTTTTTTAAGATGTGGTTGCATCATATGATTCCATTGATATCATTCTCAACTTCAACGAACTAATACTTTCGGAGATATGATTTTTCAAAGCTTTCACATTACAAATTTCGAATCCTATCTTTTTTTAAATGTGGTTTCATCATATGAATCCATTGATATAATTCTCAACTTCAACGAACTAATACTTCCGGAGATATGAATTTTCAAAGTTTCTACATTATGAATTTCGAATTCAATTTTTTTTAAGATGTAGTTTCATCATATGAACCCATTGATATCATCAAATTCAACGAACTAATACTTCCGGAGATATGATTTTTCAAAGTTTTTACATAACAAATTTCGAACTCAATTTTTTTTTATGCAGTTTCACCATACGAAGCCATTGATATCATTCTCGTGTTCAACGAACTTATGCTTTAGGAGATATGATTTTTCAAAGGTTTCACATTACAAATATCGAATTCAATTTTTTTAAGATGTAGTTTCATCATATGAATCCATTGATACCATTCTCAACTTCAACGAACTAATACTTCCGGAGATATGATTCTTCAGAGTTTTTACATAACAAATTTCGAATTAAATATTTTTTAGATGTAGTTTCACCATACGAATCCATTGATATCATTCTCGTGTTCAACAAACTTATGCTTCTTATGCTTTCGGAGATGATTTTTCGAAGTTTTCACATTACAAATATCGAATTCAATTTTTATAAGATGTAGTTTCATCATATGAATCCATTGATATAATTCTCAACTTCATCGTACTGGTACTTTCGGAGATATGAATTTTCAAAGTTTCTACATTACGAATTTCGAATTCAATTTTTGCTATGATGTAGTTTCATCTTATGAATCCATTGATATCACTCTGAACTTCAACGAACTAATACTCATAATTTCGGAGATATGATTTTTCAGGGTTTTTACATCATAAATTTCGAATTCAATTTTTTAAGATGAAGTTTCATCATAAGAGTCCATTGATATAATTTTCAACTTCAACGAACTAATACTTTTATAGATATGATATTTCAAAGTTTTCACATTACAAATTGCGAATTCAATCTATTTTAAGATGTAGTTTTATCATATGAATCCATTGATATCATTCTCAACTTCAACGAACTAATACTTTCGGAGATATCATTTTGCAAAGTTTTTACATCACAAATTTAGAATTCAATTTTTTTTTAAATGAAGTTTCATCATATGAATCCTTTGATATCACTCTCAACTTAAACGAACTAATACTTCCGGAGATATGATTCTTCAAAGTTTTTACATAACAAATTTCGAATTCAATTTTTTTTAGATGTAGTTTCACCATACAAATCCATTGATATCATTCTCAAATTCAACGAGCTAATACTTCCCGAAATATGATTTTTCAAAGTTTTAAAACTACAAATTTCGAATTTAATTTTTTCAAAGATGTAGTTTCATCATATGAATCCATTGATATCACTCTCAACTTCAGCGAACTAATACTTTCGGAGATATGATTTTTCAAAGTTTTTAAATTACAAATTTCGAATTCAATTTTTTTCAAGATATAGTTTCATCATATGTATTTATTGATATCATTCTCAACTTCAACGAACTAATACTTTCGGAGATATGATTTTTCAAAGTTTTTACATTATAAATTTCGAATTCAATTTTTTTTAAGATGAAGTTTCATCATATGAGTCCATTGATATCATTTTCAACTTCAATGAACTAATACTCCCGGAGATATGATTTTTCGAAGTTTTCACATTACAAATTTCGAATCAAATTTTTTTTTTAAGATGTGGTCTCATCATATGAATCCATTGATATCATTCTCAACTTCAACGAACTAATACTTCCGGAGATATGATTCTTCAAAGTTTTTACATAACAAATTTCGAATTCAATTTTTTTTAGATGTAGTTTCACCATACGAATCCACTGATATCATTCTCAACTTCAACGAGCTAATACTTCCAGAGATATGATTTTTCAAAGTTTTTGAACTAGAAATTTCGAATTCAATTTTTTCTAAGATGTAGTTTCATCATATGAATCCATTGATATCACTCTCAACTTCAACGAACAAATACCTTCGGAGATATGATTTTTCAAAGTTTTTACATTACAAATTTCGAATTCAATTTTTTTCAAGATGTAGTTTCATCAAAAGAATTTATTGATATCATTCTCAACTTCAACGAACTTATATTTACGGAGATATGATTTTTCAGGATTTCTACATCATAAATTTCGAATTCAATTTTTTTTAAGATGAAGTTTCATCATATGAGACCATTGATATAATTTTCAACTTCAACGAACTAATACTTTTAAAGATATGATTTTTCAAAGTTTTCACATTAAAAATTGCGAATTCAATCTATTTTAAGATGTAGTTTCATCATATGAATCCATTGATATCATTCAAAAGTTTTTACATTTCAAATTTCGAATTATTTTTTTTTTTTGATGTGGTTTCATCATATGAATCCATTGATATCATTCTCAACTTCAACGAACTGATACTTTCGGAGATATGATTTTTCAAAGCTTTCACATTACAAATTCCGAATTCTTTTTTTTTTTAAATGTGGTTTCATCATATGAATCCATTGATATCATTCTCAACTTCAACGAACTAATACTTTCGGAGATATGATTTTTTAGAAGTTTTTACATTTCAAATTTCGAATTAATATTTTTTTAAGATGTGGTTGCATCATATGATTCCATTGATATCATTCTCAACTTCAACGAACTAATACTTTCGGAGATATGATTTTTCAAAGCTTTCACATTACAAATTTCGAATCCTATCTTTTTTTAAATGTGGTTTCATCATATGAATCCATTGATATAATTCTCAACTTCAACGAACTAATACTTTCGGAGATATGAATTTTCAAAGTTTCTACATTATGAATTTCGAATTCAATTTTTTGCGCGTATGTTCTGGGGAACATACGCGTTATAGTTTTGCCCAAATGTGAAATTTAATTCTGTGGTGCCGTCCGGCCGGCCGTCCGGCCGTCCGTTGCCACGATAATTTGAGAACGAAAAGAGCTAGCGACTTGAAATTTTCAGGGTGGGTGGCGCATCGTAATACGACGGACAAGTTCGTTAATGGGCATAATCGGCCCAGTGGTTTCCGAGTAATAATTTTGTTTTCAACCAAAATAAATCCGATCGAATTTAAACTTGGTGAATAGTTGTAGAATATAGACCTAAGCACGTTTGTGAAATTTTGTGAGAATCGTATTGCTAGAAAATTATTAAAAAATTATAAAAAAATATTTTTGTTGTCACGATAACCTGAGAACGGAAGGAGATAGCGGCTTGAAAATTTCAGGTTAGGTTGTGCATCTGAATGCGACATTTGAGTTTGTTTATGAGCATAATCGTCCAAACGGTTTTAGAGTTATAGCCATCTAAAATTTTCTGAAATTTGGTAGTTTTTTGTTCCTCATTAACTCGAAGAATACAAAACCGATTGAATTCAAACATTACTATTAGTTGAAGAATACCAACGCGAAAATTCTCGCAGAATTTCGTGAGGATGGTATAACTAGAAAATTTTAAAAAAAATAGTTGAAAATTACTGAAAACAAATCTATATATCATAAACTATTCGTCCGGCATGGCTGAAATTTTGGAACAGCCTTCAGAACCTAACTCTACTGCAGAATTCCAAGTTTGAACATGATCGGATCTATATTGTTGGAGAACCGGGTAGCCTTTTGTGAGTTCGGTAACGTAGTGGTAGCCAAGTGTAGCGGATGGGAATCGTCGTATGATAATATGTAGTCTATGGTCGTATTTTTGCGAGAAGCTTCAAAAATAAATATATGAATGTCATGATGACATATTTCCGCTCGTATATTATGGGAAAATCGTCTTATTTCATCACAAATCTATGGGAGATGATAGCCCTACATTAGTGGTCAGACCTGGTTTTGAAAGAGATCCTCCTTAGGAGGAGGCAACTAAATATTGAAGGGATTTCTATGAACAAGAGTGAATATCTTTGCGAAATAGAGAAGGCGATTCTTCTTCAAGAGATCCATGTGCCTTCAGAGGAGTATATTTGCGAGAGGGGACTTTTGAAAGGTTATGTATTATTTTTAATATGATATCGCTGAAATTTTGCTGAAGGCTTCTGATCTTGTAAGGTGAGAGGCTCATTTGTGGATATTAAATCCTGTGATGGGTAGAGAGGAATTTTAGGCCATGTAGGCCACTAAGGCCCACTTGCACGAATGCGGGTTATCTAATTAAATCCGGATTAACTCTGAACCTAGGGTTAAATTGATAATAGGTCTTGCACCTTCAAGATTTAGAGCCTAACCCTGGGTTAAAACTATAAAAATTTAACCCGGCAAAATAGCAGGGTTAAACGGCTAAGTCCGGGTTAGTCATGTAAAAATTGACATTTCTAATTTAAATAGTTTCGATTTGTGATGAAGTGTGAATGCCCGTCGAAGAAAAGCGTTGAAGTAGTTCAAAGTGACGAATCCATATTTGCTGGAAATGTAACCTCAAATGAAGAAATTGTGATCGATTCTGGTGCTTCAAGTTCAAATCACCTAATGAAAGCAGAATATGGACGCTTTTGTAAAAATTTGAAGAAGATATCCCATACCATAAATGTAGCAAAAGAAGGTGAAACTGTGACGTCGGCAACTTCAGGTGATCTACCTCTTATCACGGAAAGCAACACACCAATTATATTAAAGGACGTGTTCACCTGTGAAAAATTATTCCACAATTTACTGTCGGCAAGGAAGATGGTAGAGTCAGGATTGAAGGTTGAATTTCATGAGAAAATTGTCAACATTTGGAAAGATGGAAAAATATTATTACAAGGTAATCGTGTTGGCAATCTGTTTATTTTGAGATTACGTATAAGGAAATTCCATGAAGCCAATCTAGTAGAAAACACAAATGTGTTGTGGCATAGAAGAATGGGACATTCATGCAGATTTCCTGTAGATGGTATCTGTGAAGCATGTTTGAAAGGTAAACAGACGAACAACAAGTTCCTGAAGCAATTACCAGAAGAAAGGAAGCCAAGAAGAATACTCGAGTGCATTTCGTCTGATGTTTGTGGAAAAATTACTCCTTCAACACATGATGGGTATGAATACTTTGTGTCATTTTTGGACAATTATAGCCATTTTGCCGTTGTATATTTGATAAAGAAGAAAAGCGAAGTGGAGTCATGCCTGAGAAAATATGTGGCAATGACTGAGGCTATGTTCAGCACAAAAATATCGAGAATTCGATGCGACAATGGAGGAGAGTATGTATCGATGAATATAAGAAAATTCTGCACTGAAAAAGGAATTGAGCTAGTGTATACTATTCCACGCAACCCGCAACAAAATGGAATTGCTGAGCGCTTCAATAGAACGATTATGGAGAAAACGAGATGCATGATCTTTGATTCTAATTTCGACAAGAAGATGTGGGGGGAAGCTGTTCTGACAGGTACATATCTGTTGAATCGTACACCAACATCAGTTATACCAGATGGAAGAACACCGGCTGAGCTTTGGTATGGGTACAAGCCTGATATGGGGAAAATACATATTTTTGGTTGTACTGCTCATGCTCTGATACCTCCTGAAGATCGGAATGGAAAGTTGTCCTCACGTTCCAAAAAGTTGAAACTTGTTGGGTACTGCAACAATGGGTATAGACTATGGAATGAAGAAAGAAACAAAGTCGTAACTTCTCGGTCTGTTATTTTTGATGAATCTTTTAATTCAATGCATTACATTATAGACTCCAGCCATGATGGAGAAGCAGCTGCTGAGGGGTCTGAACAGCCCATGGACAGTAGAGGGGTCTCTGAGGGCGAGCAGAGTGTCGAATCCGATGATCAACCTGGGAGAGGCAGTAATCAAGTCTCTGAGGGCGAACAGAGTGGTGAATCCGATGATCAACCTGAGCTGAGAAGAAGTAGAAGAGAACGAAAACCTCCTGATCATTTCAAAGATTTTGAGATGATGATGGCCTTATCAGCAGGAACTATCCCATCAGAAGTTCCATCATCATACCATGAAGCCATAAGTACTGATGAAGAGTGGAAGAGTGCTATAGATGCAGAACTGGATTCACTGGTGGCAAACAAAAATTGGGAAATTGTTGATAAGCCTGCAGATGCAGTTGTTATCGACTCAAGGTGGGTGTTTTCGTTCAAATTGATTGACAATTGTTATGTAAAGAAAGCACGTTTAGTGGAAAGAGATTTTCAACAACCAGATTCAGACGACTCTAATTTTTACTCTCCAGTGGCTCGAATGTTTACGTTGAGAACAATATTATCGTTATCTGTTCAATACGAAATGAAATTGTTACAACTTAATATCAAATCTGCATTCTTATCGAGTCCATTACATGATGTTGTTTATATGAAACCTCCATGTGGTTTGAAAGTGCCAAAAGATAAAGTTTGTAAATTAGTTAAGGCATTGTATGGACTGAAACAAAGTCCGAGATGTTTCAATGAGTTAATGAATGAAAACTTATCTAGATTGAAATTTAAAAGATCTAAAATCGATCCATGTTTATATTATAATCAGTTTACTTATATTTTGATTTGGGTAGACGATATGTTAGTGGCCTCAAATAGTGAAGACGATGTTAAATTTTTGATAGATGGTCTGATGAAATTCTTTCATTTGAAAGTTTTTCCTGATAGCAATAACTTTACATTTCTTGGAATGGAAATTAGGAGAGATGGTAATACGTTAAAATTATCTCAAAAGAGACTAGTTGAAAATTTGCTGAAACATTTTCAAATGGAAAATTCGAAATGTGCTTCTGTACCAATTCAGCCTAATTTGAATTTGAAGAAGAATATCGCTGTTAATCCCTCTAACGAACTCAAATTTAGGGAACTTGTTGGCAGTTTAATGTATTTAATGTTAAGTACACGACCCGATATTTGTTTTTCTGTTGCTTATTTTGGCAGATTTCAGAGTTGTTATGATGAATCACATTGGAAACAGTTAAGAAATGTTTTAAGATATCTAGCTGGTACTAAGGATTTGGGTTCATGCTTTGTTAAAGGTGACGATATTGAATTAATTGCATATGCTGATTCGGACTTTGCGTCAGATGTCAATGACAGAAAAAGTGTGTCAGGTTTTTTGATAAAAATGAACTCAAATATATTATATTGGTGTTCGAAGAAACAACCTATGGTTGCAATTTCAACCTGTGAAGCAGAGTATATAGCTTTATCAGCCTGTATTTGTGAATGTTTATTTGTAGGGCAGCTCTTACAGGAGCTCCTGGGCAAAGTGATTTTTCCGATAACAATAATGGAAGATAATCAATCATGTATCCTTGTGAGTAGTACTCCTGAAACAAGGAGGACTAAGCATATAGATGTGAAATTTCACTTTGTTAAGGATTTAGTAAGTAGGGGAAAGTTCTTGTTAAAATATGTTTGTTCGGAGAATCAAATAGCCGATATTCTCACGAAAGGTCTTAATCATGTGAAATTTAATAAGTTGAGAAGTGATTTGGGTATGATTGTTGTTTGATGTGTATCATGTATCGTAGAATTGAGAGGGGGGGTATAAGAAGAACAATTCTGTGGTACATATATGTATATTTTCTGTGTTCATGTTCTGTGCTCAACAGGCTGTGTGCAGCATGGTCTGCTTGGCTTCCGAGTTCCTTTTCTGTTCATGTAACATGTAACGATCTCCTGTAAGTAAGTTGTACTCAAGTTTATACTTCTGTTCATTGATTAAATATATAGTTAAACGCTGTGCTGTGTTTTTTACCCATGATAAGAAGTTTGACTATCCAATTGCTTATTTTCTTTATAATATTTTTGCTGTGAGTCAGTATAGCTTAGAACTTTCAAAGTAAAGTCTAACAATATTAATTTAAATGATATTATAAATAAAAAAATTGGTTCAAGCACTGACGTGAAGTCAGGAGCTTTTGCGCGTATGTTCTATTGTCCATACTCCTGTAATGAACACTCTTCTTAATCGAATTTACCATGATGAATTCTATTGTCCATTCTCCTGTATTGGACACTCTTCTTAATCGAATTCACCATGATGAATTCTATTGTCCATTCTCCTGTATTGGAGACTCTTCTTAATCGAATTTACCAAGATGAATTCTATTGTCCATTCTGGACAATAGAATTCATCATGGTAAATTCGAATTAAGAGTCTCCAATACAGGAGAATGGACAATAGAATTCATCATGGTGAATTCGATTAAGAAGAGTGTCCAATACAGGAGAATGGACAATAGAATTCATCATGGTAAATTCGATTAAGAAGAGTGTTCATTACAGGAGTATGGACAATAGAACATACGCGCAAAAGCTCCTGACTTCACGTCAGTGCTTGAACCAATTTTTTTAAGATGTAGTTTCATCATATGAATCCATTGATATCATCAAATTCAACGAACTAATACTTCCGGAGATATGATTTTTCAAAGTTTTTACATAACAAATTTCGAACTCAATTTTTTTTTATGCAGTTTCACCATACGAAGCGATTGATATCATTCTCGTGTTCAACGAACTTATGCTTTAGGAGAAATGATTTTTCAAAGGTTTCACATTACAAATATCGAATTCAATTTTTTTAAGATGTAGTTTCATCATATGAATCCATTGATACCATTCTCAACTTCAACGAACTAATACTTCCGGAGATATGATTCTTCAGAGTTTTTACATAACAAATTTCGAATTAAATATTTTTTAGATGTAGTTTCACCATACGAATCCATTGATATCATTCTCGTGTTCAACAAACTTATGCTTCTTATGCTTTCGGAGATATGATTTTTCGAAGTTTTCACATTACAAATATCGAATTCAATTTTTATAAGATGTAGTTTCATCATATGAATCCATTGATATAATTCTCAACTTCATCGTACTGGTACTTTCGGAGATATGAATTTTCAAAGTTTCTACATTACGAATTTCGAATTCAATTTTTTTTAAGATGTAGTTTCATTATATGAATCCAATGATATCACTCTCAACTTCAACGAACTAATACTTCCGGAGATATGATTCTTCAAAGTTTTTACATAACAAATTTCGAATTCAATTTTTTTTTAAGATGTGGTTTCATCATATGAATCCATTGATATCTTTCTCAACTTCAACGAACTATTACTTTCGGAGATAAGATTTTTCAAAATTTTTACATTAGAAATTTCGAATTCAATTTTTTTTAAGATGTAGTTTCATCATATGAATCCATTGATATCATTCTCAACTTCAACGAACTAGTATTTTCGGAGATATGATTTTTCAAAGTTTTCACATTACAAATTTCGAATCCTATTTTTTTAGATGTGGTTTCATCATATGAATCCATTGATATAATTCTCAACTTCAACGAACTAATACTTCCGGAGATATGATTCTTCAAAGTTTTTACATAACAAATTTCGAATTCAATTTTTTTTAGATGTAGTTTCACCATACGAATCCATTGATATCATTCTCAACTTCAACGAGCTAATACTTCCAGATATATGATTTTTCAAAGTTTTTGAATTACAAATTTCGAATTCAATTTTTACTAAGATGTAGTTTCATCATATGAATCCATTGATATCACTCTGAACTTCAACGAACTAATACCTTCGGAGATATGATTTTTCGAAGTTTTTACATAACAAATTTCGAATTCATTTCTTTTAATATGTGGTTTCATCATATGAATCCATTGATAACATTCTCAACTTCAACGAAGTAATACTTTCGGAGTTATGATTTTTCAAAGTTTTCACATTGCAAATTAAGAATTCAATTTTTTTTCAAGATGTAGTTCCATCATATGAATCCAGTGATATCATTCTCAACTTCAACGAACTAATACTTTCAGAGATATTATTTTTCAAAGTTTTTACATCACAAATTTCGAATTCAATTTTTATTTAAATGAAGTTTCATCATATGAATCCATTGATATCATTCTCAACTTCAACGAACTAACACTCCCGGAGATATAATATTTCAAAATTTTTGCATTAGAAATTTCGAATTCAATTTTTTTTAAGATGAAGTTTCATCATATGAGACCATTGATATCATTTTCAACATCAACGAACTAATACTTTTAAAGATATGATTTTTCAAAGTTTTCACATTACAAATTGCGAATTCAATCTATTTCAAGATGTAGTTTCATCATATGAATCCATTGATATCATTCAAAAGTTTTTACATTTCAAATTTCGAATTAATTTTTTTTTAAGATGTGGTTTCATCATATGAATCCATTGATATCATTCTCAACTTTAACGAACTGATACTTTCGGAGATATGATTTTTCAAAGCTTTCACATTACAAATTTCGAATCCTATTTTTTTTTAAATGTGGTTTCATCATATGAATCCATTGATATCATTCTTAACTTCAACGAACTAATACTTTCGGAGATATGATTTTTTAAAGGTTTTAACATTTCAAATTTCGAATTAATATTTTTTTAAGATGTGGTTGCATCATATGATTCCATTGATATCATTCTCAACTTCAACGAACTAATACTTTTGGAGATATGATTTTTCAAAGCTTTCACATTACAAATTTCGAATCCTATCTTTTATTAAATGTGGTTTCATCATATGAATCCATTGATATAATTCTCAACTTCAACGAACTGATACTTTCGGAGATATGAATTTTCAAAGTTTCTACATTATGAATTTCGAATTCAATTTTTTTTAAGATGTAGTTTCATCGTATGAATCTATTGATATCATTCTCAAATTCAACGAACTAATACTTCCGGAGATATGATTTTTCAAAGTTTTTACATAACAAATTTCGAACTCAATTTTTTTTTATGCAGTTTCGCCATACGAAGCCATTGATATCATTCTCGTGTTCAACGAACTTATGCTTTAGGAGATATGATTTTTCAAAGGTTTCACATTACAAATATCGAATTCAATTTTTTTAAGATGTAGTTTCATCATATGAATCCATTGATACCATTCTCAACTTCAACGAACTAATACTTCCGGAGATATGATTCTTCAGAGTTTTTACATAACAAATTTCGAATTAAATATTTTTTAGATGTAGTTTCACCATACGAATCCATTGATATCATTCTCGTGTTCAACAAACTTATGCTTCTTATGCTTTCGGAGATATGATTTTTCGAAGTTTTCACATTACAAATATCGAATTCAATTTTTATAAGATGTAGTTTCATCATATGAATCCATTGATATAAATCTCAACTTCATAGTACTGGTACTTTCGGAGATATGAATTTTCAAAGTTTCTACATTACGAATTTCGAATTCAATTTTTTTTAAGATGTAGTTTCATTATATGAATCCAATGATATCATTCTCAACTTCAACGAACTAATACTTCCGGAGATGATTCTTCAAAGTTTTTACATAACAAATTTCGAATTCAATTTTTTTTTAAGATGTGGTTTCATCATATGAATCCATTGATATCTTTCTCAACTTCAACGAACTAATACTTTCGGAGATAAGATTTTTCAAAATTTTTACATTAGAAATTTCGAATTCAATTTTTTTTAAGATGTAGTTTCATCATATGAATCCATTGATATCATTCTCAACTTCAACGAACTAGTATTTTCGGAGATATGATTTTTCAAAGTTTTCACATTACAAATTTCGAATCCTATTTTTTTAGATGTGGTTTCATCATATGAATCCATTGATATAATTCTCAACTTCAACGAACTAATACTTCCGGAGATATGATTCTTCAAAGTTTTTACATAACAAATTTCGAATTCAATTTTTTTTAGATGTAGTTTCACCATACGAATCCATTGATATCATTCTCAACTTCAACGAGCTAATACTTCCAGATATATGATTTTTCGAAGTTTTTGAATTACAAATTTCAAATTCAATTTTTACTAAGATGTAGTTTCAACATATGAATCCATTGATATCACTCTGAACTTCAACGAACTAATACCTTCGGAGATATGATTTTTCGAAGTTTTTACATAACAAATTTCGAATTCATTTCCTTTAATATGTGGTTTCATCATATGAATCCATTGATAACATTCTCAACTTCAACGAAGTAATACTTTCGGAGTTATGATTTTTCAAAGTTTTCACATTGCAAATTAAGAATTCAATTTTTTTTCAAGATGTAGTTCCATCATATGAATCCATTGATATCATTCTCAACTTCAACGAACTAATACTATCAGAGATATTATTTTTCAAAGTTTTTACATCACAAATTTCGAATTCAATTTTTATTTAAATGAAGTTTCATCATATGAATCCATTGATATCATTCTCAACTTCAACGAACTAACACTCCCGGAGATATGATTTTTCAAAATTTTTGCATTAGAAATTTCGAATTCAATTTTTTTTAAGATGAAGTTTCATCATATGAGACCATTGATATCATTTTCAACATCAACGAACTAATACTTTTAAAGATATGATGTTTCAAAGTTTTCACATTACAAATTGCGAATTCAATCTATTTTAAGTTGTAGTTTCATCATATGAATCCATTGATATCATTCAAAAGTTTTTACATTTCAAATTTCGAATTAATTTTTTTTTAAGATGTGGTTTCATCATATGAATCCATTGATATCATTCTCAACTTTAACGAACTGATACTTTCGGAGATATGATTTTTCAAAGCTTTCACATTACAAATTTCGAATCCTATTTTTTTTTTAAATGTGGTTTCATCATATGAATCCATTGATATCATTCTCAACTTCAACGAACTAATACTTTCGGAGATATAATTTTTTAAAAGTTTTTACATTTCAAATTTCGAATTAATATTTTTTTAAGATGTGGTTGCATCATATGATTCCATTGATATCATTCTCAACTTCAACGAACTAATACTTTTGGAGATATGATTTTTCAAAGCTTTCACATTACAAATTTCGAATCCTATCTTTTTTTAAATGTGGTTTCATCATATGAATCCATTGATATAATTCTCAACTTCAACGAACTAATACTTTCGGAGATATGAATTTTCAAAGTTTCTACATTATGAATTTCGAATTCAATTTTTTTTAAGATGTAGTTTCATCATATGAATCCATTGATATCATTCTCAAATTCAACGAACTAATACTTCCGGAGATATGATTCTTCAAAGTTTTTACATAACAAATTTCGAACAAAATTTTTTTTTATGCAGTTTCGCCATACGAAGCCATTGATATCATTCTCGTGTTCAACGAACTTATGCTTTAGGAGATATGATTTTTCAAAGGTTTCACATTACAAATATCGAATTCAATTTTTATAAGATGTAGTTTCATCATATGAATCCATTGATATCTTTCTCAACTTCAACGAACTAATACTTTCGGAGATATTAATTTTCAAAGTTTTCACATTACAAATTTCGAATTAAATTCTATATATCAGTAACTATTCATCTGAAATTGCTGAAAGTTTGCGAGAGCCTTTAGAACCTAACTATACTGCCAAGTTTCAAGTTTTGACACGATCGGTTAAATATTGTTGGAGAATTGAGCAGACTTCTGCGAGTTCCGTAGATGGAATACCGTTGCCTCGATAAATTTTGAACAAAAGTAGATAGGGACTTGCAATTTTCAGGGTAGGTTGCGTTTCCGAATGGGAGAGTTGAGTTCGTTTTTGGGCATAATCGGTCTAACAAAATTTTTACATTTTAAATTTAAATTTCATTATTTTTTAAAATCTAGTTTCATCATATGAATCCATTGATATCATTCTCGTTTTAACGAACTAATACTTTCATAGATATGATTTTTCGAAGTTTTCACATTACAAATTTAGAATTCAATTTTTTTTTTAATGTAGTTTCATCATATGAATCCATTGATATAATTCTCAACTTCAACGAACTAATACTTTCAGAGATGTGATTTTTCAAAGTTTCTACATTACAAATTTCAAATCCACTTTTTTGTAAGATGTAGTTTCATCATATGAATCCATTGATATCACTCTCAACTTCAACGAACTAATACCTTCGGAGATATGATTTTTCAAAGTTTTTACATTACAAATTTAGAATTCAATTTTTTTTGAGATGAAGTTTCATCATATGAATCCATTGATATCATTCTCAACTTCAAAGAACTAATACTTCCAGAGATATGATTCTTCTAAGTTTTTACATAACAAATTTCGAATTCAATTTTTTTTAGATGTTGTTTCACCATACGAATCCACTGATATCATTCTCAACTTCAACGAGCTACTACTTCCAGAGATATGATTTTTCAAAGTTTTTGAACTAGAAATTTCGAATTCAATTTTTTCTAAGATGAAGTATCATCATATGAATCCATTGATATCACTCTCAACTTCAACGAACTAATACCTTCGGAGATATGATTTTTCAAAGTTTTTACATTACAAATTTTGAATTCAATTTTTTTCAAGATGTAGTTTCATCAAAAGAATCATCATTCTCAACTTCAACGAACTGATACTTTCGGAGATATGATTTTTCAGGGTTTTTACATTATAAATTTCGAATTCAATTTTTTTAAGATGAAGTTTCATCATATGAGACCATTGATAATATTTTCAACTTCAACGAACTAATACTTTTATAGATATGATTTTTCAAAGTTTTCACATTACAAATTGCGAATTCAATCTATTTTAAGATGTAGTTTCATCATATGAATCCATTGATATCATTCAAAGTTTTTACATTTCAAATTTCGAATTAATTTTTTTTTAAGATGTGGTTTCATCATATGAATCCATTGATATCATTCTCAACTTCAACGAACTGATACTTTCGGAGATATGATTTTTCAAAGCTTTCACATTACAAATTTCGAATCCTATATTTTTTTAAATGTGGTTTCATCATATGAATCCATTGATATCATTCTCAACTTCAACGAACTAATACTTTCGGAGATATGATTTTTTAAAAGTTTTTACATTTCAAATTTCGAATTAATATTTTTTTAAGATGTGGTTGCATCATATGATTCCATTGATATCATTCTCAACTTCAACGAACTAATACTTTCGGAGATATGATTTTTCAAAGCTTTCACATTACAAATTTCGAATCCTATCTTTTTTTAAATGTGGTTTCATCATATGAATCCATTGATATAATTCTCAACTTCAACGAACTAATACTTTCGGAGATATGAATTTTCAAAGTTTCTACATTATGAATTTCGAATTAAATTTTTTTTAAGATGAAGTTTCATCATTTGAATCCATTGATATCATTCTCAAATTCAACGAACTAATACTTCCGGAGATATGATTTTTCAAAGTTTTTACATAACAAATTTCGAACTCAATTTTTTTTTATGCAGTTTCACCATACGAAGCCATAGATATCATTCTCGTGTTCAACGAACTTATGCTTTAGGAGATATGATTTTTCAAAGGTTTCACATTACAAATATCGAATTCAATTTTTATAAGATGTAGTTTCATCATATGAATCCATTGATATAATTCTCAACTTCAACGTACTGATACTTTCGGAGATATGAGTTTTCAAAGTTCCTACATTACGAATTTCGAATTCAATTTTTCTTAAGATGTAGTTTCATCATATGAATCCATTGATACCATTCTCAACTTCAACGAACTAATACTTCCGGAGATATGATTATTCAAAGTTTTTACATAACAAATTTCGAATTCAATTTTTTTTAGATGTAGTTTCACCATTCGAATCCATTGATATCATTCTCAACTTCAACGAGCTAATACTTCCAAAGATATGATTTTTCAAAGTTTTCGAATTACAAATTTCGAATTCAATTTTTGCTATGATGTAGTTTCATCTTATGAATCCATTGATATCACTCTGAACTTCAATGAACTAATACTCATAATTTCGGAGATATGATTTTTCAGGGTTTTTACATTATAAATTTCGAATTCAACTTTTCAAGATGAAGTTTCATCATATGAGTCCATTGATATCATTTTCAACTTCAACGAACTAATACTTTTATAGATATGATATTTCAAAGTTTTCACATTACAAATTGCGAATTCAGTCTATTTTAAGATGTAGTTTTATCATATGAATCCATTGATATCATTCTCAACTTCAACGAACTAATACTTTCGGAGATATCATTTTTCAAAGTTTTTACATCAAAAATTTAGAATTCAATTTTTTTTAAGATGAAGTTTCATCATATGAATCCATTGATATCATTCTCAACTTAAACGAACTAATACTTCCGGAGATATGATTCTTCAAAGTTTTTACATAACAAATTTCGAATTCAATTTTTTTATATGTAGTTTCACCATACGAATACATTGATATCATTCTCAACTTCAACGAGCTAATACTTCCAGAAATATGATTTTTCAAAGTTTTTAAACTACAAATTTCGAATTCAATTTTTTCTAAGATGTAGTTTCATTATATGAATCCATTGATATCACTCTCAACTTCAGCGAACTAATACCTTCGGAGATATAATTTTTCAAAGTTTTTAAATTACAAATTTCGAATTCAATTTTTTTCAAGATGTAGTTTCATCGTATGTATTTATTGATATCATTCTCAACTTCAACGAACTAATACATTCGGAGATATGATTTTTCAAAGTTTTTACATTATAAATTTCGAATTCTATTTTTTTAAGATGAAGTTTCATCATATGAATCCATTGATATCACTCTCAACTTCAGCGAACTAATACCTTCGGAGATATGATTTTTCAAAGTTTTTACATTACAAATTTCGAATCAAATTTTTTTTAAGATGTGGTCTCATCATATGAATCCATTGATATCATTCTCAACTTCAACGAACTAATACTTTCAGAGAAATGATTTTTCAAAGTTTTTACATTACAAATTTCGAATTAAATTCTATATGTCAGTAACTATTCATCTGAAATTGCTGAAAGTTTGCAAGAGCCTTTAGAACCTAACTATACTGCCAAGTTTCAAGTTTTAACACGATCAGTTAAATATTGTTGGAGATTCGAGCAGACTTGTGCGAGTTCCGTAGATGGGATACCGTTGCCTCGATAAATTTCGAACAAAAGTAGATAGGGACTTGCAATTGTCAGGGTAGGTTGCGTTTCCGAATGGGAGAGTTAAGTTCGTTTTTTGGGCATAATCGGTCTAACAAAATTTTTACATTTTAAATTTAAAATTCATTAGTTTTAAAATCTAGATTCATCATATGATGAATCCATTGATATCATTCTCGTTTTCAACGAACTAATACTTTCATAGATATGATTTTTCAAAGTTTTTACATTACAAATTTCGAATTCAATTTTTTTTAAGATGTAGTTTCATCATATGAATCCATTGATATAATTCTCAACTTCAACGAACTAATACTTTCGGAGATATGATTTTTCAAAGTTTTTACATTATAAATTTCGAATTCTATTTTTTTTAAGATGAAGTTTCATCATATGAGTCCATTGATATCATTTTCAACTTCAACGAACTAATACCCCCGGAGATATGATTTTTCGAAGTTTTCACATTACAAATTTCGAATTAATTTTTTTTTAAGATGTGGTCTCATCATATGAATCCATTGATATCATTCTCAACTTCAACGAACTAATACTTTCAGAGAAATGATTTTTCAAAGTTTTTACATTACAAATTTCGAATTAAATTCTATATGTCAGTAACTATTCATCTGAAATTGCTGAAAGTTTGCAAGAGCCTTTAGAACCTAACTATCCTGCCAAGTTTCAAGTTTTAACACGATCAGTTAAATATTGTTGGAGATTCGAGCAGACTTGTGCGAGTTCCGTAGATGGGATACCGTTGCCTCGATAAATTTCGAACAAAAGTAGATAGGGACTTGCAATTTTCAGAGTAGGTTGCGTTTCCGAATGGGAGAGTTGAGTTCGTTTTTTGGGCATAATCGGTCTAACAAAATTTTTACATTTTAAAATTGAAATTCATTATTTTTTAAAATCTAGTTTCATCATATGAATCCATTGATATCATTCTCGTTTTCTACGAACTAATACTTTCATAGATATGATTTTTCAAAGTTTTTACATTACAAATTTCGAATTCAATTTTTTTTAAGATGTAGTTTCATCATATGAATCCATTGATATAATTCTCAACTTCAACGAACTAATTCTTTCAGAGATGTGATTCTTCAAAGTTTCTACATTACAAATTTCAAATTAACTTTTTTCTAAGATGTAGTTTTATCATATAAATCCATTGATATCATTCTCAACATCAACGAACTGATACTTTCGGAGATATGATTTTTCAAAGTTTTTACAATACAAATTTCAAATTTATTTTTTTTAAGATGTGGTTTCATCATATGAATCCATTGATATCTTTCTCAACTTCAACGAACTAATACTTTCGGAGATATGATTTTTCAAAATTTTTACATTAGAAATTTCGAATTCAATTTTTTTTAAGATGAAGTTTCATCATATGAATCCATTGATATCATTCTCAACTTCTACGAACTAATACTTCCGGAGATATGATTCTTCAAAGTTTTTACATAACAAATTTCGAATTCAATTTTTTGCGCGTAGTTCTGGGGAACATCACGTTATATTTTTGCCCAAATGTCTTTAACTTTCGAATTTTTTGAAAAAAATGGTCTCAAACGATTTAGTTCGACTCCCCAATGAAGAATTCGAGGTCAAATTTGTTTCTGTCCGGCCGGCCGGCCGTACGGTTGTCCGGCCGTCCGTTGCCACGATAACTTAAGAACGAAAAGAGCTAGCGACTTGAAATTTTCAGGGTAGGTGGCGCATCCCAATACGACGGACAAGTTCGTTAATGGGCATATGGGCATAATCGGCCTAGTGGTTTCCGAGTAATAATTTTGTTTTCAACCAATATAAATCCGATCAAATTGAAACTTGGTGGGTAGTTGTAGAATATAAACCTAAGCACGTTTGTGAACTTTTCTGCGAATCGTATGACTAGAAAATTTTAAAAAAATTATTAAAAAATATTTTTGTTGTCACGATAACTTGAGAACGGAATGAGATAGCGGCTTGAAATTTTCAGGTTAGGATGTGCACCAGAACGCAACATTTCAGTTCGTTTATGAGCATAATCGGCCAAACGGTTTCAGAGTTATAGCCATCTGAAATTTTCTGAAATTTGGTGGTTTTTTGTTTCTCATTAACTCGAAAAATACTGAACCGATGGAATTCAAGCATGGTTATTAGTTGTAGAATGCCAACGCGAAAATATTTGCGAAATTTGGTGAGGATAGCATTCTTAGAAAATTTTTGATAAATCATTGAAAAAAAAATAAAAAAATTAAATATATATCAGTAACTATTTGTTTGAAATTGCTGAAATTTTGCAAGAGCCTGGATAACCTAACTCTACTGCCAAGTTTCAAGTTTGAATATGATCGGTTAAATATTGTTGGAGATTCGCGCATTCTTGTGTGAGTCCAGTAGATGGGTAACCGTTGCCTCGATAACTTTCGAACGAAAGGAGATAAGGACTTGCAATTTTCAGGGTAGGTTGCGTATCCGAAAGGGAGAGTTGCGATCGCTTTTGGGCATAATCGGTCTAACGGTTTCCGAGTTATACCCACCTGGAATATTATTTCCTTGATAACTCAAAAAATAAATATTCGATCGAATTGGTGCTTGGTAACTAGTAGTAGAAAATCAACATAACGACGTGTTTAAAAGTTTGTGAGAACCTTACCCCTAGAAAATTTGAAAAAAATGAGGAAAAAAAAATTTTAAGAACCGTACCCCTAGAAAATTTTAAAAAAATCAAGAAAAAAAAAATTGGTTCAAGCACTGACGTGAAGTCAGAAGCTTTTGCGCGTATGTTCTATTGTCCATTCTTCTGTATTGGACACCATTAGTCGAATTTACCATGGTAAATTATGTTGTCCATTCTCATGTATTGGACACTCTTAATTCGAATTTACCATGGTAAATTCGAATTAAGTGTCCAATACAGGAGAATGGACAACATAATTTACCATGGTAAATTCGAATAAGGGTGTCCAATACAGAAGAATGGACAAAAGAACATACGCGCAAAAGCTTCTGACTTCACGTCAGTGCTTGAACCAATTTTTTTAGATGTAGTTCCCCCATACGAATCCATTGATATCATTCTCAACTTCAACGAGCTAATACTTCCAGAGAGATGATTTTTCAAAGTTTTTGAACTACAAATTTCGAATTCAATTTTTTCTGAGATGAAGTTTCATCATGTGATTTCATTGATATCACTCTCAACTTCGGAGATATTATTTTTCAAAGTTTTCACATTACAAATTTCGAATTAAATTTTTTTCGAGATGTAGTTTCATCATATGAATTTATTGATATCATTCTCAACTTCAACGAACTAATACTTTCGGAGATATGATTTTTCAAAGTTTTTACGTCACAAATTTAGAATTCAATTCTTTTTAAGATGAAGTTTCATCATATGAATCCATTGATATCATTCTCAACTTCAACGAACTAATACTTCCGGAGATATGATTCTTCAAAGTTTTTACATAAAAAAAATCGAATTCAATTTTTTTTAGATGTAGTTTCACCATGCGAATCCACTGATATCATTCTCAACTTCAATGAGCTAATACTTCCAGAGATATTATTTTTCAAAGTTTTTGAACTAGAAATTTCGAATTCAATTTTTTCTAAGATGTAGTTCCATCATATGATTCCATTGATATCATTAATTAATTTTTTTTCAAAATGTGGTTTCATCATATGAATCCAATGATATCATTCTCAACTTCAACGAACTAATACTTTCGGAGATATGATTTTTCAAAGTTTTCACATTACAAATTTCGAATCCTATTTTTCTTTAAATGTGGTTTCATCATATTATGAATCCATTGATATCATTCTCAACTTCAACGAACTAACACTTCCGGAGATATGATTCTTCAAAGTTTTTACATAACAAATTTCGAATTCAATTTTTTTTAGATGTAGTTCCACCATACGAATCCATTGATATCATTCTCAACTTCAACGAGCTAATACTTCCAGAGATATGATTTTTCAATTTTTTTTAAGATGTAGTTTCATCAAATAAATCCATTGATATCATTCTCAAATTCAACGAACTAATTCTTTCAGAGATGTGATTTTTCAAACTTTCTACATTACAAATTACAAATTAACTTTTTTCTAAGATGTAGTTTCATCATATAAATCCATTGATATCATTCTCAACATCAACGAACTGATACTTTCGGAGATATGATTTTTCAAATTTTTTACATTACAAATTTCAAATTAATTTTTTTTTAAGATGTGGTTTCATCATATGAATCCATTGATATCTTTCTCAACTTCAACGAACTAATACTTTCGGAGATATGATTTTTCAAAATTTTTACATTAGAAATTTCGAATTCAATTTTTTTTAAGATGTAGTTTCATCATATGAATCCATTGATATCATTCTCAACTTCAACGAACTAATACTTTCGGAGATATTATTTTTCAAAGTTTTCACATTACAAATTTCGAATTAAATTTTTTTTAAGATGAAGTTTCATCATATGAGAGCATTGATATCATTTTCAACTTCAACGAACTTATACTTTTATAGATATGATTTTTCAAAGTTTTCAGATTACAAATTGCGAATTCAATCTATTTTAAGATGTAGTTTCATCATATGAATCCATTGATATCATTCAAAAGTTTTTACATTTCAAATTTCGAATTAATTTTTTTTTAAGATGTGGTTGCATCATATAATTCCATTGATATCATTGTCAACTTCAACGAACTAATACTTTCGGAGATATGATTTTTCAAAGCTTTCACATTACAAATTTTTAATCCTATCTTTTTTTAAATGTGGTTTCATCATATGAATCCATTGATATAATTCTCAACTTCAACGAACTAATACTTTCGGAGATATGAATTTTCAAAGTTTCTACCTTATGAATTTCGAATTCAATTTTTTTTAAGATGTAGTTTCATCAAATAAATCCATTTATATCATTCTCAAATTCAACGAACTAATTCTTTCAGAGATGTGATTTTTCAAATTTTCTACATTACAAATTACAAATTAACTTTTTTCTAAGATGTAGTTTCATCATATAAATCCATTGATATCATTCTCAACATCAACGAACTGATACTTTCGGAGATATGATTTTTCAAATTTTTTACATTACAAATTTCAAATTAATTTTTTTTTAAGATGTGGTTTCATCATATGAATCCATTGATATCTTTCTCAACTTCAACGAACTAATACTTTCGGAGATATGAATTTTCAAAGTTTCTACATTATGAATTTCGAATTCAATTTTTTTTAAGATGTAGTTTCATCATATGAATCCATTGATATCATTCTCAAATTCAACGAACTAATACTTCCGGAGATATGATTTTTCAAAGTTTTTACATAACAAATTTCGAACTCAATTTTTTTTTATGCAGTTTCACCATACGAAGCCATTGATATCATACTCGTGTTCAACGAACTTATGCTTTAGGAGATATGATTTTTCAAAGGTTTCACATTACAAATATCGAATTCAATTTTTATAAGATGTAGTTTCATCATATGAATCCATTGATATAATTCTCAACTTCAACGTACTGATACTTTCGGAGATATGAGTTTTCAAAGTTTCTACATTACGAATTTCGAATTCAATTTTTCTTAAGATGTAGTTTCATCATATGAATCCATTGATACCATTCTCAACTTCAACGAACTAATACTTCCGGAGTTATGATTCTTCAGAGTTTTTACATAACAAATTTCGAATTCAATTTTTTTTAGATGTAGTTTCACCATACGAATCCATTGATATCATTCTCAACTTCAACGAGCTAATACTTCCAGAGATATGATTTTTCAAAGTTTTTGAATTACAAATTTCGAATTCAATATGATGTAGTTTCATCTTATGAATCCATTGATATCACTCTGAACTTCAACGAACTAATACTCATAATTTCGGAGATATGATTTTTCAGGGTTTTTACATCATAAATTTCGAATTCAATTTTTTAAGATGAAGTTTCATCATAAGAGTCCATTGATATAATTTTCAACTTCAACGAACTAATACTTTTATAGATATGATATTTCAAAGTTTTCACATTACAAATTGCGAATTCAATCTATTTTAAGATGTAGTTTTATCATATGAATCCATTGATATCATTCTCAACTTTAACGAACTAATACTTTCGGAGATATCATTTTTCAAAGTTTTTACATCACAAATTTAGAATTCAATTTTTTTTTGAATGAAGTTTCATCATATGAATCCATTGATATCACTCTCAACTTAAACGAACTAATACTTCCAGAGATATGATTCTTCAAAGTTTTTACATAACAAATTTCGAATTCAATTTTTTTTAGATGTAGTTTCACCATACAAATCCATTGATATCATTCTCAACTTCAACGAGCTAATACTTCCCGAAATATGATTTTTCAAAGTTTTAAAACTACAAATTTCGAATTTAATTTTTTCAAAGATGTAGTTTCATCATATGAATCCATTGATATCATTTTCAACTTCAACGAACTAATACTTTTATAGATATGATATTTCAAAGTTTTCACATTACAAATTGCGAATTCAGTCTATTTTAAGATGTAGTTTTATCATATGAATCCATTGATATCATTCTCAACTTCAACGAACTAATACTTTCGGAGATATCATTTTTCAAAGTTTTTACATCACAAATTTAGAATTCAATTTTTTTTAAGATGAAGTTTCATCATATGAATCCATTGATATCATTCTCAACTTAAACGAACTAATACTTCCGGAGATATGATTCTTCAAAGTTTTTACATAACAAATTTCGAATTCAATTTTTTTATATGTAGTTTCACCATACGAATACATTGATATCATTCTCAACTTCAACGAGCTAATACTTCCAGAAATATGATTTTTCAAAGTTTTTAAACTACAAATTTCGAATTCAATTTTTTCTAAGATGTAGTTTCATTATATGAATCCATTGATATCACTCTCAACTTCAGCGAACTAATACCTTCGGAGATATGATTTTTCAAAGTTTTTAAATTACAAATTTCGAATTCAATTTTTTTCAAGATGTAGTTTCATCGTATGTATTTATTGATATCATTCTCAACTTCAACGAACTAATACTTTCGGAGATATGATTTTTCAAAGTTTTTACATTATAAATTTCGAATTCTATTTTTTTAAGATGAAGTTTCATCATATGAATTCATTGATATCACTCTCAACTTCAGCGAACTAATACCTTCGGAGATATGATTTTTCAAAATTTTTACATTAGAAATTTCGAATTCAATTTTTTTTAAGATGTAGTTTCATCATATGAATCCATTGATATCATTCTCAACTTCAACGAACTAATACTTTCGGAGATATTATTTTTCAAAGTTTATACCTTACAAATTTCGAATTAAATTCTATATGTCAGTAACTATTCATCTGAAATTGCTGAAAGTTTGCAAGAGCCTTTAGAACCTAACTATACTGCCAAGTTTCAAGTTTTAACACGATCAGTTAAATATTGTTGGAGATTCGAGCAGACTTGTGCGAGTTCCGTAGATGGGATACCGTTGCCTCGATAAATTTCGAACAAAAGTAGATAGGGACTTGCAATTTTCAGGGTAGGTTGCGTTTCCGAATGGGAGAGTTAAGTTCGTTTTTTGGGCATAATCGGTCTAACAAAATTTTTACATTTTAAATTTAAAATTCATTATTTTTAAAATCTAGATTCATCATATGAATCCATTGATATCATTCTCGTTTTCTACGAACTAATACTTTCATAGATATGATTTTTCAAAGTTTTAACATTACAAATTTCGAATTCAATTTTTTTTAAGATGAAGTTTCATCATATGAATCCATTGATATAATTCTCAACTTCAACGAACTAATTCTTTCAGAGATGTGATTTTTCAAAGTTTCTACATTACAAATTTCAAATTAACTTTTTTTTAAGATGTAGTTTCATCATATAAATCCATTGATATCATTCTCAACATCAACGAACTGATACTTTCGGAGATATGATTTTTCAAAGTTTTTACATTACAAATTTCAAATTAATTTTTTTTAAGATGTGGTTTCATCATATGAATCCATTGATATCTTTCTCAACTTCAACGAACTAATACTTTCGGAGATATGATTTTTCAAAATTTTTACATTAGAAATTTCGAATTCAATTCTTTTTAAGATGTAGTTTCATCATATGAATCCATTGATATCATTCTCAACTTCAACGAACTAATACTTTCGGAGATATTATTTTTCAAAGTTTTCACATTACAAATTTCGAATTAAATTCTATATATCAGTAACTATTCATCTGAAATTGCTGAAAGTTTGCGAGAGCCTTTAGAACCTAACTATACTGCCAAGTTTCAAGTTTTGACACGATCGGTTAAATATTGTTGGAGATTTGAGCAGACTTCTGCGAGTTCCGTAGATGGAATACCGTTGCCTCGATAAATTTTGAACAAAAGTAGATAGGGACTTGCAATTTTCAGGGTAGGTTGCGTTTCCGAATGGGAGAGTTAAGTTCGTTTTTGGGCATAATCGGTCTAACAAAATTTTTACATTTTAAATTTAAAATTCATTATTTTTTAAAATCTAGTTTCATCATATGAATCCATTGATATCATTCTCGTTTTCAACGAACTAATACTTTCATAGATATGATTTATCAAAGTTTTTACATTACAAATTTCGAATTCAATTTTTTTTAAGATGTAGTTTCATCATATGAATCCATTGATATAATTCTCAACTTCAACGAACTAATACTTTCAGAGATGTGCTTGAACCAATTTTTTTAGATGTAGTTCCCCCATACGAATCCATTGGTATCATTCTCAACTTCAACGAGCTAATACTTCCAGAGATATGATTTTTCAAAGTTTTTGAACTACAAATTTCGAATTCAATTTTTTCTAAGATGAAGTTTCATCATGTGATTCCATTGATATCACTCTCAACTTCAACGAAGTAATACCTTCGGAGATATTATTTTTCAAAGTTTTTACATTACAAATTTCGAATTAAATTTTTTTCGAGATGTAGTCTCATCATATGAATTTATTGATATCATTCTCAACTTCAACGAACTAATACTTTCGGAAATATGATTTTTCAAAATGTTTACGTCACAAATTTAGAATTAAATTTTTTTTAAGATGAAGTTTCATCATATGAATCCATTGATATCATTCTCAACTTCAACGAACTAATACATCCGGAGATATGATTCTTCAAAGTTTTTACATAAAAAAATTCAAATTCAATTATTTTTAGATGTAGTTTCACCATGCGAATCCACTGATATCATTCTCAACTTCAACAAGCTAATACTTCCAGAGATATGATTTTTCAAAGTTTTCACATTACAAATTTCGAATTAAATTTTTTTTAAGATGTGGTCTCATCATATGAATACATTGATATCATTCTCAACTTCAACGAACTAATACTTTCAGAGATATGATTTTTCAAAATTTTTACATTACAAATTTCGAATTAAATTCTATATGTCAGTAACTATTCATCTGAAATTGCTGAAGGTTTGCAAGAGCCTTTAGAACCTAACTATCCTGCCAAGTTTCAAGTTTTAACACGATCAGTTAAATATTGTTGGAGATTCGAGCAGACTTGTGCGAGTTCCGTAGATGGGATACCGTTGCCTCGATAAAATTCGAACAAAAGTAGATAGGGACTAGCAATTTTCAGGGTAGGTTGCGTTTCCGAATGGGAGAGTTAAGCTCGTTTTTTGGGCATAATCGGTCTAACAAAATTTTTACATTTTAAATTTAAAATTCATTATTTTTAAAAATCTAGATTCATCATATGAATCCATTGATATCATTCTCGTTTTCTACGAACTGATACTTTCATAGATATGATTTTTCAAAGTTTTTACATTACAAATTTCGAATTCAATTTTTTTTAAGATGAAGTTTCATCATATGAATCCATTGATATAATTCTCAACTTCAACGAACTAATTCTTTCAGAGATGTGATTTTTCAAAGTTTCTACATTACAAATTTCAAATTAACTTTTTTCTAAGATGTAGTTTCATCATATAAATCCATTGATATCATTCTCAACATCAACGAACTGATACTTTCGGAGATATGATTTTTCAAAGTTTTTACATTACAAATTTCAAATTAATTTTTTTTTAAGATGTGGTTTCATCATATGAATCCATTGATATCTTTCCCAACTTCAACGAACTAATACTTTCGGAGATATGATTTTTCAAAATTTTTACATTAGAAATTTCGAATTCAAATATTTTTAAGATGTAGTTTCATCATATGAATCCATTGATATCATTCTCAACTTCAACGAACTAATACTTTCGGAGATATTAATTTTCAAAGTTTTCACATTACAAATTTCGAATTAAATTCTATATATCAGTAACTATTCATCTGAAATTGCTGAAAGTTTGCAAGAGCCTTTAGAACCTAACTATCCTGCCAAGTTTCAAGTTTTAACACGATCGGTTAAATATTGTTGGAGAATTGTGCAGACTTCTGCGAGTTCCGTAGATGGAATACCGTTGCCTCGATAAATTTTGAACAAAAGTAGATAGGGACTTGCAATTTTCAGGGTAGGTTGCGTTTCCGAATGGGAGAGTTGAGTTCGTTTTTGGGCATAATCGGTCTAACAAAATTTTTACATTTTAAATTTAAAATTCATTATTTTTTAAAATCTAGTTTCATCATTTCAATCCATTGATATCATTCTCGTTTTTAACGAACTAATACTTTCATAGATATGATTTTTCGAAGTTTTCACATTACAAATTTCGAATTCAATTTTTTTTTAAATGTAGTTTCATCATATGAATCCATTGATATAATTCTCAACTTCAATGAACCAATACTTTCAGAGATGTGATTTTTCAAAGTTTCTACATTACAAATTTCAAATCCACTTCTTTGTAAGATGTAGTTTCATCATATGAATCCATTGATATCACTCTCAACTTCAACGAACTAATACCTTCGGAGATATGATTTTTCAAAGTTTTTACATTACAAATTTAGAATTCAATTTTTTTTGAGATGAAGTTTCATCATATGAATCCATTGATATCATTCTCAACTTCAAAGAACTAATACTTCCAGAGATATGATTCTTCTAAGTTTTTACATAACAAATTTCGAATTCAGTTTTTTTTAGATGTAGTTTCACCATACGAATCCACTGATATCATTCTCAACTTCAACGAGCTAATACTTCCAGAGATATGATTTTTCAAAGTTTTTGAAGTAGAAATTTCGAATTCAATTTTTTCTAAGATGTAGTGTCATCATATGAATCCATTGATATCTTTCTCAACTTCAACGAACTAATACCTTCGGAGATATGATTTTTCAAAGTTTTTACATTACAAATTTCGAATTCAATTTTTTTCAAGATGTAGTTTCATCAAAAGAATCATCATTCTCAACTTCAACGAACTGATACTTTCGGAGATATGATTTTTCAGGGTTTTTACATTATAAATTTCGAATTCAATTTTTTTAAGATGAAGTTTCATCATATGAGACCATTGATATCATTTTCAACTTCAACGAACTAATACTTTTATAGATATGATTTTTCAAAGTTTTCACATTACAAATTGCGAATTCAATCTATTTTAAGATGTAGTTTCATCATATGAATCCATTGATATCATTCAAAATTTTTACATTTCAAATTTCGAATTAATTTTTTTTTAAGATGTGGTTTCATCATATGAATCCATTGATATCATTCTCAACTTCAACAAACTGATACTTTCGGAGAAATGATTTTTCAAAGCTTTCACATTACAAATTTCGAATCCTATATTTTTTTAAATGTGGTTTCGTCATATGAATCCATTGATATCATTCTCAACTTCAACGAACTAATACTTTCGGAGATATGATTTTTTAAAAGTTTTTACATTTCAAATTTCGAATTAATATTTTTTTAAGATGTGGTTGCATCATATGATTCCATTGATATCATTCTCAACTTCAACGAACTAAAACTTTCGGAGATATGATTTTTCAAAGCTTTCACATTACAAATTTCGAATCCTATCTCTTTTTAAATGTGGTTTCATCATATGAATCCATTGATATAATTCTCAACTTCAATGAACTAATACTTTCGGAGATATGAATTTTCAAAGTTTCTACATTATGAATTTCGAATTCAATTTTTTTTAAGATGAAGTTTCATCATATGAATCCATTGATATCATTCTCAAATTCAACGAACTAATACTTCCGGAGATATGATTTTCCAAAGTTTTTACATAACAAATTTCGAACTCAATTTTTTTTTATGCAGTTTCAACATACGAAGCCATAGATATCATTCTCGTGTTCAACGAACTTATGCTTTAGGAGATATGATTTTTCAAAGGTTTCACATTACAAATATCGAATTCAATTTTTATAAGATGTAGTTTCATCATATGAATCCATTGATATAATTCTCAACTTCAACGTACTGATACTTTCGGAGATATGAGTTTTCAAAGTTTCTACATTACGAATTTCGAATTCAATTTTTTTTAAGATGTAGTTTCATCATATGAATCCATTGATACCATTCTCAACTTCAACGAACTAATACTTCCGGAGATATGATTCTTCAAAGTTTTTACATAACAATTTTCGAATTGAATTTTTTTTAGATGTAGTTTCACCATACGAATCCATTGATATCATTCTCAACTTCAACGAGCTAATACTTCCAGAGATATGATTTTTCAAAGTTTTCGAATTACAAATTTCGAATTCAATTTTTGCTATGATGTAGTTTCATCTTATGAATCCATTGATATCACTCTGAACTTCAATGAACTAATACTCATAATTTCGGAGATATGATTTTTCAGGGTTTTTACATTATAAATTTCGAATTCAATTTTTTAAGATGAAGTTTCATCATATGACTCCATTGATATCATTTTCAACTTCAACGAACTAATACTTTTATAGATATGATATTTCAAAGTTTTCACATTACAAATTGCGAATTCAGTCTATTTTAAGATGTAGTTTTATCATATGAATCCATTGATATCATTCTCAACTTCAACGAACTAATACTTTCGGAGATATCATTTTTCAAAGTTTTTACATCACAAATTTAGAATTCAATTTTTTTTAAGATGAAGTTTCATCATATGAATCCATTGATATCATTCTCAACTTAAACGAACTAATACTTCCGGAGATATGATTCTTCAAAGTTTTTACATAACAAATTTCGAATTCAATTTTTTTATATGTAGTTTCACCATACGAATACATTGATATCATTCTCAACTTCAACGAGCTAATACTTCCAGAAATATGATTTTTCAAAGTTTTTAAACTACAAATTTCGAATTCAATTTTTTCTAAGATGTAGTTTCATCATATGAATCCATTGATATCACTCTCAACTTCAGCGAACTAATACCTTCGGAGATATGATTTTTCAAAGTTTTTAAATTACAAATTTCGAATTCAATTTTTTTCAAGATGTAGTTTCATCATATGTATTTATTGATATCATTCTCAACTTCAACGAACTAATACTTTCGGAGATATGATTTTTCAAAGTTTTTACATTATAAATTTCGAATTCTATTTTTTTTAAGATGAAGTTTCATCATATGAATCCATTGATATCACTCTCAACTTCAGCGAACTAATACCTTCGGAGATATCATTTTTCAAAGTTTTTACATCACAAATTTAGAATTCAATTTTTTTTAAGATGAAGTTTCATCATATGAATCCATTGATATCATTCTCAACTTAAACGAACTAATACTTCCGGAGATATGATTCTTCAAAGTTTTTACATAACAAATTTCGAATTCAATTTTTTTATATGTAGTTTCACCATACGAATACATTGATATCATTCTCAACTTCAACGAGCTAATACTTCCAGAAATATGATTTTTCAAAGTTTTTAAACTACAAATTTCGAATTCAATTTTCTTTAAGATGTAGTTTCATCATATGAATCCATTGATATCACTCTCAACTTCAGCGAACTAATACCTTCGGAGATATGATTTTTCGAAGTTTTTAAATTACAAATTTCGAATCAAATTTTTTTCAAGATGTGGTCTCATCATATGAATCCATTGATATCATTCTCAACTTCAACGAACTAATACTTTCGGAGATATGATTTTTCAAAGTTTTTACATTATAAATTTCGAATTCTATTTTTTTTAAGATGAAGTTTCATCATATGAGTCCATTGATATCATTTTCAACTTCAACGAACTAATACTTTCAGAGAAATGATTTTTCAAAGTTTTTACATAACAAATTTCGAATTCAATTTTTTTATATGTAGTTTCACCATACGAATACATTGATATCATTCTCAACTTCAACGAGCTAATACTTCCAGAAATATGATTTTTCAAAGTTTTTAAACTACAAATTTCGAATTCAATTTTTTCTAAGATGTAGTTTCATCATATGAATCCATTGATATCACTCTCAACTTCAGCGAACTAATACCCCCGGAGATATGATTTTTCGAAGTTTTCACATTACAAATTTCGAATCAAATTTTTTTTAAGATGTGGTCTCATCATATGAATCCATTGATATCATTCTCAGCTTCAACGAACTAATACTTTCAGAGAAATGATTTTTCAAAGTTTTTACATTACAAATTTCGAATTAAATTCTATATGTCAGTAACTATTCATCTGAAATTGCTGAAAGTTTGCAAGAGCCTTTAGAACCTAACTATCCTGCCAAGTTTCAAGTTTTAACACGATCAGTTAAATATTGTTGGAGATTCGAGCAGACTTGTGCGAGTTCCGTAGATGGGATACCGTTGCCTCGATAAATTTCGAACAAAAGTAGATAGGGACTTGCAATTTTCAGAGTAGGTTGCGTTTCCGAATGGGAGAGTTGAGTTCGTTTTTTGGGCATAATCGGTCTAACAAAATTTTTACATTTTAAAATTGAAATTCATTATTTTTTAAAATCTAGTTTCATCATATGAATCCATTGATATCATTCTCGTTTTCTACGAACTAATACTTTCATAGATATGATTTTTCAAAGTTTTTACATTACAAATTTCGAATTCAATTTTTTTTAAGATGTAGTTTCATCATATGAATCCATTGATATAATTCTCAACTTCAACGAACTAATTCTTTCAGAGATGTGATTCTTCAAAGTTTCTACATTACAAATTTCAAATTAACTTTTTTCTAAGATGTAGTTTTATCATATAAATCCATTGATATCATTCTCAACATCAACGAACTGATACTTTCGGAGATATGATTTTTCAAAGTTTTTACATTACAAATTTCAAATTAATTTTTTTTAAGATGTGGTTTCATCATATGAATCCATTGATATCTTTCTCAACTTCAACGAACTAATACTTTCGGAGATATGATTTTTCAAAATTTTTACATTAGAAATTTCGAATTCAATTTTTTTTAAGATGTAGTTTCATCATATGAATCCATTGATATCATTCTCAACTTCAACGAACTAATACTTTCGGAGATATTATTTTTCAAAGTTTTCACATTACAAAATTCGAATTAAATTTTTTTTAAGATGTGGTCTCATCATATGAATCCATTGATATCATTCTCAACTTCAATGAACTAATACTTTCAGAGATATGATTTTTCAAAGTTTTTACATTACAAATTTCGAATTAAATTCTATATATCAGTAAATATTCATCTGAAATTGCTGAAAGTTTGCGAGAGCCTTCAGAACCTAACTATACTGCCAAGTTTCATGTTTTAACACGATCGGATAATATTGTTGGAGATTTGAGCAGACTTCTCCGAGTTCCGTAGATGGAATACTGTTGCCTCGATAAATTTTGAACAAAAGTAGATAGGGACTTGCAATTTTCAGGGTAGGTTGCGTTTCCGAATGGGAGAGTTGAGTTCGTTTTTGGGCATAATCGGTCTAACAAAATTTTTACATTTTAAATTTAAAATTCATTATTTTTTAAAATCTGGTTTCATCATATGAATCCATTGATATCATTCTCGTTTTCAACGAACTAATACTTTCATAGATATGATTTTTCAAAGTTTTTACATTGCAAATTTCGAATTCAATTTTTTTTAAGATGAAGTTTCATCATATGAATCCATTGATATAATTCTCAACTTCAACGAACTAATACTTTCAGAGATGTGATTTTTCAAAGTTTCTACATTACAAATTTCAAATCCACTTTTTTCTAAGATGTAGTTTCATCATATGAATCGATTGATATCATTCTCAACTTCAACGAACTAATATTTCCGGAGATATGATTTTTCAAAGTTTTTACATTACAAATCTCGAATTAATTTTTTTTTAAGATGTGGTTTCATCATATGAATCCATTGATATCTTTCTCAACTTCAACGAACTAATACTTCCGGAGATATGATTTTTCAAAGTTTTTACATTAGAAATTTCGAATTCAATTTTTTTTAAGATGTAGTTTCATCATATGAATCCATTGATATCATTAATTAATTTTTTTTCAAGATGTGGTTTCATCATATGAATCCAATGATATCATTCTCAACTTCAACGAACTAATACTTTCGGAGATATGATTTTTCAAAGTTTTCACATTACAAATTTCGAATCCTATTTTTCTTTAAATGTGGTTTCATCATATGAATCCATTGATATCATTCTCAACTTCAACGAACTAATACTTCCGGAGATATGATTCTTCAAAGTTTTTACATAACAAATTTCGAATTCAATTTTTTGCGCGTAGTTCTGGGGAACATCACGTTATATTTTTGCCCAAATGTCTTTAACTTTCGAATTTTTTGAAAAAAATGGTCTCAAACGATTTAGTTCGACTCCCCAATGAAGAATTCGAGGTCAAATTTGTTTCTGTCCGGCCGGCCGGCCGTACGGTTGTCCGGCCGTCCGTTGCCACGATAACTTAAGAACGAAAAGAGCTAGCGACTTGAAATTTTCAGGGTAGGTGGCGCATCCCAATACGACGGACAAGTTCGTTAATGGGCATAATCGGCCTAGTGGTTTCCGAGTAATAATTTTGTTTTCAACCAATATAAATCCGATCAAATTGAAACTTGGTGGGTAGTTGTAGAATATGAACCTAAGCACGTTTGTGAACTTTTGTGCGAATCGTATGACTAGAAAATTTTAAAAAAATTATTAAAAAATATGTTTGTTGTCACGATAACTTCAGAACGGAATGAGATAGCGGCTTGAAATTTTCAGGTTAGGATGTGCACCAGAACGCAACATTTCAGTTCGTTTATGAGCATAATCGGCCAAACGGTTTCAGAGTTATAGCCATCTGAAATTTTCTGAAATTTGGTGGTTTTTTGTTTCTCATTAACTCGAAAAATACTGAACCGATGGAATTCAAGCATGGTTATTAGTTGTAGAATGCCAACTCGAAAATATTTGCGAAATTTGGTGAGGATAGCATTCGTAGAAAATTTTTGATAAATCATTGAAAAAAAAATAAAAAAATTCTATATATCAGTAACTATTTGTTTGAAATTGCTGAAATTTTGCAAGAGCCTGGATAACCTAACTCTACTGCCAAGTTTCAAGTTTGAATATGATCGGTTAAATATTGTTGGAGATTCGCGCATTCTTGTGTGAGTCCAGTAGATGGGTAACCGTTGCCTCGATAACTTTCGAACGAAAGGAGATAAGGACTTGCAATTTTCAGGGTAGGTTGCGTATCCGAAAGGGAGAGTTGCGATCGCTTTTGGGCATAATCGGTCTAACGGTTTCCGAGTTATACCCACCTGGAATATTATTTCCTTGATAACTCAAAAAATAAATATGCGATCGAATTGGTGCTTGGTAACTAGTAGTAGAAAATCAACATAACGACGTGTTTAAAAGTTTGTGAGAACCTTACCCCTAGAAAATTTGAAAAAAATGAGGAAAAAAAAATTTTAAGAACCGTACCCCTAGAAAATTTTAAGAAAATCAAGAAAAAAAAAATTGGTTCAAGCACCGATGTGAAGTCAGAAGCTTTTGCGCGTATGTTCTATTGTCCATTCTTCTGTATTGGACACCATTAGTCGAATTTACCATGGTAAATTATGTTGTCCATTCTCATGTATTGGACACTCTTAATTCGAATTTACCATGGTAAATTCGAATTAAGTGCCCAACTCTTAATTCGAATTTACCATGGTAAATTCGAATTAAGTGTCCAATACAGGAGAATGGACAACATAATTTACCATGGTAAATTCGAATAAGGGTGTCCAATACAGAAGAATGGACAAAAGAACATACGCGCAAAAGCTTCTGACTTCACGTCAGTGCTTGAACCAATTTTTTTAGATGTAGTTCCCCCATACGAATCCATTGATATCATTCTCAACTTCAACGAGCTAATACTTCCAGAGATATGATTTTTCAAAGTTTTTGAACTACAAATTTCGAATTCAATTTTTTCTGAGATGAAGTTTCATCATGTGATTTCATTGATATCACTCTCAACTTCAACGAAGTAATACCTTCGGAGATATTATTTTTCAAAGTTTTCACATTACAAATTTCGAATTAAATTTTTTTCGAGATGTAGTTTCATCATATGAATTTATTGATATCATTCTCAACTTCAACGAACTAATACTTTCGGAGATATGATTTTTCGAAGTTTTTACGTCACAAATTTAGAATTCAATATTTTTTAAGATGAAGTTTCATCATATGAATCCATTGATATCATTCTCAACTTCAACGAACTAATACTTCCGGAGATATGATTCTTCAAAGTTTTTACATAAAAAAAATCGAATTCAATTTTTTTTAGATGTAGTTTCACCATGCGAATCCACTGATATCATTCTCAACTTCAATGAGCTAATACTTCCAGAGATATGATTTTTCAAAGTTTTTGAACTAGAAATTTCGAATTCAATTTTTTCTAAGATGTAGTTCCATCATATGAATCCATTGATATCATTAATTAATTTTTTTTCAAAATGTGGTTTCATCATATGAATCCAATGATATCATTCTCAACTTCAACGAACTAATACTTTCGGAGATATGATTTTTCAAAGTTTTCACATTACAAATTTCGAATCCTATTTTTCTTTAAATGTGGTTTCATCATATTATGAATCCATTGATATCATTCTCAACTTCAACGAACTAACACTTCCGGAGATATGATTCTTCAAAGTTTTTACAAAACAATTTTCGAATTCAATTTTTTTTAGATGTAGTTCCACCATACGAATCCATTGATATCATTCTCAACTTCAACGAGCTAATACTTCCAGAGATATGATTTTTCAAAGTTTTTGAACTACAAATTTCGAATTCAATTTTTTCTAAGATGTAGTTTCATCATATGAATCCATTGATATCACTCTCAACTTCAACGAACTGATACCTTCGGAGATATGATTTTTCAAAGTTTTTACATTACAAATTTAGAATTCAATTTTTTTTGAGATGAAGTTTCATCATATGAATCCATTGATATCATTCTCAACTTCAACGAACTAATACTACCGGAGATATGATTCTTCAAAGTTTTTGAACTAGAAATTTCGAATTCAATTTTTTCTAAGATGTAGTTTCATCATATGAATCCATTGATATCACTCTCAACTTCAACGAACTAATACCTTCGGAGATATGATTTTTCAAAGTTTTTACATTACAAATTTCGAATTCAATTTTTTTCAAGATGTAGTTTCATCAAAAGAATTTATTGATATCATTCTCAACTTCAACGAACTTATACTTTCGGAGATATGATTTTTCAGGGTTTTTACATTATAAATTTCGAATTAAATTTTTTTTAAGATGAAGTTTCATCATATGAGAGCATAGATATCATTTTCAACTTCAACGAACTTATACTTTTATAGATATGATTTTTCAAAGTTTTCAGATTACAAATTGCGAATTCAATCTATTTTAAGATGTAGTTTCATCATATGAATCCATTGATATCATTCAAAAGTTTTTACATTTCAAATTTCGAATTAATTTTTTTTTAAGATGTGGTTGCATCATATAATTCCATTGATATCATTCTCAACTTCAACGAACTAATACTTTCGGAGATATGATTTTTCAAAGCTTTCACATTACAAATTTCGAATCCTATCTTTTTTTAAATGTGGTTTCATCATATGAATCCATTGATATAATTCTCAACTTCAACGAACTAATACTTTCGGAGATATGAATTTTCAAAGTTTCTACCTTATGAATTTCGAATTCAATTTTTTTTAAGATGTAGTTTCATCAAATAAATCCATTGATATCATTCTCAATTTCAACGAACTAATTCTTTCAGAGATGTGATTTTTCAAATTTTCTACATTACAAATTTCAAATTAACTTTTTTCTAAGATGTAGTTTCATCATATAAATCCATTGATATCATTCTCAACATCAACGAACTGATACTTTCGGAGATATGATTTTTCAAATTTTTTACATTACAAATTTCAAATTAATTTTTTTTTAAGATGTGGTTTCATCATATGAATCCATTGATATCTTTCTCAACTTCAACGAACTAATACTTTCGGAGATATGATTTTTCAAAATTTTTACATTAGAAATTTCGAATTTAATTTTTTTTAAGATGTAGTTTCATCATATGAATCCATTGATATCATTCTCAACTTCAACGAACTAATACTTTCGGAGATATTATTTTTCAAAGTTTTCACATTACAAATTTCGAATTAAATTTTTTTTAAGATGAAGTTTCATCATATGAGAGCATTGATATCATTTTCAACTTCAACGAACTTATACTTTTATAGATATGATTTTTCAAAGTTTTCAGATTACAAATTGCGAATTCAATCTATTTTAAGATGTAGTTTCATCATATGAATCCATTGATATCATTCAAAAGTTTTTACATTTCAAATTTCGAATTAATTTTTTTTTAAGATGTGGTTGCATCATATAATTCCATTGATATCATTCTCAACTTCAACGAACTAATACTTTCGGAGATATGATTTTTCAAAGCTTTCACATTACAAATTTCGAATCCTATCTTTTTTTAAATGTGGTTTCATCATATGAATCCATTGATATAATTCTCAACTTCAACGAACTAATACTTTCGGAGATATGAATTTTCAAAGTTTCTACCTTATGAATTTCGAATTCAATTTTTTTTAAGATGTAGTTTCATCAAATAAATCCATTGATATCATTCTCAAATTCAACGAACTAATTCTTTCAGAGATGTGATTTTTCAAATTACTACATTACAAATTTCAAATTAACTTTTTTCTAAGATGTAGTTTCATCATATAAATTCATTGATATCATTCTCAACATCAACGAACTGTTACTTTCGGAGATATGATTTTTCAAAGTTTTCACATTACAAATTTCAAATAAATTTTTTTGTGAGATGTGGTTTCATCATATGAATCCATTGATATCTTTCTCAACTTCAACGAACTAATACTTTCGGAGATATGATTTTTCAAAATTTTTACATTAGAAATTTCGAATTCAATTTTTTTTAAGATGTAGTTTCATCATATGAATCCATTGATATCAATCTCAACTTCAACGAACTAATACTTTCGGAGATATTATTTTTCAAAGTTTTTACATTACAAATTTCGAATTAAATTCTATATATCAGTAACTATTCATCTGAAATTGCTGAAAGTTTGCAAGAGCCTTTAGAACCTAACTATACTGCCAAGTTTCAAGTTTTAACACGATCGGTTAAATATTGTTGGAGATTTGAGCAGACTTCTGCGAGTTCCGTAGATGGAATACCGTTGCCTCGATAAATTTTGAACAAAAGTAGATAGGGACTTGCAATTTTCAGGGTAGGTTGCGTTTCCGAATGGAAGAGTTAAGTTCGTTTTTGGGCATAATCGTTTAAAGTTTTTACATTACAAATTTAGAATTCAATTTTTTTTAAGATGTAGTTTCATCATATGAATCCATTGATATAATTCTCAACTTCAACGAACTAATACTTTCAGAGATGTGATTTTTCTAAGTTTCTACATTACAAATTTCAAATCCACTTTTTTCTAAGATGAAGTTTCATCATATGAATCCATTGATATCATTCTCAACTTCAACGAACTAATACTTCCGGAGATATGATTTTTCAAAGTTTTTACATTACAAATCTCGAATTAATTTTTTTTTAAGATGTGGTTTCATCATATGAATCCATTGATTTCATTCAAAAGTTTTTACATTTCAAATTTCGAATTATTTTTTTTTTTAAGATGTGGTTTCATCATATGAATCCATTGATATCATTCTCAGCTTCAACGAACTGATACTTTCGGAGATATGATTTTTCAAAGCTTTCACATTACAAATTTCGAATCCTATTTTTTTTGAAATGTGGTTTCATCTTATGAATCCATTGATATCATTCTCAACTTCAACGAACTAATACTTTCGGAGATATGATTTTTTAAAAGTTTTTACATTTCAAATTTCGAATTAATATTTTTTTAAGATGTGGTTGCATCATATGATTCCATTGATATCATTCTCAACTTCAACGAACTAATACTTTCGGAGATATGATTTTTCCAAGCTTTCACATTACAAATTTCGAATCCTATCTTTTTTTAAATGTGGTTTCATTATATGAATCCATTGATATAATTCTCAACTTCAACGAACTAATACTTTCGGAGATATGAATTTTCAAAGTTTCTACATTATGAATATCGAATTCAATTTTTTTTAAGATGTAGTTTCATCATATGAATCCATTGATATCATTCTCAAATTCAACGAACTAATACTTCCGGAAATATGATTTTTCAAAGTTTTTACATAACAAATTTCGAACTCAATTTTTTTTTTATGCAGTTTCACCATACGAAGCCATTGATATCATACTCGTGTTCAACGAACTTATGCTTTAGGAGATATGATTTTTCAAAGGTTTCACATTACAAATATCGAATTCAATTTTTATAAGATGTAGTTTCATCATATGAATCCATTGATATAATTCTCAACTTCAACGTACTGATACTTTCGGGGATATGAGTTTTCAAAGTTTCTACATTACGAATTTCGAATTCAATTTTTCTTAAGATGTAGTTTCATCATATGAATCCATTGATACCATTCTCAACTTCAACGAACTAATACTTCCGGAGTTATGATTCTTCAGAGTTTTTACATAACAAATTTCGAATTCAATTTTTTTTAGACGTAGTTCCACCATACGAATCCATTGATATCATTCTCAACTTCAACGAGCTAATACTTCCAGAGATATGATTTTTCAAAGTTTTTGAATTACAAATTTCGAATTCAATTTTTGCTATGATGTAGTTTCATCTTATGAATCCATTGATATCACTCTGAACTTCAACGAACTAATACTCATAATTTCGGAGATATGATTTTTCAGGGTTTTTACATCATAAATTTCGAATTCAATTTTTTAAGATGAAGTTTCATCATAAGAGTCCATTGATATAATTTTCAACTTCAACGAACTAATACTTTTATAGATATGATATTTCAAAGTTTTCACATTACAAATTGCGAATTCAATCTATTTTAAGATGTAGTTTTATCATATGAATCCATTGATATCATTCTCAACTTCAACGAACTAATACTTTCGGAGATATCATTTTTCAAAGTTTTTACATCACAAATTTAGAATTCAATTTTTTTTTAAATGAAGTTTCATCATATGAATCCATTGATATCACTCTCAACTTAAACGAACTAATACTTCCGGAGATATGATTCTTCAAAGTTTTTACATAACAAATTTCGAATTCAATTTTTTTTAGATGTAGTTTCACCATACAAATCCATTGATATCATTCTCAACTTCAACGAGCTAATACTTCCCGAAATATGATTTTTCAAAATTTTAAAACTACAAATTTCGAATTTAATTTTTTCAAAGATGTAGTTTCATCATATGAATCCATTGATATCACTCTCAACTTCAGCGAACTAATACTTTCGGAGATATGATTTTTCAAAGTTTTTAAATTACAAATTTCGAATTCAATTTTTTTCGAGATATAGTTTCATCATATGTATTTATTGATATCATTCTCAACTTCAACGAACTAATACTTTCGGAGATATGATTTTTCAAAGTTTTTACATTATAAATTTCGAATTCAATTTTTTTTAAGATGAAGTTTCATCATATGAGTCCATTGATATCATTTTCAACTTCAACGAACTAATACTCCCGGAGATATGATTTTTCGAAGTTTTCACATTACAAATTTATAATCAAATTTTTTTTTAAGATGTGGTCTCATCATATGAATCCATTGATATCATTCTCAACTTCAACGAACTAATACTTCCGGAGATATGATTCTTCAAAGTTTTTACATAACAAATTTCGAATTCAATTTTTTTAGATGTAGTTTCACCATACGAATCCACTGATATCATTCTCAACTTCAACGAGCTAATACTTCCAGAGATATGATTTTTCAAAGTTTTTGAACTAGAAATTTCGAATTCAATTTTTTCTAAGATGTAGTTTCATCATATGAATCCATTGATATCACTCTCAACTTCAACGAACTAATACCTTCGGAGATATGATTTTTCAAAGTTTTTACATTACAAATTTCGAATTCAATTTTTTTCAAGATGTAGTTTCATCAAAAGAATTTATTGATATCATTCTCAACTTCAACGAACTTATATTTTCGGAGATATGATTTTTCAGGATTTTTACATTATAAATTTCGAATTCAATTTTTTTTAAGATGAAGTTTCATCATATGAGACCATTGATATAATTTTCAACTTCAACGAACTAATACTTTTAAAGATATGATTTTTCAAAGTTTTCACATTACAAATTGCGAATTCAATCTATTTTAAGATGTAGTTTCATCATATGAATCCATTGATATCATTCAAAAGTTTTTACATTTCAAATTTCGAATTAATTTTTTTTTTGATGTGGTTTCATCATATGAATCCATTGATATCATTCTCAACTTCAACGAACTGATACTTTTGGAGATATGATTTTTCAAAGCTTTCACATTACAAATTTCGAATCCTATTTTTTTTTAAATGTGGTTTCATCATATGAATCCATTGATATCATTCTCAACTTCAACGAACTAATACTTTCGGAGATATGATTTTTTAGAAGTTTTTACATTTCAAATTTCGAATTGATATTTTTTTAAGATGTGGTTGCATCATATGATTCCATTGATATCATTCTCAACTTCAACGAACTAATACTTTCGGAGATATGATTTTTCAAAGCTTTCACATTACAAATTTCGAATCCTATCTTTTTTTAAATGTGGTTTCATCATATGAATCCATTGATATAATTCTCAACTTCAACGAACTAATACTTTCGGAGATATGAATTTTCAAAGTTTCTACATTATGAATTTCGAATTCAATTTTTTTTAAGATGTAGTTTCATCATATGAATCCATTGATATCATCAAATTCAACGAACTAATACTTCCGGAGATATGATTTTTCAAAGTTTTTACATAACAAATTTCGAACTCAATTTTTTTTTTATGCAGTTTCACCATACGAAGCCATTGATATCATTCTCGTGTTCAACGAACTTATGCTTTAGGAGATATGATTTTTCAAAGGTTTCACATTACAAATATCGAATTCAATTTTTTTAAGATGTAGTTTCATCATATGAATCCATTGATACCATTCTCAACTTCAACGAACTAATACTTCCGGACATATGATTCTTCAGAGTTTTTACATAACAAATTTCGAATTAAATATTTTTTAGATGTAGTTTCACCATACGAATCCATTGATATCATTCTCGTGTTCAACAAACTTATGCTTCTTATGCTTTCGGAGATATGATTTTTCGAAGTTTTCACATTACAAATATCGAATTCAATTTTTATAAGATGTAGTTTCATCATATGAATCCATTGATATAATTCTCAACTTCATCGTACTGGTACTTTCGGAGATATGAATTTTCAAAGTTTCTACATTACGAATTTCGAATTCAATTTTTTTTAAGATGTAGTTTCATTATATGAATCCAATGATATCATTCTCAACTTCAACGAACTAATACTTCCGGAGATATGATTCTCCAAAGTTTTTACATAACAAATTTCGAATTCAATTTTTTTTTAAGATGTGGTTTCATCATATGAATCCATTGATATCTTTCTCAACTTCAACGAACTAATACTTTCGGAGATAAGATTTTTCAAAATTTTTACATTAGAAATTTCGAATTCAATTTTTTTTAAGATGTAGTTTCATCATATGAATCCATTGATATCATTCTCAACTTCAACGAACTAGTATTTTCGGAGATATGATTTTTCAAAGTTTTCACATTACAAATTTCGAATCCTATTTTTTTAGATGTGGTTTCATCATATGAATCCATTGATATAATTCTCAACTTCAACGAACTAATACTTCCGGAGATATGATTCTTCAAAGTTTTTATATAACAAATTTCGAATTCAATTTTTTTTAGATGTAGTTTCACCATACGAATCCATTGATATCATTCTCAACTTCAACGAGCTAATACTTCCAGATATATGATTTTTCGAAGTTTTTGAATTACAAATTTCGAATTCAATTTTTACTAAGATGTAGTTTCATCATATGAATCCATTGATATCACTCTGAACTTCAACGAACTAATACCTTTGGAGATATGATTTTTCGAAGTTTTTACATAACAAATTTCGAATTCATTTCTTTTAATATGTGGTTTCATTATATGAATCCATTGATAACATTCTCAACTTCAACGAAGTAATACTTTCGGAGTTATGATTTTTCAAAGTTTTCACATTGCAAATTAAGAATTCAATTTTTTTTCAAGATGTAGTTCCATCATATGAATCCATTGATATCATTCTCAACTTCAACGAACTAATACTTTCAGAGATATTATTTTTCAAAGTTTTTACATCACAAATTTCGAATTCAATTTTTATTTAAATGAAGTTTCATCATATGAAGCCATTGATATCATTCTCAACTTCAACGAACTAACACTCCCGGAGATATGATTTTTCAAAATTTTTGCATTAGAAATTTCGAATTCAATTTTTTTTAAGATGAAGTTTCATCATATGAGACCATTGATATCATTTTCAACATCAACGAACTAATACTTTTAAAGATATGATTTTTCAAAGTTTTCACATTACAAATTGCGAATTCAATCTATTTCAAGATGTAGGTTCATCATATGAATCCATTGATATCATTCAAAACTTTTTACATTTCAAATTTCGAATTAATTTTTTTTTAAGATGTGGTTTCATCATATAAATCCATTGATATCATTCTCAACTTTAACGAACTGATACTTTCGGAGATATGATTTTTCAAAGCTTTCACAGTACAAATTTCGAATCCAATTTTTTTTTAAATGTGGTTTCATCATATGAATCCATTGATATCATTCTCAACTTCAACGAACTAATACTTTCGGAGATATGATTTTTTAAAGGTTTTTACATTTCAAATTTCGAATTAATATTTATTTAAGATGTGGTTGCATCATATGATTCCATTGATATCATTCTCAACTTCAACGAACTAATACTTTTGGAGATATGATTTTTCAAAGCTTTCACATTACAAATTTCGAATCCTATCTTTTTTTAAATGTGGTTTCATCATATGAATCCATTGATATAATTCTCAACTTCAACGAACTAATACTTTCGGAGATATGAATTTTCAAAGTTTCTACATTATGAATTTCGAATTCAATTTTTTTTAAGATGTAGTTTCATCATATGAATCTATTGATATCATTCTCAAATTCAACGAACTAATACTTCCGGAGATATGATTTTTCAAAGTTTTTACATAACAAATTTCGAACTCAATTTTTTTTTATGCAGTTTCGCCATACGAAGCCATTGATATCATTCTCGTGTTCAACGAACTTATGCTTTAGGAGATATGATTTTTCAAAGGTTTCACATTACAAATATCGAATTCAATTTTTTTAAGATGTAGTTTCATCATATGAATCCATTGATACCATTCTCAACTTCAACGAACTAATACTTCCGGAGATATGATTCTTCAGAGTTTTTACATAACAAATTTCGAATTAAATATTTTTTAGATGTAGTTTCACCATACGAATCCATTGATATCATTCTTAACAAACTTATGCTTCTTATGCTTTCGGAGATATGATTTTTCGAAGTTTTCACATTACAAATATCGAATTCAATTTTTATAAGATGTAGTTTCATCATATGAATCCATTGATATAAATCTCAACTTCATCGTACTGGTACTTTCGGAGATATGAATTTTCAAAGTTTCTACATTACGAATTTCGAATTCAATTTTTTTTAAGATGTAGTTTCATTATATGAATCCAATGATATCATTCTCAACTTCAACGAACTAATACTTCCGGAGATGATTCTTCAAAGTTTTTACATAACAAATTTCGAATTCAATTTTTTTTTAAGATGTGGTTTCATCATATGAATCCATTGATATCTTTCTCAACTTCAACGAACTAATACTTTCGGAGATAAGATTATTCAAAATTTTTACATTAGAAATTTCGAATTCAATTTTTTTTAAGATGTAGTTTCATCATATGAATCCATTGATATCATTCTCAACTTCAACGAACTAGTATTTTCGGAGATATGATTTTTCAAAGTTTTCACATTACAAATTTCGAATCCTATTTTTTTAGATGTGGTTTCATCATATGAATCCATTGATATAATTCTCAACTTCAACGAACTAATACTTCCGGAGATATGATTCTTCAAAGTTTTTACATAACAAATTTCGAATTCAATTTTTTTTAGATGTAGTTTCACCATACGAATCCATTGATATCATTCTCAACTTCAACGAGCTAATACTTCCAGATATATGATTTTTCGAAGTTTTTGAATTACAAATTTCAAATTCAATTTTTACTAAGATGTAGTTTCAACATATGAATCCATTGATATCACTCTGAACTTCAACGAACTAATACCTTCGGAGATATGATTTTTCGAAGTTTTTACATAACAAATTTCGAATTCATTTCTTTTAATATGTGGTTTCATCATATGAATCCATTGATAACATTCTCAACTTCAACGAAGTAATACTTTCGGAGTTATGATTTTTCAAAGTTTTCACATTGCAACTTAAGAATTCAATTTTTTTTCAAGATGTAGTTCCATCATATGAATCCATTGATATCATTCTCAACTTCAACGAACTAATACTTTCAGAGATATTATTTTTCAAAGTTTTTACATCACAAATTTCGAATTCAATTTTTATTTAAATGAAGTTTCATCATATGAATCCATTGATATCATTCTCAACTTCAACGAACTAACACTCCCGGAGATATGATTTTTCAAAATTTTTGCATTAGAAATTTCGAATTCAATTTTTTTTAAGATGAAGTTTCATCATATGAGACCATTGATATCATTTTCAACATCAAAGAACTAATACTTTTAAAGATATGATTTTTCAAAGTTTTCACATTACAAATTGCGAATTCAATCTATTTTAAGATGTAGTTTCATCATATGAATCCATTGATATCATTCAAAAGTTTTTACATTTCAAATTTCGAATTAATTTTTTTTTAAGATGTGGTTTCATCATATGAATCCATTGATATCATTCTCAACTTTAACGAACTGATACTTTCGGAGATATGATTTTTCAAAGCTTTCACATTACAAATTTCGAATCCTATTTTTTTTTAAATGTGGTTTCATCATATGAATCCATTGATATCATTCTCAACTTCAACGAACTAATACTTTCGGAGATATGATTTTTTTAAAGTTTTTACATTTCAAATTTCGAATTAATATTTTTTTAAGATGTGGTTGCATCATATGATTCCATTGATATCATTCTCAACTTCAACGAACTAATACTTTTGGAGATATGATTTTTCAAAGCTTTCACATTACAAATTTCGAATCCTATCTTTTTTTAAATGTGGTTTCATCATATGAATCCATTGATATAATTCTCAACTTCAACGAACTAATACTTTCGGAGATATGAATTTTCAAAGTTTCTACATTATGAATTTCGAATTCAATTTTTTTTAAGATGTAGTTTCATCATATGAATCCATTGATATCATTCTCAAATTCAACGAACTAATACTTCCGGAGATATGATTCTTCAAAGTTTTTACATAACAAATTTCGAACTAAATTTTTTTTTATGCAGTTTCGCCATACGAAGCCATTGATATCATTCTCGTGTTCAACGAACTTATGCTTTAGGAGATATGATTTTTCAAAGGTTTCACATTACAAATATCGAATTCAATTTTTATAAGATGTAGTTTCATCATATGAATCCATTGATATAATTCTCAACTTCAACGTACTGATACTTTCGGAGATATGAGTTTTCAAACAAATTTCGAATTCAATTATTTTTAAGATATGGTTTCATCATATGAATCCATTGATATCTTTCTCAACTTCAACGAACTAATACTTTCGGAGATAAGATTTCTCAAAGTTTTCACATTACAAATTTCGAATCCTATTTTTTTAAAGATGTGGTTTCATCGTATGAATCCATTGATATAATTCTCAACTCCAACGAACTAATACTTTCAGAGGTATGAAATTTCAAAGTTTCAACATTACGAATTTCGAATTAAATTTTTTTTAAATGTAGTTTCATCATATGAATCCATTGATATCATTCTCAACATTAACGAACTGATACTTTTGGAGATATGGTTTTTCAAAGTTTTTACATTACAAATTTCGAATTAATTTTTTTTTTTGAATGTGGTTTCATCATATGAATCCATTGATATCTTTCTCAACTTCAACGAACTAATACTTTCGGAGATATGATTTTTCAAAATTTTTACATAAGAAATTTCGAATTCAATTTTTTTTAAGATGTAGTTTCATCATATGAATCCATTGATATCATTCTCAACTTCAACGAACTAATACTTTCGGAGATATAATTTTTCAAAGTTTTCACATTACAAAATTCGAATCCTATTTTTTTTTAAGATGTGGTTTCATCATATGAATCCATTGATATAATTCTCAACTTCAACGAACTAATACTTTCGGAGATATGAATTTTCAAAGTTTCAACATTACGAATTTCGAATTCAATTTTTTTTAAGGTGAAGTTTCATCATATGAATCCATTGATATCATTCATAAATTCAACGAACCAATACTTCCGGAGATATGATTTTTCAAAGTTTTTACATTACAAATTTCGAACTCAATTTTTTTTTGATGTAGTTTCACCATACGAATCCATTGATATCATTCTCGTGTTCAACAAACTTATGCTTCTTATGCTTTCGGAGATATGATTTTTCAAAGTTTTCACATTACAAATATCGAATTAAATTTTTATAAGATGTAGTTTCATCATATGAATCCATTGATATAATTCTCAACTTCAACGTACTGGTACTTTCGGAGATATGAATTTTCAAAGTTTTTACATTACGAATTTCGAATTCAATTTTTTTTAAGATGTAGTTTTATCATATGAATCCAATGATATCATTCTCAACTTCAACGAACTAATACTTCCGGAGTTATGATTCTTCAGAGTTTTTACATAACAAATTTCGAATTCAATTTTTTTTTTATGCAGTTTCACCATACGAAGCCATTGATATCATACTCGTGTTCAACGAACTTATGCTTTAGGAGATATGATTTTTCAAAGGTTTCACATTACAAATATCGAATTCAATTTTTATAAGATGTAGTTTCATCATATGAATCCATTGATATAATTCTCAACTTCAACGTACTGATACTTTCGGGGATATGAGTTTTCAAAGTTTCTACATTACGAATTTCGAATTCAATTTTTCTTAAGATGTAGTTTCATCATATGAATCCATTGATACCATTCTCAACTTCAACGAACTAATACTTCCGGAGTTATGATTCTTCAGAGTTTTTACATAACAAATTTCGAATTCAATTTTTTTTAGATGTAGTTCCACCATACGAATCCATTGATATCATTCTCAACTTCAACGAGCTAATACTTCCAGAGATATGATTTTTCAAAGTTTTTGAATTACAAATTTCGAATTCAATTTTTGCTATGATGTAGTTTCATCTTATGAATCCATTGATATCACTCTGAACTTCAACGAACTAATACTCATAATTTCGGAGATATGATTGTTCAGGGTTTTTACATCATAAATTTCGAATTCAATTTTTTAAGATGAAGTTACATCATAAGAGTCCATTGATATAATTTTCAACTTCAACGAACTAATACTTTTATAGATATGATATTTCAAAGTTTTCACATTACAAATTGCGAATTCAATCTATTTTAAGATGTAGTTTTATCATATGAATCCATTGATATCATTCTCAACTTCAACGAACTAATACTTTCGGAGATATCATTTTTCAAAGTTTTTACATCACAAATTTAGAATTCAATTTTTTTTTAAATGAAGTTTCATCATATGAATCCATTGATATCACTCTCAACTTAAACGAACTAATACTTCCGGAGATATGATTCTTCAAAGTTTTTACATAACAAATTTCGAATTCAATTTTTTTTAGATGTAGTTCCACCATACGAATCCATTGATATCATTCTCAACTTCAACGAGCTAATACTTCCAGAGATATGATTTTTCAAAGTTTTTGAATTACAAATTTCGAATTCAATTTTTGCTATGATGTAGTTTCATCTTATGAATCCATTGATATCACTCTGAACTTCAACGAACTAATACTCATAATTTCGGAGATATGATTTTTCAGGGTTTTTACATCATAAATTTCGAATTCAATTTTTTAAGATGAAGTTACATCATAAGAGTCCATTGATATAATTTTCAACTTCAACGAACTAATACTTTTATAGATATGATATTTCAAAGTTTTCACATTACAAATTGCGAATTCAATCTATTTTAAGATGTAGTTTTATCATATGAATCCATTGATATCATTCTCAACTTCAACGAACTAATACTTTCAGAGATATTATTTTTCAAAGTTTTTACATCACAAATTTCGAATTCAATTTTTATTTAAATGAAGTTTCATCATATGAATCCATTGATATCATTCTCAACTTCAACGAACTAACACTCCCGGAGATATGATTTTTCAAAATTTTTGCATTAGAAATTTCGAATTCAATTTTTTTTAAGATGAAGTTTCATCATATGAGACCATTGATATCATTTTCAACATCAAAGAACTAATACTTTTAAAGATATGATTTTTCAAAGTTTTCACATTACAAATTGCGAATTCAATCTATTTTAAGATGTAGTTTCATCATATGAATCCATTGATATCATTCAAAAGTTTTTACATTTCAAATTTCGAATTAATTTTTTTTTAAGATGTGGTTTCATCATATGAATCCATTGATATCATTCTCAACTTTAACGAACTGATACTTTCGGAGATATGATTTTTCAAAGCTTTCACATTACAAATTTCGAATCCTATTTTTTTTTAAATGTGGTTTCATCATATGAATCCATTGATATCATTCTCAACTTCAACGAACTAATACTTTCGGAGATATGATTTTTTTAAAGTTTTTACATTTCAAATTTCGAATTAATATTTTTTTAAGATGTGGTTGCATCATATGATTCCATTGATATCATTCTCAACTTCAACGAACTAATACTTTTGGAGATATGATTTTTCAAAGCTTTCACATTACAAATTTCGAATCCTATCTTTTTTTAAATGTGGTTTCATCATATGAATCCATTGATATAATTCTCAACTTCAACGAACTAATACTTTCGGAGATATGAATTTTCAAAGTTTCTACATTATGAATTTCGAATTCAATTTTTTTTAAGATGTAGTTTCATCAAATAAATCCATTGATATCATTCTCAAATTCAACGAACTAATTCTTTCAGAGATGTGATTTTTCAAATTACTACATTACAAATTTCAAATTAACTTTTTTCTAAGATGTAGTTTCATCATATAAATTCATTGATATCATTCTCAACATCAACGAACTGATACTTTCGGAGATATGATTTTTCAAAGTTTTCACATTACAAATTTCAAATAAATTTTTTTGTGAGATGTGGTTTCATCATATGAATCCATTGATATCTTTCTCAACTTCAACGAACTAATACTTTCGGAGATATGATTTTTCAAAATTTTTACATTAGAAATTTCGAATTCAATTTTTTTTAAGATGTAGTTTCATCATATGAATCCATTGATATCATTCTCAACTTCAACGAACTAATACTTTCGGAGATATTATTTTTCAAAGTTTTTACATTACAAATTTCGAATTAAATTCTATATATCAGTAACTATTCATCTGAAATTGCTGAAAGTTTGCAAGAGCCTTTAGAACCTAACTATACTGCCAAGTTTCAAGTTTTAACACGATCGGTTAAATATTGTTGGAGATTTGAGCAGACTTCTGCGAGTTCCGTAGATGGAATACCGTTGCCTCGATAAATTTTGAACAAAAGTAGATAGGGACTTGCAATTTTCAGGGTAGGTTGCGTTTCCGAATGGAAGAGTTAAGTTCGTTTTTGGGCATAATCGTTTAAAGTTTTTACATTACAAATTTAGAATTCAATTTTTTTTAAGATGTAGTTTCATCATATGAATCCATTGATATAATTCTCAACTTCAACGAACTAATACTTTCAGAGATGTGATTTTTCTAAGTTTCTACATTACAAATTTCAAATCCACTTTTTTCTAAGATGAAGTTTCATCATATGAATCCATTGATATCATTCTCAACTTCAACGAACTAATACTTCCGGAGATATGATTTTTCAAAGTTTTTACATTACAAATCTCGAATTAATTTTTTTTTAAGATGTGGTTTCATCATATGAATCCATTGATTTCATTCAAAAGTTTTTACATTTCAAATTTCGAATTATTTTTTTTTTTAAGATGTGGTTTCATCATATGAATCCATTGATATCATTCTCAGCTTCAACGAACTGATACTTTCGGAGATATGATTTTTCAAAGCTTTCACATTACAAATTTCGAATCCTATTTTTTTTGAAATGTGGTTTCATCTTATGAATCCATTGATATCATTCTCAACTTCAACGAACTAATACTTTCGGAGATATGATTTTTTAAAAGTTTTTACATTTCAAATTTCGAATTAATATTTTTTTAAGATGTGGTTGCATCATATGATTCCATTGATATCATTCTCAACTTCAACGAACTAATACTTTCGGAGATATGATTTTTCCAAGCTTTCACATTACAAATTTCGAATCCTATCTTTTTTTAAATGTGGTTTCATTATATGAATCCATTGATATAATTCTCAACTTCAACGAACTAATACTTTCGGAGATATGAATTTTCAAAGTTTCTACATTATGAATTTCGAATTCAATTTTTTTTAAGATGTAGTTTCATCATATGAATCCATTGATATCATTCTCAAATTCAACGAACTAATACTTCCGGAAATATGATTTTTCAAAGTTTTTACATAACAAATTTCGAACTCAATTTTTTTTTTATGCAGTTTCACCATACGAAGCCATTGATATCATACTCGTGTTCAACGAACTTATGCTTTAGGAGATATGATTTTTCAAAGGTTTCACATTACAAATATCGAATTCAATTTTTATAAGATGTAGTTTCATCATATGAATCCATTGATATAATTCTCAACTTCAACGTACTGATACTTTCGGGGATATGAGTTTTCAAAGTTTCTACATTACGAATTTCGAATTCAATTTTTCTTAAGATGTAGTTTCATCATATGAATCCATTGATACCATTCTCAACTTCAACGAACTAATACTTCCGGAGTTATGATTCTTCAGAGTTTTTACATAACAAATTTCGAATTCAATTTTTTTTAGACGTAGTTCCACCATACGAATCCATTGATATCATTCTCAACTTCAACGAGCTAATACTTCCAGAGATATGATTTTTCAAAGTTTTTGAATTACAAATTTCGAATTCAATTTTTGCTATGATGTAGTTTCATCTTATGAATCCATTGATATCACTCTGAACTTCAACGAACTAATACTCATAATTTCGGAGATATGATTTTTCAGGGTTTTTACATCATAAATTTCGAATTCAATTTTTTAAGATGAAGTTTCATCATAAGAGTCCATTGATATAATTTTCAACTTCAACGAACTAATACTTTTATAGATATGATATTTCAAAGTTTTCACATTACAAATTGCGAATTCAATCTATTTTAAGATGTAGTTTTATCATATGAATCCATTGATATCATTCTCAACTTCAACGAACTAATACTTTCGGAGATATCATTTTTCAAAGTTTTTACATCACAAATTTAGAATTCAATTTTTTTTTAAATGAAGTTTCATCATATGAATCCATTGATATCACTCTCAACTTAAACGAACTAATACTTCCGGAGATATGATTCTTCAAAGTTTTTACATAACAAATTTCGAATTCAATTTTTTTTAGATGTAGTTTCACCATACAAATCCATTGATATCATTCTCAACTTCAACGAGCTAATACTTCCCGAAATATGATTTTTCAAAGTTTTAAAACTACAAATTTCGAATTTAATTTTTTCAAAGATGTAGTTTCATCATATGAATCCATTGATATCACTCTCAACTTCAGCGAACTAATACTTTCGGAGATATGATTTTTCGAAGTTTTTAAATTACAAATTTCGAATTCAATTTTTTTCGAGATATAGTTTCATCATATGTATTTATTGATATCATTCTCAACTTCAACGAACTAATACTTTCGGAGATATGATTTTTCAAAGTTTTTACATTATAAATTTCGAATTCAATTTTTTTTAAGATGAAGTTTCATCATATGAGTCCATTGATATCATTTTCAACTTCAACGAACTAATACTCCCGGAGATATGATTTTTCGAAGTTTTCACATTACAAATTTATAATCAAATTTTTTTTTAAGATGTGGTCTCATCATATGAATCCATTGATATCATTCTCAACTTCAACGAACTAATACTTCCGGAGATATGATTCTTCAAAGTTTTTACATAACAAATTTCGAATTCAATTTTTTTAGATGTAGTTTCACCATACGAATCCACTGATATCATTCTCAACTTCAACGAGCTAATACTTCCAGAGATATGATTTTTCAAAGTTTTTGAACTAGAAATTTCGAATTCAATTTTTTCTAAGATGTAGTTTCATCATATGAATCCATTGATATCACTCTCAACTTCAACGAACTAATACCTTCGGAGATATGATTTTTCAAAGTTTTTACATTACAAATTTCGAATTCAATTTTTTTCAAGATGTAGTTTCATCAAAAGAATTTATTGATATCATTCTCAACTTCAACGAACTTATATTTTCGGAGATATGATTTTTCAGGATTTTTACATTATAAATTTCGAATTCAATTTTTTTTAAGATGAAGTTTCATCATATGAGACCATTGATATAATTTTCAACTTCAACGAACTAATACTTTTAAAGATATGATTTTTCAAAGTTTTCACATTACAAATTGCGAATTCAATCTATTTTAAGATGTAGTTTCATCATATGAATCCATTGATATCATTCAAAAGTTTTTACATTTCAAATTTCGAATTAATTTTTTTTTTGATGTGGTTTCATCATATGAATCCATTGATATCATTCTCAACTTCAACGAACTGATACTTTTGGAGATATGATTTTTCAAAGCTTTCACATTACAAATTTCGAATCCTATTTTTTTTTAAATGTGGTTTCATCATATGAATCCATTGATATCATTCTCAACTTCAACGAACTAATACTTTCGGAGATATGATTTTTTAGAAGTTTTTACATTTCAAATTTCGAATTGATATTTTTTTAAGATGTGGTTGCATCATATGATTCCATTGATATCATTCTCAACTTCAACGAACTAATACTTTCGGAGATATGATTTTTCAAAGCTTTCACATTACAAATTTCGAATCCTATCTTTTTTTAAATGTGGTTTCATCATATGAATCCATTGATATAATTCTCAACTTCAACGAACTAATACTTTCGGAGATATGAATTTTCAAAGTTTCTACATTATGAATTTCGAATTCAATTTTTTTTAAGATGTAGTTTCATCATATGAATCCATTGATATCATCAAATTCAACGAACTAATACTTCCGGAGATATGATTTTTCAAAGTTTTTACATAACAAATTTCGAACTCAATTTTTTTTTTATGCAGTTTCACCATACGAAGCCATTGATATCATTCTCGTGTTCAACGAACTTATGCTTTAGGAGATATGATTTTTCAAAGGTTTCACATTACAAATATCGAATTCAATTTTTTTAAGATGTAGTTTCATCATATGAATCCATTGATACCATTCTCAACTTCAACGAACTAATACTTCCGGACATATGATTCTTCAGAGTTTTTACATAACAAATTTCGAATTAAATATTTTTTAGATGTAGTTTCACCATACGAATCCATTGATATCATTCTCGTGTTCAACAAACTTATGCTTCTTATGCTTTCGGAGATATGATTTTTCGAAGTTTTCACATTACAAATATCGAATTCAATTTTTATAAGATGTAGTTTCATCATATGAATCCATTGATATAATTCTCAACTTCATCGTACTGGTACTTTCGGAGATATGAATTTTCAAAGTTTCTACATTACGAATTTCGAATTCAATTTTTTTTAAGATGTAGTTTCATTATATGAATCCAATGATATCATTCTCAACTTCAACGAACTAATACTTCCGGAGATATGATTCTCCAAAGTTTTTACATAACAAATTTCGAATTCAATTTTTTTTTAAGATGTGGTTTCATCATATGAATCCATTGATATCTTTCTCAACTTCAACGAACTAATACTTTCGGAGATAAGATTTTTCAAAATTTTTACATTAGAAATTTCGAATTCAATTTTTTTTAAGATGTAGTTTCATCATATGAATCCATTGATATCATTCTCAACTTCAACGAACTAGTATTTTCGGAGATATGATTTTTCAAAGTTTTCACATTACAAATTTCGAATCCTATTTTTTTAGATGTGGTTTCATCATATGAATCCATTGATATAATTCTCAACTTCAACGAACTAATACTTCCGGAGATATGATTCTTCAAAGTTTTTATATAACAAATTTCGAATTCAATTTTTTTTAGATGTAGTTTCACCATACGAATCCATTGATATCATTCTCAACTTCAACGAGCTAATACTTCCAGATATATGATTTTTCGAAGTTTTTGAATTACAAATTTCGAATTCAATTTTTACTAAGATGTAGTTTCATCATATGAATCCATTGATATCACTCTGAACTTCAACGAACTAATACCTTTGGAGATATGATTTTTCGAAGTTTTTACATAACAAATTTCGAATTCATTTCTTTTAATATGTGGTTTCATTATATGAATCCATTGATAACATTCTCAACTTCAACGAAGTAATACTTTCGGAGTTATGATTTTTCAAAGTTTTCACATTGCAAATTAAGAATTCAATTTTTTTTCAAGATGTAGTTCCATCATATGAATCCATTGATATCATTCTCAACTTCAACGAACTAATACTTTCAGAGATATTATTTTTCAAAGTTTTTACATCACAAATTTCGAATTCAATTTTTATTTAAATGAAGTTTCATCATATGAAGCCATTGATATCATTCTCAACTTCAACGAACTAACACTCCCGGAGATATGATTTTTCAAAATTTTTGCATTAGAAATTTCGAATTCAATTTTTTTTAAGATGAAGTTTCATCATATGAGACCATTGATATCATTTTCAACATCAACGAACTAATACTTTTAAAGATATGATTTTTCAAAGTTTTCACATTACAAATTGCGAATTCAATCTATTTCAAGATGTAGGTTCATCATATGAATCCATTGATATCATTCAAAACTTTTTACATTTCAAATTTCGAATTAATTTTTTTTTAAGATGTGGTTTCATCATATAAATCCATTGATATCATTCTCAACTTTAACGAACTGATACTTTCGGAGATATGATTTTTCAAAGCTTTCACAGTACAAATTTCGAATCCAATTTTTTTTTAAATGTGGTTTCATCATATGAATCCATTGATATCATTCTCAACTTCAACGAACTAATACTTTCGGAGATATGATTTTTTAAAGGTTTTTACATTTCAAATTTCGAATTAATATTTTTTTAAGATGTGGTTGCATCATATGATTCCATTGATATCATTCTCAACTTCAACGAACTAATACTTTTGGAGATATGATTTTTCAAAGCTTTCACATTACAAATTTCGAATCCTATTTTTTTTTAAATGTGGTTTCATCATATGAATCCATTGATATAATTCTCAACTTCAACGAACTAATACTTTCGGAGATATGAATTTTCAAAGTTTCTACATTATGAATTTCGAATTCAATTTTTTTTAAGATGTAGTTTCATCATATGAATCTATTGATATCATTCTCAAATTCAACGAACTAATACTTCCGGAGATATGATTTTTCAAAGTTTTTACATAACAAATTTCGAACTCAATTTTTTTTTATGCAGTTTCGCCATACGAAGCCATTGATATCATTCTCGTGTTCAACGAACTTATGCTTTAGGAGATATGATTTTTCAAAGGTTTCACATTACAAATATCGAATTCAATTTTTTTAAGATGTAGTTTCATCATATGAATCCATTGATACCATTCTCAACTTCAACGAACTAATACTTCCGGAGATATGATTCTTCAGAGTTTTTACATAACAAATTTCGAATTAAATATTTTTTAGATGTAGTTTCACCATACGAATCCATTGATATCATTCTTAACAAACTTATGCTTCTTATGCTTTCGGAGATATGATTTTTCGAAGTTTTCACATTACAAATATCGAATTCAATTTTTATAAGATGTAGTTTCATCATATGAATCCATTGATATAAATCTCAACTTCATCGTACTGGTACTTTCGGAGATATGAATTTTCAAAGTTTCTACATTACGAATTTCGAATTCAATTTTTTTTAAGATGTAGTTTCATTATATGAATCCAATGATATCATTCTCAACTTCAACGAACTAATACTTCCGGAGATGATTCTTCAAAGTTTTTACATAACAAATTTCGAATTCAATTTTTTTTTAAGATGTGGTTTCATCATATGAATCCATTGATATCTTTCTCAACTTCAACGAACTAATACTTTCGGAGATAAGATTATTCAAAATTTTTACATTAGAAATTTCGAATTCAATTTTTTTTAAGATGTAGTTTCATCATATGAATCCATTGATATCATTCTCAACTTCAACGAACTAGTATTTTCGGAGATATGATTTTTCAAAGTTTTCACATTACAAATTTCGAATCCTATTTTTTTAGATGTGGTTTCATCATATGAATCCATTGATATAATTCTCAACTTCAACGAACTAATACTTCCGGAGATATGATTCTTCAAAGTTTTTACATAACAAATTTCGAATTCAATTTTTTTTAGATGTAGTTTCACCATACGAATCCATTGATATCATTCTCAACTTCAACGAGCTAATACTTCCAGATATATGATTTTTCGAAGTTTTTGAATTACAAATTTCAAATTCAATTTTTACTAAGATGTAGTTTCAACATATGAATCCATTGATATCACTCTGAACTTCAACGAACTAATACCTTCGGAGATATGATTTTTCGAAGTTTTTACATAACAAATTTCGAATTCATTTCTTTTAATATGTGGTTTCATCATATGAATCCATTGATAACATTCTCAACTTCAACGAAGTAATACTTTCGGAGTTATGATTTTTCAAAGTTTTCACATTGCAACTTAAGAATTCAATTTTTTTTCAAGATGTAGTTCCATCATATGAATCCATTGATATCATTCTCAACTTCAACGAACTAATACTTTCAGAGATATTATTTTTCAAAGTTTTTACATCACAAATTTCGAATTCAATTTTTATTTAAATGAAGTTTCATCATATGAATCCATTGATATCATTCTCAACTTCAACGAACTAACACTCCCGGAGATATGATTTTTCAAAATTTTTGCATTAGAAATTTCGAATTCAATTTTTTTTAAGATGAAGTTTCATCATATGAGACCATTGATATCATTTTCAACATCAAAGAACTAATACTTTTAAAGATATGATTTTTCAAAGTTTTCACATTACAAATTGCGAATTCAATCTATTTTAAGATGTAGTTTCATCATATGAATCCATTGATATCATTCAAAAGTTTTTACATTTCAAATTTCGAATTAATTTTTTTTTAAGATGTGGTTTCATCATATGAATCCATTGATATCATTCTCAACTTTAACGAACTGATACTTTCGGAGATATGATTTTTCAAAGCTTTCACATTACAAATTTCGAATCCTATTTTTTTTTAAATGTGGTTTCATCATATGAATCCATTGATATCATTCTCAACTTCAACGAACTAATACTTTCGGAGATATGATTTTTTTAAAGTTTTTACATTTCAAATTTCGAATTAATATTTTTTTAAGATGTGGTTGCATCATATGATTCCATTGATATCATTCTCAACTTCAACGAACTAATACTTTTGGAGATATGATTTTTCAAAGCTTTCACATTACAAATTTCGAATCCTATCTTTTTTTAAATGTGGTTTCATCATATGAATCCATTGATATAATTCTCAACTTCAACGAACTAATACTTTCGGAGATATGAATTTTCAAAGTTTCTACATTATGAATTTCGAATTCAATTTTTTTTAAGATGTAGTTTCATCATATGAATCCATTGATATCATTCTCAAATTCAACGAACTAATACTTCCGGAGATATGATTCTTCAAAGTTTTTACATAACAAATTTCGAACTAAATTTTTTTTTATGCAGTTTCGCCATACGAAGCCATTGATATCATTCTCGTGTTCAACGAACTTATGCTTTAGGAGATATGATTTTTCAAAGGTTTCACATTACAAATATCGAATTCAATTTTTATAAGATGTAGTTTCATCATATGAATCCATTGATATAATTCTCAACTTCAACGTACTGATACTTTCGGAGATATGAGTTTTCAAACAAATTTCGAATTCAATTATTTTTAAGATATGGTTTCATCATATGAATCCATTGATATCTTTCTCAACTTCAACGAACTAATACTTTCGGAGATAAGATTTCTCAAAGTTTTCACATTACAAATTTCGAATCCTATTTTTTTAAAGATGTGGTTTCATCGTATGAATCCATTGATATAATTCTCAACTCCAACGAACTAATACTTTCAGAGGTATGAAATTTCAAAGTTTCAACATTACGAATTTCGAATTAAATTTTTTTTAAATGTAGTTTCATCATATGAATCCATTGATATCATTCTCAACATTAACGAACTGATACTTTTGGAGATATGGTTTTTCAAAGTTTTTACATTACAAATTTCGAATTAATTTTTTTTTTTGAATGTGGTTTCATCATATGAATCCATTGATATCTTTCTCAACTTCAACGAACTAATACTTTCGGAGATATGATTTTTCAAAATTTTTACATAAGAAATTTCGAATTCAATTTTTTTTAAGATGTAGTTTCATCATATGAATCCATTGATATCATTCTCAACTTCAACGAACTAATACTTTCGGAGATATAATTTTTCAAAGTTTTCACATTACAAAATTCGAATCCTATTTTTTTTTAAGATGTGGTTTCATCATATGAATCCATTGATATAATTCTCAACTTCAACGAACTAATACTTTCGGAGATATGAATTTTCAAAGTTTCAACATTACGAATTTCGAATTCAATTTTTTTTAAGGTGAAGTTTCATCATATGAATCCATTGATATCATTCTCAACTTCAACGAACTAGTATTTTCGGAGATATGATTTTTCAAAGTTTTCACATTACAAATTTCGAATCCTATTTTTTTAGATGTGGTTTCATCATATGAATCCATTGATATAATTCTCAACTTCAACGAACTAATACTTCCGGAGATATGATTCTTCAAAGTTTTTACATAACAAATTTCGAATTCAATTTTTTTTAGATGTAGTTTCACCATACGAATCCATTGATATCATTCTCAACTTCAACGAGCTAATACTTCCAGATATATGATTTTTCGAAGTTTTTGAATTACAAATTTCAAATTCAATTTTTACTAAGATGTAGTTTCAACATATGAATCCATTGATATCACTCTGAACTTCAACGAACTAATACCTTCGGAGATATGATTTTTCGAAGTTTTTACATAACAAATTTCGAATTCATTTCTTTTAATATGTGGTTTCATCATATGAATCCATTGATAACATTCTCAACTTCAACGAAGTAATACTTTCGGAGTTATGATTTTTCAAAGTTTTCACATTGCAACTTAAGAATTCAATTTTTTTTCAAGATGTAGTTCCATCATATGAATCCATTGATATCATTCTCAACTTCAACGAACTAATACTTTCAGAGATATTATTTTTCAAAGTTTTTACATCACAAATTTCGAATTCAATTTTTATTTAAATGAAGTTTCATCATATGAATCCATTGATATCATTCTCAACTTCAACGAACTAACACTCCCGGAGATATGATTTTTCAAAATTTTTGCATTAGAAATTTCGAATTCAATTTTTTTTAAGATGAAGTTTCATCATATGAGACCATTGATATCATTTTCAACATCAAAGAACTAATACTTTTAAAGATATGATTTTTCAAAGTTTTCACATTACAAATTGCGAATTCAATCTATTTTAAGATGTAGTTTCATCATATGAATCCATTGATATCATTCTCAACTTCAACGAACTAATACTTTCAGAGATATTATTTTTCAAAGTTTTTACATCACAAATTTCGAATTCAATTTTTATTTAAATGAAGTTTCATCATATGAATCCATTGATATCATTCTCAACTTCAACGAACTAACACTCCCGGAGATATGATTTTTCAAAATTTTTGCATTAGAAATTTCGAATTCAATTTTTTTTAAGATGAAGTTTCATCATATGAGACCATTGATATCATTTTCAACATCAAAGAACTAATACTTTTAAAGATATGATTTTTCAAAGTTTTCACATTACAAATTGCGAATTCAATCTATTTTAAGATGTAGTTTCATCATATGAATCCATTGATATCATTCAAAAGTTTTTACATTTCAAATTTCGAATTAATTTTTTTTTAAGATGTGGTTTCATCATATGAATCCATTGATATCATTCTCAACTTTAACGAACTGATACTTTCGGAGATATGATTTTTCAAAGCTTTCACATTACAAATTTCGAATCCTATTTTTTTTTAAATGTGGTTTCATCATATGAATCCATTGATATCATTCTCAACTTCAACGAACTAATACTTTCGGAGATATGATTTTTTTAAAGTTTTTACATTTCAAATTTCGAATTAATATTTTTTTAAGATGTGGTTGCATCATATGATTCCATTGATATCATTCTCAACTTCAACGAACTAATACTTTTGGAGATATGATTTTTCAAAGCTTTCACATTACAAATTTCGAATCCTATCTTTTTTGGCGCTCTAGTTCCTCGGAACTGAGTGCTTATCAATTTGCCCAAATGTCTGTAATTTTCGAATTTTTCGATGAAAATGGTCTCAAACGATTTGGTTCAACTCACTGATCAAGAATCCGTGGTCGAAATTCATTCTGTCCGGCCGTCCGGCCCGCCGGTCCGGCCGGCCGGTCAGGCCGTAGGCACGATAACTCTCGAACGGAATGAGGTAGACAGTTGAAATTTTCAGAGTATGTTTGAGGGATAAATATCTCGGCTAAGTTCATTATTGGGCAAAATCGGACAGATGAACAAATTTCAAATTAAATTTTTTTCAATGAGCAGTTTTACCATAAGAATCCATTCATATCATTTTTAACTCTAACAAACTAATACTTTCGGAGATATGATTTTTCAAAATTTCAATGATAGAATTATTCTGTGGCTATTCTATGAATTGTTATAATGTCAACTTTGACGTTGTCTCATTGTAATTCATTCCAGTAATGGTATCAATATGAGAATTAGAATATTATCATACTTTTACTGGTTGATATTTTCATGCCGATGGTCAATCCATATGATGATGGGAATGGTAATGGTAAGTTAATAATATTGAGTTCAGAATATCTCCAATAAAAACAAAACTGGAATTGAGGAATGAATATCTCGGATCAGTTCGTTGTTGGGTAGAATTCGTCTAGTGGTTTTGGATTGATAATTTTTGGCACTCTTGTTGAATTTAAATTCTTCTATGATGTTTGAATTCAATTTCTGCTAAGTTGAAGTTCTAAATTTCAATAATGAATCGTACTTCTGTTTTCACAGAATGCTATAATTATTCTATCTCATACTCGTACATTTCATCCTGTTCTATAAGAGAGAGTCAAATTCATTTCAGCTATTTTAATTTGGTTTCTTCCATGGTGCAGTTCTCAGATTGCTCATTTAATCTTGATAAATAAACTATTATTTGAATTGAATTTCCTTTATGATGCAGTTCTATCATAAGAATACATTGATATAATTCTCAACTCTGAGAAACCAATACTTTCGGAGATATAATTTGTCTGTTTGAACTAGAGCGCCAGAAAGCTCCTGTCCACAGGGCTTGTTTAAATGTGGTTTCATCATATGAATCCATTGATATAATTCTCAACTTCAACGAACTAATACTTTCGGAGATATGAATTTTCAAAGTTTCTACATTATGAATTTCGAATTCAATTTTTTTTAAGATGTAGTTTCATCATATGAATCCATTGATATCATTCTCAAATTCAACGAACTAATACTTCCGGAGATATGATTCTTCAAAGTTTTTACATAACAAATTTCGAACTAAATTTTTTTTTATGCAGTTTCGCCATACGAAGCCATTGATATCATTCTCGTGTTCAACGAACTTATGCTTTAGGAGATATGATTTTTCAAAGGTTTCACATTACAAATATCGAATTCAATTTTTATAAGATGTAGTTTCATCATATGAATCCATTGATATAATTCTCAACTTCAACGTACTGATACTTTCGGAGATATGAGTTTTCAAACAAATTTCGAATTCAATTATTTTTAAGATATGGTTTCATCATATGAATCCATTGATATCTTTCTCAACTTCAACGAACTAATACTTTCGGAGATAAGATTTCTCAAAGTTTTCACATTACAAATTTCGAATCCTATTTTTTTAAAGATGTGGTTTCATCGTATGAATCCATTGATATAATTCTCAACTCCAACGAACTAATACTTTCAGAGGTATGAAATTTCAAAGTTTCAACATTACGAATTTCGAATTAAATTTTTTTTAAATGTAGTTTCATCATATGAATCCATTGATATCATTCTCAACATTAACGAACTGATACTTTTGGAGATATGGTTTTTCAAAGTTTTTACATTACAAATTTCGAATTAATTTTTTTTTTTGAATGTGGTTTCATCATATGAATCCATTGATATCTTTCTCAACTTCAACGAACTAATACTTTCGGAGATATGATTTTTCAAAATTTTTACATAAGAAATTTCGAATTCAATTTTTTTTAAGATGTAGTTTCATCATATGAATCCATTGATATCATTCTCAACTTCAACGAACTAATACTTTCGGAGATATAATTTTTCAAAGTTTTCACATTACAAAATTCGAATCCTATTTTTTTTTAAGATGTGGTTTCATCATATGAATCCATTGATATAATTCTCAACTTCAACGAACTAATACTTTCGGAGATATGAATTTTCAAAGTTTCAACATTACGAATTTCGAATTCAATTTTTTTTAAGGTGAAGTTTCATCATATGAATCCATTGATATCATTCATAAATTCAACGAACCAATACTTCCGGAGATATGATTTTTCAAAGTTTTTACATTACAAATTTCGAACTCAATTTTTTTTTGATGTAGTTTCACCATACGAATCCATTGATATCATTCTCGTGTTCAACAAACTTATGCTTCTTATGCTTTCGGAGATATGATTTTTCAAAGTTTTCACATTACAAATATCGAATTAAATTTTTATAAGATGTAGTTTCATCATATGAATCCATTGATATAATTCTCAACTTCAACGTACTGGTACTTTCGGAGATATGAATTTTCAAAGTTTTTACATTACGAATTTCGAATTCAATTTTTTTTAAGATGTAGTTTTATCATATGAATCCAATGATATCATTCTCAACTTCAACGAACTAATACTTCCGGAGTTATGATTCTTCAGAGTTTTTACTTAACAAATTTCGAATTCAATTTTTTTTTTATGCGGTTTCACCATACGAAGCCATTGATATCATACTCGTGTTCAACGAACTTATGCTTTAGGAGATATGATTTTTCAAAGGTTTCACATTACAAATATCGAATTCAATTTTGATAAGATGTAGTTTCATCATATGAATCCATTGATATAATTCTCAACTTCAACGTACTGATACTTTCGGGGATATGAGTTTTCAAAGTTTCTACATTACGAATTTCGAATTCAATTTTTCTTAAGATGTAGTTTCATCATATGAATCCATTGATACCATTCTCAACTTCAACGAACTAATACTTCCGGAGTTATGATTCTTCAGAGTTTTTACATAACAAATTTCGAATTCAATTTTTTTTAGATGTAGTTCCACCATACGAATCCATTGATATCATTCTCAACTTCAACGAGCTAATACTTCCAGAGATATGATTTTTCAAAGTTTTTGAATTACAAATTTCGAATTCAATTTTTGCTATGATGTAGTTTCATCTTATGAATCCATTGATATCACTCTGAACTTCAACGAACTAATACTCATAATTTCGGAGATATGATTTTTCAGGGTTTTTACATCATAAATTTCGAATTCAATTTTTTAAGATGAAGTTACATCATAAGAGTCCATTGATATAATTTTCAACTTCAACGAACTAATACTTTTATAGATATGATATTTCAAAGTTTTCACATTACAAATTGCGAATTCAATCTATTTTAAGATGTAGTTTTATCATATGAATCCATTGATATCATTCTCAACTTCAACGAACTAATACTTTCGGAGATATCATTTTTCAAAGTTTTTACATCACAAATTTAGAATTCAATTTTTTTTTAAATGAAGTTTCATCATATGAATCCATTGATATCACTCTCAACTTAAACGAACTAATACTTCCGGAGATATGATTCTTCAAAGTTTTTACATAACAAATTTCGAATTCAATTTTTTTTAGATGTAGTTTCACCATACAAATCCATTGATATCATTCTCAACTTCAACGAGCTAATACTTCCCGAAATATGATTTTTCAAAGTTTTAAAACTACAAATTTCGAATTTAATTTTTTCAAAGATGTAGTTTCATCATATGAATCCATTGATATCACTCTCAAATTCAGCGAACTAATACTTTCGGAGATATGATTTTTCAAAGTTTTTAAATTACAAATTTCGAATTCAATTTTTTTCAAGATATAGTTTCATCATATGTATTTATTGATATCATTCTCAACTTCAACGAACTAATACTTTCGGAGATATGATTTTTCAAAGTTTTTACATTATAAATTTCGAATTCAATTTTTTTTAAGATGAAGTTTCATCATATGAGTCCATTGATATCATTTTCAACTTCAACGAACTAATACTCCCGGAGATATGATTTTTCGAAGTTTTCACATTACAAATTTCGAATCAAATTTTTTTTTAAGATGTGGTCTCATCATATGAATCCATTGATATCATTCTCAACTTCAACGAACTAATACTTCCGGAGATATGATTCTTCAAAGTTTTTACATAACAAATTTCGAATTCAATTTTTTTAGATGTAGTTTCACCATACGAATCCACTGATATCATTCTCAACTTCAACGAGCTAATACTTCCAGAGATATGATTTTTCAAAGTTTTTGAACTAGAAATTTCGAATTCAATTTTTTCTAAGATGTAGTTTCATCATATGAATCCATTGATATCACTCTCAACTTCAACGAACTAATACCTTCGGAGATATGATTTTTCAAAGTTTTTACATTACAAATTTCGAATTCAATTTTTTTCAAGATGTAGTTTCATCAAAAGAATTTATTGATATCATTCTCAACTTCAACGAACTTATATTTTCGGAGATATGATTTTTCAGGATTTTTACATTATAAATTTCGAATTCAATTTTTTTTAAGATGAAGTTTCATCATATGAGACCATTGATATAATTTTCAACTTCAACGAACTAATACTTTTAAAGATATGATTTTTCAAAGTTTTCACATTACAAATTGCGAATTCAATCTATTTTAAGATGTAGTTTCATCATATGAATCCATTGATATCATTCAAAAGTTTTTACATTTCAAATTTCGAATTAATTTTTTTTTTGATGTGGTTTCATCATATGAATCCATTGATATCATTCTCAACTTCAACGAACTGATACTTTCGGAGATATGATTTTTCAAAGCTTTCACATTACAAATTTCGAATCCTATTTTTTTTTAAATGTGGTTTCATCATATGAATCCATTGATATCATTCTCAACTTCAACGAACTAATACTTTCGGAGATATGATTTTTTAGAAGTTTTTACATTTCAAATTTCGAATTAATATTTTTTTAAGATGTGGTTGCATCATATGATTCCATTGATATCATTCTCAACTTCAACGAACTAATACTTTCGGAGATATGATTTTTCAAATCTTTCACATTACAAATTTCGAATCCTATCTTTTTTTAAATGTGGTTTCATCATATGAATCCATTGATATAATTCTCAACTTCAACGAACTAATACTTTCGGAGATATGAATTTTCAAAGTTTCTACATTATGAATTTCGAATTCAATTTTTTTTAAGATGTAGTTTCATCATATGAATCCATTGATATCATCAAATTCAACGAACTAATACTTCCGGAGATATGATTTTTCAAAGTTTTTACATAACAAATTTCGAACTCAATTTTTTTTTTATGCAGTTTCACCATACGAAGCCATTGATATCATTCTCGTGTTCAACGAACTTATGCTTTAGGAGATATGATTTTTCAAAGGTTTCACATTACAAATATCGAACTCAATTTTTTTAAGATGTAGTTTCATCATATGAATCCATTGATACCATTCTCAACTTCAACGAACTAATACTTCCGGAGATATGATTCTTCAGAGTTTTTACATAACAAATTTCGAATTAAATATTTTTTAGATGTAGTTTCACCATACGAATCCATTGATATCATTCTCGTGTTCAACAAACTTATGCTTCTTATGCTTTCGGAGATATGATTTTTCGAAGTTTTCACATTACAAATATCGAATTCAATTTTTATAAGATGAAGTTTCATCATATGAATCCATTGATATAATTCTCAACTTCATCGTACTGGTACTTTCGGAGATATGAATTTTCAAAGTTTCTACATTACGAATTTCGAATTCAATTTTTTTTAAGATGTAGTTTCATTATATGAATCCAATGATATCATTCTCAACTTCAACGAACTAATACTTCCGGAGATATGATTCTTCAAAGTTTTTACATAACAAATTTCGAATTCAATTTTTTTTTAAGATGTGGTTTCATCATATGAATCCATTGATATCTTTCTCAACTTCAACGAACTAATACTTTCGGAGATAAGATTTTTCAAAATTTTTACATTAGAAATTTCGAATTCAATTTTTTTTAAGATGTAGTTTCATCATATGAATCCATTGATATCATTCTCAACTTCAACGAACTAGTATTTTCGGAGATATGATTTTTCAAAGTTTTCACATTACAAATTTCGAATCCTATTTTTTTAGATGTGGTTTCATCATCTGAATCCATTGATATAATTCTCAACTTCAACGAACTAATACTTCCGGAGATATGATTCTTCAAAGTTTTTATATAACATATTTCGAATTCAATTTTTTTTAGATGTAGTTTCACCATACGAATCCATTGATATCATTCTCAACTTCAACGAGCTAATACTTCCAGATATATGATTTTTCGAAGTTTTTGAATTACAAATTTCGAATTCAATTTTTACTAAGATGTAGTTTCATCATATGAATCCATTGATATCACTCTGAACTTCAACGAACTAATACCTTCGGAGATATGATTTTTCGAAGTTTTTACATAACAAATTTCGAATTCATTTCTTTTAATATGTGGTTTCATTATATGAATCCATTGATAACATTCTCAACTTCAACGAAGTAATACTTTCGGAGTTATGATTTTTCAAAGTTTTCACATTGCAAATTAAGAATTCAATTTTTTTTTCAAGATGTAGTTCCATCATATGAATCCATTGATATCATTCTCAACTTCAACGAATTAATACTTTCAGAGATATTATTTTTCAAAGTTTTTACATCACAAATTTCGAATTCAATTTTTATTTAAATGAAGTTTCATCATATGAATCCATTGATATCATTCTCAACTTCAACGAACTAACACTCCCGGAGATATGATTTTTCAAAATTTTTGCATTAGAAATTTCGAATTCAATTTTTTTTAATATGAAGTTTCATCATATGAGACCATTGATATCATTTTCAACATCAACGAACTAATACTTTTAAAGATATGATTTTTCAAAGTTTTCACATTACAAATTGCGAATTCAATCTATTTCAAGATGTAGTTTCATCATATGAATCCATTGATATCATTCAAAAGTTTTTACATTTCAAATTTCGAATTAATTTTTTTTTAAGATGTGGTTTCATCATATGAATCCATTGATATCATTCTCAACTTTAACGAACTGATACTTTCGGAGATATGATTTTTCAAAGCTTTCACAGTACAAATTTCGAATCCAATTTTTTTTTAAATGTGGTTTCATCATATGAATCCATTGATATCATTCTCAACTTCAACGAACTAATACTTTCGGAGATATGATTTTTTAAAGGTTTTTACATTTCAAATTTCGAATTAATATTTTTTTAAGATGTGGTTGCATCATATGATTCCATTGATATCATTCTCAACTTCAACGAACTAATAATAATAATAATAATAATTTATTTCATCCTTTCAGACACTTTTACAATGTATAGGACATGTTAAGGTTATAGATAACTCAATATTAAATAAAATTTAAAAAGCAAGAGAAAAAAAGAGTGAACAATAAAAAAATCAAAATGAACACAAAAGATACTCATCCACACTATAAAAGCAGTGTCTTAGTAATAACAATTTCATTTCCCTTTTGAACTGCCCATCATTCATAATTTTGTATTCGTTTGGCAATTTATTATAAAGTTTTATACCTGTGAAAGAAGGTGACAATTCATATTTGGTAGTATTATGTCTTGGTATGCACAGTATATTATTATGTCTCGTCTCATAATTGTGGAAATCAGAACACTTATTTTGCGAATAAATATTCAGACGTATATAAAGGAGACACTGTAAAATATATATAGAGGGAAATGTCAGAATCTTATGTTCCCTGAAAACTGGTCTACATGAATTACGAGGTCTTAAGTTATAAATTAGCCGAATGGTTTTTTTCTGGGCTCTAAATGCACGAATGCTTGTAGTTGAGTTACCCCATAAAACCACGTTATAGCTTAAATGGCTGTAAACCATACTATAGTAAATCCCTAGCAGAGCATCAGCAGGAAGTGCACTCTTGAGACGCAATAATGCATAGTATGAACTATTAATTTTTTTGCAAACATGGTTAACATGATATTGCCATCTCAAATTTGGGTCCAAATACAAGCCCAGGAATTTCACATATTCAGTCGACTGTAAATCACCACTCTGATGTTGAACAACAAAAGGTTCGGTAGCTTGATCACGAATTTGAAATTTCATGATTTCGGTCTTTTTTAAGTTTGCAATCATTGAATTCTTTTGACACCAATTAATAAAGCTCTGGATTACAGTTTCACAGAGTGATTTAAGTTCAAGTAAACTACCTGCTCTGATTGCAACTGAAGTATCGTCAGCAAAAAGAGTTATGACAGAGGCTTTAATATGATCTGGCAACTCATTAATAAAAAGTAAAAAGAGCAGCGGTCCAAGAACGGATCCCTGAGGTACGCCCAGATTGGTCACATATTCATGAGATTCACAGTTGTTGAGTCGAACAAACATTTTTCTGTTGGTGAGATAACTATCGATCCAATCCAGAAATATACCCCGGAAACCCATCTGATACAACTTGTCCAGGACGAAACCGCGGCTGAGGCAGTCGAAAGCCCGAGAAAGGTCGAAGAATAAACCAGCAACATATGACCCACCATCTAAACAGTTGTAGATGAACTCAACAAATTCGCAGCTGGCAGTCTGAGTGGATCGACCAATTCTGAATCCGTGCTGTCTACCACTTAGTATGGAAAAGTGTGATATGTAATCATACATTCGCTTATATACAATCCTTTCGAACACCTTGGACAGCTGACTCAAAATGGATATTGGACGGTAATTTGCCATATTATCGGTATCACCTTTCTTGTGAATAGGTAAGATCCTAGCTAACTTGAGTACAGATGGAAAATGGCCAGTGGAAACCGATTCGTTCACGAGATCAGCTAAATGTTCGGCAATGAGCGGGCAAATTGATTTTAAAATTCTGGTTGATATTCCGTCATGACCAGCGCCACTACAATTCCTCAAACTACCCACGGTGGACAAGACTTCCTCCGGCAGCACAGGAAAGAAAAAGAAATTATGATTTTTCAAAGCTTTCACATTACAAATTTCGAATCCTATCTTTTTTTAAATGTGGTTTCATCATATGAATCCATTGATATAATTCTCAACTTCAACGAACTAATACTTTCGGAGATATGAATTTTCAAAGTTTCTACATTATGAATTTCGAATTCAATTTTTTTTAAGATGTAGTTTCATCATATGAATCTATTGATATCATTCTCAAATTCAACGAACTAATACTTCCGGAGATATGATTTTTCAAAGTTTTTACATAACAAATTTCGAACTCAATTTTTTTTATGCAGTTTCGCCATACGAAGCCATTGATATCATTCTCGTGTTCAACGAACTTATGCTTTAGGAGATATGATTTTTCAAAGGTTTCACATTACAAATATCGAATTCAATTTTTTTAAGATGTAGTTTCATCATATGAATCCATTGATACCATTCTCAACTTCAACGAACTAATACTTCCGGAGATATGATTCTTCAGAGTTTTTACATAACAAATTTCGAATTAAATATTTTTTAGATGTAGTTTCACCATACGAATCCATTGATATCATTCTTGTGTTCAACAAACTTATGCTTCTTATGCTTTCGGAGATATGATTTTTCGAAGTTTTCACATTACAAATATCGAATTCAATTTTTATAAGATGTAGTTTCATCATATGAATCCATTGATATAAATCTCAACTTCATCGTACTGGTACTTTCGGAGATATGAATTTTCAAAGTTTCTACATTACGAATTTCGAATTCAATTTTTTTTAAGATGTAGTTTCATTATATGAATCCAATGATATCATTCTCAACTTCAACGAACTAATACTTCCGGAGATGATTCTTCAAAGTTTTTACATAACAAATTTCGAATTCAATTTTTTTTTAAGATGTGGTTTCATCATATGAATCCATTGATATCTTTCTCAACTTCAACGAACTAATACTTTCGGAGATAAGATTTTTCAAAATTTTTACATTAGAAATTTCGAATTCAATTTTTTTTAAGATGTAGTTTCATCATATGAATCCATTGATATCATTCTCAACTTCAACGAACTAGTATTTTCGGAGATATGATTTTTCAAAGTTTTCACATTACAAATTTCGAATCCTATTTTTTTAGATGTGGTTTCATCATATGAATCCATTGATATAATTCTCAACTTCAACGAACTAATACTTCCGGAGATATGATTCTTCAAAGTTTTTACATAACAAATTTCGAATTCAATTTTTTTTAGATGTAGTTTCACCATACGAATCCATTGATATCATTCTCAACTTCAACGAGCTAATACTTCCAGATATATGATTTTTCGAAGTTTTTGAATTACAAATTTCAAATTCAATTTTTACTAAGATGTAGTTTCAACATATGAATCCATTGATATCACTCTGAACTTCAACGAACTAATACCTTCGGAGATATGATTTTTCGAAGTTTTTACATAACAAATTTCGAATTCATTTCTTTTAATATGTGGTTTCATCATATGAATCCATTGATAACATTCTCAACTTCAACGAAGTAATACTTTCGGAGTTATGATTTTTCAAAATTTTCACATTGCAACTTAAGAATTCAATTTTTTTTCAAGATGTAGTTCCATCATATGAATCCATTGATATCATTCTCAACTTCAACGAACTAATACTTTCAGAGATATTATTTTTCAAAGTTTTTACATCACAAATTTCGAATTCAATTTTTATTTAAATGAAGTTTCATCATATGAATCCATTGATATCATTCTCAACTTCAACGAACTAACACTCCCGGAGATATGATTTTTCAAAATTTTTGCATTAGAAATTTCGAATTCAATTTTTTTTAAGATGAAGTTTCATCATATGAGACCATTGATATCATTTTCAACATCAAAGAACTAATACTTTTAAAGATATGATTTTTCAAAGTTTTCACATTACAAATTGCGAATTCAATCTATTTTAAGATGTAGTTTCATCATATGAATCCATTGATATCATTCAAAAGTTTTTACATTTCAAATTTCGAATTAATTTTTTTTTAAGATGTGGTTTCATCATATGAATCCATTGATATCATTCTCAACTTTAACGAACTGATACTTTCGGAGATATGATTTTTCAAAGCTTTCACATTACAAATTTTGAATCCTATTTTTTTTTAAATGTGGTTTCATCATATGAATCCATTGATATCATTCTCAACTTCAACGAACTAATACTTTCGGAGATATGATTTTTTTAAAGTTTTTACATTTCAAATTTCGAATTAATATTTTTTTAAGATGTGGTTGCATCATATGATTCCATTGATATCATTCTCAACTTCAACGAACTAATACTTTTGGAGATATGATTTTTCAAAGCTTTCACATTACAAATTTCGAATCCTATCTTTTTTTAAATGTGGTTTCATCATATGAATCCATTGATATAATTCTCAACTTCAACGAACTAATACTTTCGGAGATATGAATTTTCAAAGTTTCTACATTATGAATTTCGAATTCAATTTTTTTTAAGATGTAGTTTCATCATATGAATCCATTGATATCATTCTCAAATTCAACGAACTAATACTTCCGGAGATATGATTCTTCAAAGTTTTTACATAACAAATTTCGAACTAAATTTTTTTTTATGCAGTTTCGCCATACGAAGCCATTGATATCATTCTCGTGTTCAACGAACTTATGCTTTAGGAGATATGATTTTTCAAAGGTTTCACATTACAAATATCGAATTCAATTTTTATAAGATGTAGTTTCATCATATGAATCCATTGATATAATTCTCAACTTCAACGTACTGATACTTTCGGAGATATGAGTTTTCAAACAAATTTCGAATTCAATTATTTTTAAGATATGGTTTCATCATATGAATCCATTGATATCTTTCTCAACTTCAACGAACTAATACTTTCGGAGATAAGATTTCTCAAAGTTTTCACATTACAAATTTCGAATCCTATTTTTTTAAAGATGTGGTTTCATCGTATGAATCCATTGATATAATTCTCAACTCCAACGAACTAATACTTTCAGAGGTATGAATTTTCAAAGTTTCAACATTACGAATTTCGAATTAAATTTTTTTTAAATGTAGTTTCATCATATGAATCCATTGATATCATTCTCAACATTAACGAACTGATACTTTTGGAGATATGGTTTTTCAAAGTTTTTACATTACAAATTTCGAATTAATTTTTTTTTTTGAATGTGGTTTCATCATATGAATCCATTGATATCTTTCTCAACTTCAACGAACTAATACTTTCGGAGATATGATTTTTCAAAATTTTTACATAAGAAATTTCGAATTTAATTTTTTTTAAGATGTAGTTTCATCATATGAATCCATTGATATCATTCTCAACTTCAACGAACTAATACTTTCGGAGATATAATTTTTCAAAGTTTTCACATTACAAAATTTGAATCCTATTTTTTTTTAAGATGTGGTTTCATCATATGAATCCATTGATATAATTCTCAACTTCAACGAACTAATACTTTCGGAGATATGAATTTTCAAAGTTTCAACATTACGAATTTCGAATTCAATTTTTTTTAAGATGAAGTTTCATCATATGAATCCATTGATATCATTCATAAATTCAACGAACCAATACTTCCGGAGATATGATTTTTCAAAGTTTTTACATTACAAATTTCGAACTCAATTTTTTTTTTGATGTAGTTTCACCATACGAATCCATTGATATCATTCTCGTGTTCAACAAACTTATGCTTCTTATGCTTTCGGAGATATGATTTTTCAAAGTTTTCACATTACAAATATCGAATTCAATTTTTATAAGATGTAGTTTCATCATATGAATCTATTGATATCATTCTCAAATTCAACGAACTAATACTTCCGGAGATATGATTTTTCAAAGTTTTTACATAACAAATTTCGAACTCAATTTTTTTTATGCAGTTTCGCCATACGAAGCCATTGATATCATTCTCGTGTTCAACGAACTTATGCTTTAGGAGATATGATTTTTCAAAGGTTTCACATTACAAATATCGAATTCAATTTTTTTAAGATGTAGTTTCATCATATGAATCCATTGATACCATTCTCAACTTCAACGAACTAATACTTCCGGAGATATGATTCTTCAGAGTTTTTACATAACAAATTTCGAATTAAATATTTTTTAGATGTAGTTTCACCATACGAATCCATTGATATCATTCTTGTGTTCAACAAACTTATGCTTCTTATGCTTTCGGAGATATGATTTTTCGAAGTTTTCACATTACAAATATCGAATTCAATTTTTATAAGATGTAGTTTCATCATATGAATCCATTGATATAAATCTCAACTTCATCGTACTGGTACTTTCGGAGATATGAATTTTCAAAGTTTCTACATTACGAATTTCGAATTCAATTTTTTTTAAGATGTAGTTTCATTATATGAATCCAATGATATCATTCTCAACTTCAACGAACTAATACTTCCGGAGATGATTCTTCAAAGTTTTTACATAACAAATTTCGAATTCAATTTTTTTTTAAGATGTGGTTTCATCATATGAATCCATTGATATCTTTCTCAACTTCAACGAACTAATACTTTCGGAGATAAGATTTTTCAAAATTTTTACATTAGAAATTTCGAATTCAATTTTTTTTAAGATGTAGTTTCATCATATGAATCCATTGATATCATTCTCAACTTCAACGAACTAGTATTTTCGGAGATATGATTTTTCAAAGTTTTCACATTACAAATTTCGAATCCTATTTTTTTAGATGTGGTTTCATCATATGAATCCATTGATATAATTCTCAACTTCAACGAACTAATACTTCCGGAGATATGATTCTTCAAAGCTTTTACATAACAAATTTCGAATTCAATTTTTTTTAGATGTAGTTTCACCATACGAATCCATTGATATCATTCTCAACTTCAACGAGCTAATACTTCCAGATATATGATTTTTCGAAGTTTTTGAATTACAAATTTCAAATTCAATTTTTACTAAGATGTAGTTTCAACATATGAATCCATTGATATCACTCTGAACTTCAACGAACTAATACCTTCGGAGATATGATTTTTCGAAGTTTTTACATAACAAATTTCGAATTCATTTCTTTTAATATGTGGTTTCATCATATGAATCCATTGATAACATTCTCAACTTCAACGAAGTAATACTTTCGGAGTTATGATTTTTCAAAATTTTCACATTGCAACTTAAGAATTCAATTTTTTTTCAAGATGTAGTTCCATCATATGAATCCATTGATATCATTCTCAACTTCAACGAACTAATACTTTCAGAGATATTATTTTTCAAAGTTTTTACATCACAAATTTCGAATTCAATTTTTATTTAAATGAAGTTTCATCATATGAATCCATTGATATCATTCTCAACTTCAACGAACTAACACTCCCGGAGATATGATTTTTCAAAATTTTTGCATTAGAAATTTCGAATTCAATTTTTTTTAAGATGAAGTTTCATCATATGAGACCATTGATATCATTTTCAACATCAAAGAACTAATACTTTTAAAGATATGATTTTTCAAAGTTTTCACATTACAAATTGCGAATTCAATCTATTTTAAGATGTAGTTTCATCATATGAATCCATTGATATCATTCAAAAGTTTTTACATTTCAAATTTCGAATTAATTTTTTTTTAAGATGTGGTTTCATCATATGAATCCATTGATATCATTCTCAACTTTAACGAACTGATACTTTCGGAGATATGATTTTTCAAAGCTTTCACATTACAAATTTCGAATCCTATTTTTTTTTAAATGTGGTTTCATCATATGAATCCATTGATATCATTCTCAACTTCAACGAACTAATACTTTCGGAGATATGATTTTTTTAAAGTTTTTACATTTCAAATTTCGAATTAATATTTTTTTAAGATGTGGTTGCATCATATGATTCCATTGATATCATTCTCAACTTCAACGAACTAATACTTTTGGAGATATGATTTTTCAAAGCTTTCACATTACAAATTTCGAATCCTATCTTTTTTTAAATGTGGTTTCATCATATGAATCCATTGATATAATTCTCAACTTCAACGAACTAATACTTTCGGAGATATGAATTTTCAAAGTTTCTACATTATGAATTTCGAATTCAATTTTTTTTAAGATGTAGTTTCATCATATGAATCCATTGATATCATTCTCAAATTCAACGAACTAATACTTCCGGAGATATGATTCTTCAAAGTTTTTACATAACAAATTTCGAACTAAATTTTTTTTTATGCAGTTTCGCCATACGAAGCCATTGATATCATTCTCGTGTTCAACGAACTTATGCTTTAGGAGATATGATTTTTCAAAGGTTTCACATTACAAATATCGAATTCAATTTTTATAAGATGTAGTTTCATCATATGAATCCATTGATATAATTCTCAACTTCAACGTACTGATACTTTCGGAGATATGAGTTTTCAAACAAATTTCGAATTCAATTATTTTTAAGATATGGTTTCATCATATGAATCCATTGATATCTTTCTCAACTTCAACGAACTAATACTTTCGGAGATAAGATTTCTCAAAGTTTTCACATTACAAATTTCGAATCCTATTTTTTTAAAGATGTGGTTTCATCGTATGAATCCATTGATATAATTCTCAACTCCAACGAACTAATACTTTCAGAGGTATGAATTTTCAAAGTTTCAACATTACGAATTTCGAATTAAATTTTTTTTAAATGTAGTTTCATCATATGAATCCATTGATATCATTCTCAACATTAACGAACTGATACTTTTGGAGATATGGTTTTTCAAAGTTTTTACATTACAAATTTCGAATTAATTTTTTTTTTTGAATGTGGTTTCATCATATGAATCCATTGATATCTTTCTCATTTTCAACGAACTAATACTTTCGGAGATATGATTTTTCAAAATTTTTACATAAGAAATTTCGAATTTAATTTTTTTTAAGATGTAGTTTCATCATATGAATCCATTGATATCATTCTCAACTTCAACGAACTAATACTTTCGGAGATATAATTTTTCAAAGTTTTCACATTACAAAATTTGAATCCTATTTTTTTTTAAGATGTGGTTTCATCATATGAATCCATTGATATAATTCTCAACTTCAACGAACTAATACTTTCGGAGATATGAATTTTCAAAGTTTCAACATTACGAATTTCGAATTCAATTTTTTTTAAGATGAAGTTTCATCATATGAATCCATTGATATCATTCATAAATTCAACGAACCAATACTTCCGGAGATATGATTTTTCAAAGTTTTTACATTACAAATTTCGAACTCAATTTTTTTTTGATGTAGTTTCACCATACGAATCCATTGATATCATTCTCGTGTTCAACAAACTTATGCTTCTTATGCTTTCGGAGATATGATTTTTCAAAGTTTTCACATTACAAATATCGAATTCAATTTTTATAAGATGTAGTTTCATCATATGAATCCATTGATATAATTCTCAACTTCAACGTACTGGTACTTTCGGAGATATGAATTTTCAAAGTTTCTACATTACGAATTTCGAATTCAATTTTTTTTAAGATGTAGTTTTATCATATGAATCCAATGATATCATTCTCAACTTCAACGAACTAATACTTCCGGAGATATGATTCTTCAAAGTTTTTACATAACAAATTTCGAATTCAATTTTTTTTTAAGATATGGTTTCATCATATGAATCCATTGATATCTTTCTCAACTTCAACGAACTAATACTTTCGGAGATAAGATTTTTCAAAATTTTTATATAACAAATTTCAAATTAACTTTTTTCTAAGATGTAGTTTCATCATATGAATCCATTGATATCATTCTCAACTTCAACGAGCTAATACTTCCGGAGTTATGATTTTTCAAAGTTTTTACATTACAAATTTCGAATTAAATTTTTTTTTGGGCGCATGTTCTAGGGGAACATCGTCCTATCATTTCGTCCAAATGTCTGTAATTTTCGAATTTCGAGCTGAAAATTGGCTAATAGACTAATTCGGACTCCCTGATCACGAATCCGGTGTCAGATTTTAGGGTGCCGTATGGCCGGCCGGCCGGCCGTAGGCACGATAACAGGAGCACCGAAGGTCCTATCGACTTCAAACTTTCAGGGTAGGTTTCTGATCAAAATGTGACGGTTAAGTTCGTTAACGGGCAAAATCGGCCGGACGGTTTAGGAGTTATAGACATTTAAAATTTTGAGGTTATTTCCCTGATATTTCAGGAACTAAAGAAGATGTTGAATCGAAACTTGGTAGTCAGTTCGAGGATATAAACGCGCAACTTTTGGCAAAATTCTGTTATGATCGAAATGTTGGTAATTTTTAAAAAATTATTTCTTTTAATTTTTTCGAAAAAAAAATTTTTTTTTCGTGAACTATTCATCAGATTGCAACAAAAACTTGTACTAACGTCAATTGTAGTATTTTGCAACATTGTGCAAAATTTTGGCTCTATACGATTTCAATTTCTGGAGATATAAGACAAAATGTGTCAAATTTCCTGGGTCTCTCTCAGTATTTTCATCGATTATTCTATGAACTCTTTGAATTCCACCGAAAACAAATTCAAAGACATAAACATAAAGAATCAAGTCATAGTTTAGACGTCGAAAGAAGGACGATGTTGATCGACTTGAAAAGGTACCTATTTCAAGAAATGCAATAATGAAATGCTTAATTTATGGATATAATATTATCTAAGTATTGTTGGGATCGGGCAGTTGGAAAATTTTTTAATAAAAAAATTTGTACCGACGTTAAATCAAGCATTCTACACGAGTGTGCAAAATTTCAGTTCGATACGATCTCAATTCCAGAAGATATTGCTTAAAATTCACATTCCAGCGTGTTTTGACGTTCTATGGTCACAGAAAATCGTCACAAAAATCTATTTACCTCATTTGACGGCTGTTTGTCAAATCAATTAATTCCAATAATTGATGTCAGATTTCCTACATACCAAGTTCAAACACATTTTATTATATGGAAAACACTTATTATGATCACGTTCTACAGGAATTGATACTAAATAGAAGCTAGATGAAGATTATTGTAATGGAAAATTTGTGTTCCAGAATAATATTAAGGTATTCAACATGATACTGCTTTTTTTCTTTACTGGTCAGTACGGACCACAAGGAACATGCGCCCAATAGCTCCTGTCCACAGGGCTTGAACCAATTTTTTAAATGTAGTTTCATCATATGAATCCATTGATATCATTCTCAACATCAACGAACTGATACTTTCGGAGATATGATTTTTCAAAGTTTTTACATTACAAATTTCGAATTAATTTTTTTTTTAAAGGTGGTTTCATCATATGAATCCATTGATATCTTTCTCAACTTCAACGAACCTTTTCCAGAAATCTCTCATTGCCCTTCTAATTTCTTTGTTGTGGTTTGTTATAGTATTTCTATACAGGGTGAGTCTTTGACCACTGCATTAATTTTAACCAAAGATTCCTCTCATCAAATGAAACACTTTTTTCATTTACCATTTTTCCAGATTCGGCTCAGGTAAAAAGTTACAAGCGTTTAAAGATTTCACAATGTGCTAATACACTGCCGCATATAAATTATCTATGACATTGTTGGCGGACGAGAATAAGGCATGGTAACGTGGTTTACAGCTTGATTCGGGATTCCAACGTTCAGGGACGGATCCATAAAAGTAGTGAAATTTCTGGAGTTTCCCATTTTAAAACATTCAATGAAGAATATCTCGAAAATGGTGCGTTTAAGGAGAAATGATGAGGAATAATATAATGTTCTAAAATATTCTTGAAATGACTCAAGAAAAGCTTTATATGCTTTCTTTATGCAAATTTCGTTCAGTTTTATGAATCCACGAGTCCATAACTAGAAAACCAGTAGAAGTAGAAAATAACTAATGTTTGGAAAATATGTATCATAGTTATAGGAAACTTTACGCCAACATTTATTTCATTCGAAAAAAGGATGTCAAAGCTACAAAATAAAAACTAGTTTTTTTTCAAAATTTCAACAGCCTGTATCTTTTTACCTGAGCTGAATTTGGAAAAATGTTAAATGAAAAAAGTGTTTCATTTGATGAGAGGAATCTTCGGTTAAAATTAATGCAGTGGTCAAAGACTCACCATGTGTATATCCCAGTTTTCGGATATATATATATATGGAAACACTATGACGACGTAGGTAAGGTGACGGACTGCGCATTTCTATTGAACTAAGTTTATGTTTCAGAAAGCTTCGATTAGGTTGAACATTTTTTGACAGTTCCAACAACCAATCAAATTTCCTCATTTTGTATCATATGAACAATTTCACCCAATCATGTCAACATTACATCGATAACAGACCATGGGCTGTTTTCACGTTGCTATGAACATATAGGTATTGATTTATTTCGATTATGAAGTTTCAAATATTTAATATTTCGAAATGTCACGATTTGGTTGTAATACTGACGAGAATATTAATGAAATTATTGAATCGAATATACCCAAAAACACCGTTTACAGTAAGAAATTTGTATGGAAAGCATTTATGGATTTCTGCAACGATAGAAAGTATCAATTAGATGGAAATCGGACGGCGGAAGAATTGGCGTTGATTTTAAAGGATTGGGCTGTGAACATGAGGAAAATAGATGGTACAGAGTTCAAAGAAAGTACGGTCAAAACCATGTGGAATATAACAAGTAAGCTAGCAAAAAAATTTCTATCCGAATAACCCTCGGACATTGATAAATGCTCAAAAATTTTATGACAACTTTCTCAAGCTTGTTGCTTGTAGGCAACAGATCTCCGCCTACGGCGTCGATCTGTTTCCAAGCAACAAGCTTTCGAAATCTGTCATAAAATTTTTTCGAACAATTATCAATGTCCTTGGGTTATTACTACTGATAATAGATGTGTGGTTGCGTCAAAAATGAACGGAAATCTATAGCTCCGAGTTAAAGATCAACAGCAGTTTATGTTTTTGGAAACCCACCATAATAGTTTTAAAAATAGAGAAATTGCTGCAGTACATCTCAACTGTGTTGCGCAATATGGCTGCTTCTTGGAGGTAGAGTGGTAGTGTTTGACGTTGAGCGTTGATATGTGGATAGTGCACATGGGGTTAATTTCTGACGTTATCGAATTGAGGAATAATTTTCGACGGGTGAGTTATAGCAGATCGATCAGGACTTTCAACATATTTTTGAAAACGGGTTGTTCTTAAACGTTACAGACGTACTTTCATAAATATTTTACAAAAATTTACGATAGTCGTTTGGAGGTGAGATGACACAATTCGTCTAAAAACTATAATGTTCGTCAACTAACATCCCTTTTCCCTACCTTGAAAAGACAGTTCTATTCCTAAGGTGTTGTTTCGTATCCGAAGAGAGGTCATCCTTCACCCACCGTCTGTTTACCACATGATTTTTTTTTCTATTCAGTCTCATAGTTAGGCAAATACATCCAGAATGCATTGCCTATCAAAATATGCCCATAGTTAAAAATTTTTGGCGCTCATGTTCCTCGGAACAGAGTGCTTATCAATTTGCCCAAATGTCTGTAATTTTCAAATTTTTGGTCAAATGGTCTTGAACGATTTGGTTTGACTCACTGATCAAGAATCCGTGGTCGAAATCGATTCTGTCCGTCCGGCCGTTAACACGATAACTCCAGAACGGAATAAGCTAGACAATTGAAATTTTCAGAGTAGGTGTGGCAGATAATTATCTTGATTGAAAATTCGTTATTGGGCAAAATAGGCCTAATGGTTTCGGAGTTACGGAAAAAAAAAATTGTTTACATTACAACTTTTGAATTAAATTTTTTTTTAGATGCAGTTTCATCATAAGAATCCATTGACATCATTTTCAACTCTAACAAGCTAATAATTTCTGAGATATGATTTTTCAAAATTTCAATAATACATCGTAGTTCTATGCAGGGTGTTCCTAAATTGAACGTACAAACGAAAAGGGGAGATTCCTTAAGTGAGTTTAAGAAAAAAAGTTCCATAAACATGGGGTCGCAAACGTTTCGTTTTCGAGATACAGAGTGTTGAAGTTTGAATTTTTTTCAAGTTTTTTTCTCATAGTATCTACACTTCACAAGTTATTCAACTGAAATTTGGCAAAGATATTACATTTGAGAGTTCTCACCACGTGACATGGCAATTTCGATAGAAGATCTACAGGGTGATATTTTTTCTGGAACACTGCCACCTGTTCTTCTGCAGAACTTTTTTTTGGTGAGCAACTGTTAATTTGAAAAAATGTATAAAGAAGCTTTGTTCTTATACTAAACTTTTCGGTCTCTTGTAGTTTTGTCGTACGTACCAACGATTTCGAGAAAAAAAATTTTGAACGATTCTCTCGAAATTCTCGTAACTATGATAGGAAGGCCAGTTTGTAATCTGTGGTGAATGAATTCAGTGTCAGTTTTGACACATCAAATTATTATTCACGAGGATTTCGAGAGAATCGTTCAAAATATTTTTTCTCGAAATCGTTGGTAGATACGACAAAACTACAAGAGACCGAAAAGTTTAGTATAAGAACAAAGCTTCCTTTTACATTTTTTCAAATTAACAGTTGCTACCAAAAAAAAGTTCTGCAGAAGAACAGGTGGCAGTGTTCCAAAAAAAATATCACCCTGAAGATCTTCTATCGAAATTGCCATGTCACGTGGTGAGAACTCTCAAATGTAATATCTATTCCAAATTTCAGTTGAATATCTTGTGAAGTGTAGATACTATGAGAAAAAAAACTTGAAAAAAATTCAAACTTCAACACTCTGTATGTCGAAAACGAAACGTTTGCGACCCCATGTTTATGGGACTTTTTTTTCTTAAACTCACTTAAGGAATCTCCCCTTTTCGTTTGTACGTTCAATTTAGGAACACCCTGTATATTCACAGAATGCGAATCCTAACTGTCTGTGTTAACTGTTCATAAATGTCATCTAGCTATTAGAGATATGCCAATTCGTAGTTTGAAAATATTTTCTGCTGGAAAACAAGTATCTGATTCTTGAATTTGTGAATATATACAAGACTGTTTTGAAACCGAAAATAATATTGAATGGTTGCATATTGAATTTATGTATAAATTTGGGATGAATGATCTGAAGACTTAGAATTTGATCATTTTAATGATGTAGTTTATGAAGGCAATAGGAAAGAAAAACATAATGGAATCATCGAAAGAAATTACTGTTCGTTGAACACTGAGGTAAATATTACCTTCTACATCCTTAAGTAGTGAGACATGTTTCTATATACAGTATTTTCATAATTTTGTTAGCAAATAATTTCTGAAATATGGATCTATATTTGTGTATCAAATATTTTTCCTGAGTTAAGATTCATAATACAGCATGAATGTGTTAGTGGTATGAACTATTAAATTATGAAAAGATAATAATTTGTTCGTCTGCCTCTGTCTTCTCAAATATCAGGAATAAATGGACAATCTGCTATGATTGTCTCCAGCCTTGCTCTAGACATTTCGATGATACTTTCCTTATTATTTTTAATGACAATTTTTGAAGTATTAAAGCATTGAAGATTGCTCATTTAATCTTGATAAATAAAATATGATTTGAATTGAATATCCTTTATGATGCAGTACTATCATAAGAATCTATTCATATCATTCCCAACTCTGAGAAAGCAATACTTCGGAGATATGATTTGTCAAAGTTTGAATGAGAGCTCCTGTCCACAGGGCTTGAACCAATTTTTTTCTAAATATTTTCACCTATTCTCAGATGGAATACGTTATTCTTTGCGGATATCGAACTGGGTTCAATAAATAAAATGGTATTACAAATTTCTACTACAAATATCAAGACAAGCTCAAACAGGTCGGATACAAGCTACAATTTATATTTTCAGCTGTTTAAAGAACCACTGATGAGGAAATTATTTAAACATAACTCCTGTATCTTGAATATATCGAGATTTGCTTCTAACCGAATAACTTAGTATAAGAACTATTAGTATAAATTGTTCCTTATATCCACTTCGAAAAATTTAGAAAAGTAATTTTGAAATAATTCTGTTCTTTTGTTGTAGATATGTCATCAGGGGAAAATAATGCATATATATGTAATCTATTTTCTGTATCTTCGCCTGGTATTAGCAATGGATACATGTACTTCCCTTTTTTGCCCACCTGTTCTGGAAAAACGAAAAATCACCATAGAATGAGAGCAGCCCCTGAAATTCATTGGCAGAGATGAGAGTAGTGGATGTAGCTGTGCGAAACGCCGAATGTTTACAGTATTTGCTTCAACATCAACCTCAAGTTGATACCATGTATAAAATTCCAGAGAAATATGACTATTACTACAAAAGCTCTCATAATCAAATCGACACTCATTAGAGAATTATTTTATGAGGATTTCCGCAATATGATCCACTTGGAAATGTTGACAATAGACAACAATCAAGATCTCGTTGAAGTGCAACCATTTATTTTTACAAATATGATCAATTTAACATCTTTGAGTTTCATCTCGAATCCATTACTCACCTACCTTCATCCGGATACTTTCCAAGGGCTTGTTAACTTGAAAGAACTTAATCTTGTCAAGAATGGGTTCCAAAGTATCAAAGTTTTGGCTATATCAATGAATCCTAAAGTTCTTCTGAATCTAAGTAGAGTAAATTTAAATGAAAATGTCTTTCAAAATATTACTGAATATGATTTTGAAACTATGCAGGGCAGTAGTCTGGTAGAACTCAATCTGATCTCATGCGCAATAGAACATATTCATCCCAAAGATCTGAAACCATTAGAAAAATTATCGATACTTCGTTTAGGCAGCAACAGATTCGATGTGAAGACTCTGGTGGATCTGCTGAACACAACAGTCGATATGGGGATCAATCTGAAAGTATTATATTTGTATTTATCCGGACTCAGAGGTTTAATGCCTAGATCTGTTTTGGAAGTGATTGCGAGGACAAATATATCGTCCTTGATGCTCAAGAGAAATCAGTTCGATATACTTGAGAGTAAATTATTTCCTTTTTACATGCCCAAGTTGACCATGCTGGATTTGACAGATGTGTCAGCTCATTCCATTGATGATCAGGCTTTCTCAGAACTACCTAACCTCAAAACCCTTGTTTTAGCTAAAAATAAATTGTCATACTTTGGAGTGTCCAGATATTTATCGAACCTAACATATTTGGACCTCCAAAAAAATACCGATTCCTATGGCTGGGAATTTTCTCTGTCTAGAAGTGAATTTTATAGAATGAATCTGCAATACCTCGATCTACAATTCACGAGGTTACTGTTTTTGACAAAAACTGACTTTGGGCTCCTGCCACATCTGAGAATACTGAACCTGAAGAATTGTAGTATATTTAAAATTGAAAACGATACTTTTCGGGGCATGACTAGTCTACAGTTCTTGAATTTAGAAAATAACCTCTTTTTCGAAATGTGGATTCACCCGAAAGGCAATTTTGATATTTTTAGAGGTCTTGGGAATCTCGAAGTACTGATGATGGGTGGAAACTCAATAAGCACTTTGAGAAACCCAACAAATCATTTGCTGAAGTATCTGAATAACCTCAAACATCTAGGGTTGAACAAGAATAGTTTGCAAACTATATCTAGTGGAGATTTTGCTTCTTTAGCGAAGTTAGAAGTGCTAGATATATCTCAGAATCGCATTGTAAGTTGGGACGAAAGAGTTTTTCCACACACTCACTTAAGGAAATTTTACGGTTCTTACAATAAAATTACTCGAATGAGTGATGCCATGCTTGAAGATTTTCATAACCTTGAATACGTTCAAATCGATTTCAATTCCTTCATTTGTAATTGTTTTATGAAGAGTAAGACTAGCAGCAACAAAAGCGCATTGCTTAGATTCTCCAATCTTATCAATGATCAACAATTGTTTTGTTTAAGACCAAATACTAGTGAAACTGTTCAGAGTTTTCTTCAAAAGATTGCAAACTCAAACATAGACTGTGATCCGAAATTAGATATTTCAGTGCTCGTTATAACTTTGTCCAGTATTTTTATGATATTTTCTCTTTTAGGAATTGTAGGATACATTTATAGATGGCATATTCGCTACTGGACTTTCTTGATACGAATATACTTAATCCGGAAAGGGAAAGTACAAGACACTACAGCTCAAACAAATACGGAGTACCAGTTCGATGCATTCGTATCCTATTGTAATCTAGAACAAAATTTTGTGATAAAATTGATTAAAATGTTAGAAAATAACGAACCATACCTAAGGCTGTGCATTTATGAAAGAGACTTTCAAGTTGGTAGTTTCATATCCGAATCTGTTTTGGAACATATATCGAAAAGTCGAAAAACTGTTTTAATTGTTAGTGATTCTTATGCCAAGTCGTATTGGTGCAACTGGGAGACGCAAATAGCAGAACATCACAGACTGTATTCGAGGGAATTAAATGATCACGTGTACGAAAGTATTGTTTTAATCAAACTTGGCACTATCGATGAAGCACATTTAAATCCCACTCTCAAGTATATTTTGAAAACAAGAATTTATTTGGAATGGAATCCAGATGATGAGAAGCAAGTGATATTTTGGAGGAAACTTAGACAATTTCTGATGCCTCCGAAGAGGGAGGTTATAGAAAATACACATTTATGACTGATTTCAAACTTCCAGTTTAAGAATAATTATGTTTTTCATTCTATTCCTATATGCCTAATATTTGCATTTGTTTTTTATGATGACATAATTATGTATGATACAATTGAAATTAAAACAATCGAATGTTGTAATTTTTTATGTTAGTTTCTGGTTCTGGGGACACGGCAGTCCCCCGCTAAGACGAGCAAGAAAGAAAAGGGGACCACCTTCACAGTAAGTTCTATTTGTCTAGCTTTTATACTTGAGCTTTTACTAATACCTGAAATAAGTCAGTTTTACCCGTGACTGACTGACTTAACATCAAAACCTCTAGGGCAGCGTAGAGCAACCTTCTCGAGACAATTACCCATAAATGGGGTTAGATATTAGCAATTAACACACCCGCCAACCAAAAAAATACTCAGTTTACCCCGCGTTGAAATACGTCTCTAGGGCAGCGGTTCCCAACCTTCTCGAGACAATTACCCATAAATGGGGTTAGATATGAGTAATTAACATACCCCCCACCAAATAAATACTTAGTTTACCACGCGTTGAAATACATCAATTTTACCCCTGACTGAGCGACGTATCATCAAAACCTCTAGGGCAGCGTAGAGCAACCTTCTCGAGACAATTACCCATAAATGGGGTTAGATATTAGCAACTAACACACCCCCTCACCAAAAAAATACTCAGTTTACCCCGCGTTGAAATACGTCTCTAGGGCAGCGGTTCCCAACCTTCTCGAGACAATTACCCTTAAATGGGGTTAGATATGAGTAATTAACATACCCCCCCACCAAATAAATACTTAGTTTACCACGCGTTGAAATACATCAATTTTACCCCTGACTGAGCGACGTATCATCAAAACCTCTAGGGCAGCGGTTCCCAACCTTTTTGAGACAATTACCCATAAATAGGGTTCGATATTAGCAATAAACATCCCCCCACCAAAAAAAAATACATAGTTTACCCCTCGTTACGATAAATATAACATTTACTGTTTACTATTTGGGGGTAATTACTCGCAGCTTGGGAACCGCTGCTCTTGGTTATTTCTCAAAGTCCTACAAAGCTGAAAATCAGTACGCCGACTAGAATTAGCCCACGAACAACAGAAAAATTGAGAAATCTGTATCTTTCACCTTCCAACCCCCATAAAAGTCCGTATATTGAACAAGTACTTATGTAGACGGTGTGGTACAGTTTGTTGCTGCTGATGAGGTTTTGCAGTTTATAGAGGAAAGGAAGTATAAGTGGTTTGTGAACTTACTGATTTTGACAATACTGAGTATGATAAGTAAGAAATGCAAACATTTCCCAATAAATCAACCTGAGCATTTTGTCTTCATCAAACTTTGCATGTTTACTTCCAAAATATAAGGGATCATTTATTTCATTCTTCTCGGCCGGTTCAGATTGTTCTGCATTCTGTAACTGTTGTGCTTCCGGGGGCTCTATTCTCGACATCATCCGCAACTATACGCATGCGCATGGCTGCGAATGGTAGATTTACGTTCGTTCGAAAAATGGTATTCTTGACAACCCTTCGCAATCCCATGCGATCAGTATCGTTCGTAGTTTCAAATATACCTGGCAGCATTGAAAATAATAGGAATGGTAGTTCAAAAGGGTCTTAAATTTAACAGTTGACAGTCTTAGCGCGAGTTTTGAATGTTCCGCTAGCTAAGTTCGGTTGTTGTATTTGGTTCGTTGTTGTGAGCAATTAGTTTGATATTGTGAGATTATAATTTGTTATTATGGAGAAAATTCTCCAACAATTTCATTATGAAGGATGCTCAAACACTCTGGTGTGAAATAACCAACATGCTGAGTAGTTGTGGAGGTGGTCGACTCCGTCTAGCATTAACAGTGCTCCAAAGGCAAAATTTCCCCAAGAAAATCACTTATCAATATACAGCAGAGACATATAAAATATCCTTACAGCAAAAAGACAATTTCTATTATTAGCAATTTAGCAGGAACAAGAGGAAGTTTTTTCAAAGAAGTTAATTTAATAATTTTACAAATACTAATATCTATTTTCTCCCAGAATGATATCAATTGATTCATATGATGAAACCACATCTTAAAAAAAAATTAATTCGAAATTTGAAATGTAAAAACTTTTGAATGATATCAATGGATTCATATGACGAAACTACATCTTAAAATAGATTGAATTCGCAATTTGTAATGTGAAAACTTTGAAAAATCATATCTATAAAAGTATTAGTTCGTTGAAGTTGAAAATGATATCAATGGTCTCATATGATGAAACTTCATCTTAAAAAAAAATTGAATTCGAAATTTATAATGTAAAAACCCTGAAAAATCATATCTCCGAAAGTATAAGTTCGTTGAAGTTGAGAATGATATCAATAAATTCTTTTGATGAAACTACATCTTGAAAAAATTGAATTCGAAATTTGTAATGTAAAAACTTTGCAAAATCATATCTCCGAAGGTATTAGTTCGTTGAAGTTGAGAGTGATATCAATGGATTCATATGATGAAACTACATCTTAGAAAAAATTGAATTCGAAATTTCTAGTTCAAAAACTTTGAAAAATCTTATCTCTGGAAGTATCAGCTCGTTGAAGTTGAGAATGATATCAGTGGATTCGTATGGTGAAACTACATCTAAAAAAAATTGAATTCGAAATTTGTTATGTAAAAACTTTGAAGAATCATATCTCCGGAAGTATTAGTTCGTTGAAGTTGAGAATGATATCAATGGATTCATATGATGAAACTTCATCTCAAAAAAAATTGAATTCTAAATTTGTAATGTAAAAACTTACCTGTAGTTCAAAAACTTTGAAAAATCATATCTCTGGAAGTATTAGCTCGTTGAAGTTGAGAATGATATCAATAGATTCGTATGGTGGAACTACATCTAAAAAAGAATGAATTCGAAATTTGTTAAGTAAAAACTTTGAAGAATCATATCTCCGGAAGTGATAGTTCGTTGAAGTTCAGAATGATATCAATGGATTCATAATATGATGAAACCACATTTAAAAACAAATGGGATTCGAAATTTGTAATGTGAAAACTTTGAAAAATCATATCTCCGAAAGCATTAGTTCGTTGAAGTTGAGAATGATATCATTGGATTCATATGATGAAACCACATCATGAAAAAAAAATAATTGATGATATCAATGGATTCATATGATGGAACTACATCTTAGAAAAAATGGAATTCGAAATTTCTAGTTCAAAAACTTTGAAAAATCATATCTCTGGAAGTATTAGCTCGTTGAAGTTGAGAATGATATCAGTGGATTCGCATGGTGAAACTACATCTAAAACAAAAAAAATTCGAATTTTTTTATGTAAAAACTTTGATGAATCATATCTCCGGAAGTATTAGTTCGTTGAAGTTCAGAGTGATATCAATGGATTCATATGATGAAACTTCATCTTAAAAAAAATTGAATTCTAAATTTGTGACGTAAAAACTTTGAAAAATCATATCTCCGAAAGTATTAGTTCGTTGAAGTTGAGAATGATATCAATAAATCCATATGATGAAACTACATCTATAAAAAATTGAATTCGAAATTTGTTATGTAAAAACTTTGAAGAATCATATCTCCGGAAGTGTTAGTTCGTTGAAGTTGAGAATGATATCAATGGATTCATAATATGATGAAACCACATTCAAAAAAGAATAGGATTCGAAATTTGTAATGAGAAAACTTTGAAACATCATATCTCCGAAAGTATTAGTTCGTTGAAGTTGGGAATGATATCATTGGATTCATATGATGAAACCACATCTTGAAAAAAAATTAATTAATGATATCAATGGATTCATATGATGGAACTACATCTTAGAAAAATTGAATTCGAAATTTCTAGTTCAAAAACTTTGAAAAATCATATCTCTGGAAGTATTAGCTCGTTGAAGTTGAGAATGATATCAGTGGATTCGCATGGTGAAACAACATCTAAAAAAAATTGAATTCGATTTTTTTTATGTAAAAACTTTGAAGAATCATATCGCCGGAAGTATTAGTTCGTTGAAGTTGAGAATGATATCAATGGATTCATATGATGAAACTTCATCTTAAAAAAAATTGAATTCTAAATTTGTGACGTAAAAACTTTGAAAAATCATATCTCCTAAAGTATTAGTTCGTTGAAGTTGAGAATGATATCAATAAATTCATATGATGAAACTACATCTCGAAAAAAATTTAATTCGAAATTTGTAATGTGAATACTTTGAAAAATAATATCTCCGAAGGTATTACTTCGTTGAAGTTGAGAGTGATATCATTGGAATCATATGATGAAACTTCATCTTAGAAAAAATTGAATTCGAAATTTGTAGTTCAAAAACTTTGAAAAATCATATCTCTGGAAGTATTAGCTCGTTGAAGTTGAGAATGATATCAATGGATTCGTATGGTGGAACTACATCTAAAAAAATTGGTTCAAGCACTGACGTGAAGTCAGAAGCTTTTGCGCGTATGTTCTTTTGTCTATTCTTCTGTATTGGACACCCTTAGTCAAATTTACCATGATAAATTATGTTGTCCATTCTCCTGTATTGGACACTTAATTCGAATGATTCTTCAAAGTTTTTACATAACAAATTTCGAATTCAATTTTTTTTAGATGTAGTTCCACCATACGAATCCATTGATATCATTCTCAACTTCAACGAACCTTTTCCAGAAATCTCTCATTGCCCTTCTAATTTCTTTGTTGTGGTTTGTTATAGTATTTCTATACAGGGTGAGTCTTTGACCACTGCATTAATTTTAACCAAAGATTCCTCTCATCAAATGAAACACTTTTTTCATTTACCATTTTTCCAGATTCGGCTCAGGTAAAAAGTTACAAGCGTTTAAAGATTTCACAATGTGCTAATACACTGCCGCATATAAATTATCTATGACATTGTTGGCGGACGAGAATAAGGCATGGTAACGTGGTTTACAGCTTGATTCGGGATTGCAACGTTCAGGGACGGATCCATAAAAGTAGTGAAATTTCTGGAGTTTCCCATTTTAAAACATTCAATGAAGAATATCTCGAAAATGGTGCGTTTAAGGAGAAATGATGAGGAATAATATAATGTTCTAAAATATTCTTGAAATGACTCAAGAAAAGCTTTATATGCTTTCTTTATGCAAATTTCGTTCAGTTTTATGAATCCACGAGTCCATAACTAGAAAACCAGTAGAAGTAGAAAATAACTAATGTTTGGAAAATATGTATCATAGTTATAGGAAACTTTACGCCAACATTTATTTCATTCGAAAAAAGGATGTCAAAGCTACAAAATAAAAACTAGTTTTTTTTCAAAATTTCAACAGCCTGTATCTTTTTACCTGAGCTGAATTTGGAAAAATGTTAAATGAAAAAAGTGTTTCATTTGATGAGAGGAATCTTCGGTTAAAATTAATGCAGTGGTCAAAGACTCACCATGTGTATATCCCAGTTTTCGGATATATATATATATATGGAAACACTATGACGACGTAGGTAAGGTGACGGACTGCGCATTTCTATTGAACTAAGTTTATGTTTCAGAAAGCTTCGATTAGGTTGAACATTTTTTGACAGTTCCAACAACCAATCAAATTTCCTCATTTTGTATCATATGAACAATTTCACCCAATCATGTCAACATTACATCGATAACAGACCATGGGCTGTTTTCACGTTGCTATGAACATATAGGTATTGATTTATTTCGATTATGAAGTTTCAAATATTTAATATTTCGAAATGTCACGATTTGGTTGTAATACTGACGAGAATATTAATGAAATTATTGAATCGAATATACCCAAAAACACCGTTTACAGTAAGAAATTTGTATGGAAAGCATTTATGGATTTCTGCAACGATAGAAAGTATCAATTAGATGGAAATCGGACGGCGGAAGAATTGGCGTTGATTTTAAAGGATTGGGCTGTGAACATGACGAAAATAGATGGTACAGAGTTCAAAGAAAGTACGGTCAAAACCATGTGGAATATAACAAGTAAGCTAGCAAAAAAATTTCTATCCGAATAACCCTCGGACATTGATAAATGCTCAAAAATTTTATGACAACTTTCTCAAGCTTGTTGCTTGTAGGCAACAGATCTCCGCCTATGGCGTCGATCTGTTTCCAAGCAACAAGCTTTCGAAATCTGTCATAAAATTTTTTCGAACAATTATCAATGTCCTTGGGTTATTACTACTGATAATAGATGTGTGGTTGCGTCAAAAATGAACGGAAATCTATAGCTCCGAGTTAAAGATCAACAGCAGTTTATGTTTTTGGAAACCCACCATAATAGTTTTAAAAATAGAGAAATTGCTGCAGTACATCTCAACTGTGTTGCGCAATATGGCTGCTTCTTGGAGGTAGAGTGGTAGTGTTTGACGTTGAGCGTTGATATGTGGATAGTGCACATGGGGTTAATTTCTGACGTTATCGAATTGAGGAATAATTTTCGACGGGTGAGTTATAGCAGATCGATCAGGACTTTCAACATATTTTTGAAAACGGGTTGTTCTTAAACGTTACAGACGTACTTTCATAAATATTTTACAAAAATTTACGATAGTCGTTTGGAGGTGAGATGACACAATTCGTCTAAAAACTATAATGTTCGTCAACTAACATCCCTTTTCCCTACCTTGAAAAGACAGTTCTATTCCTAAGGTGTTGTTTCGTATCCGAAGAGAGGTCATCCTTCACCCACCGTCTGTTTACCACATGATTTTTTTTTCTATTCAGTCTCATAGTTAGGCAAATACATCCAGAATGCATTGCCTATCAAAATATGCCCATAGTTAAAAATTTTTGGCGCTCATGTTCCTCGGAACAGAGTGCTTATCAATTTGCCCAAATGTCTGTAATTTTCAAATTTTTGGTCAAATGGTCTTGAACGATTTGGTTTGACTCACTGATCAAGAATCCGTGGTCGAAATCGATTCTGTCCGTCCGGCCGTTAACACGATAACTCCAGAACGGAATAAGCTAGACAATTGAAATTTTCAGAGTAGGTGTGGCAGATAATTATCTTGATTGAAAATTCGTTATTGGGCAAAATAGGCCTAATGGTTTCGGAATTACGGAAAAAAAAAATTGTTTACATTACAACTTTTGAATTAAATTTTTTTTTAGATGCAGTTTCATCATAAGAATCCATTGATATCATTTTCAACTCTAACAAGCTAATAATTTCTGAGATATGATTTTTCAAAATTTCAATAATACATCGTAGTTCTATGCAGGGTGTTCCTAAATTGAACGTACAAACGAAAAGGGGAGATTCCTTAAGTGAGTTTAAGAAAAAAAGTTCCATAAACATGGGGTCGCAAACGTTTCGTTTTCGAGATACAGAGTGTTGAAGTTTGAATTTTTTTCAAGTTTTTTTCTCATAGTATCTACACTTCACAAGTTATTCAACTGAAATTTGGCAAAGATATTACATTTGAGAGTTCTCACCACGTGACATGGCAATTTCGATAGAAGATCTACAGGGTGATATTTTTTCTGGAACACTGCCACCTGTTCTTCTGCAGAACTTTTTTTTTGGTGAGCAACTGTTAATTTGAAAAAATGTATAAAGAAGCTTTGTTCTTATACTAAACTTTTCGGTCTCTTGTAGTTTTGTCGTACGTACCAACGATTTCGAGAAAAAAAATTTTGAACGATTCTCTCGAAATTCTCGTAACTATGATAGGAAGGCCAGTTTGTAATCTGTGGTGAATGAATTCAGTGTCAGTTTTGACACATCAAATTATTATTCACGAGGATTTCGAGAGAATCGTTCAAAATATTTTTTCTCGAAATCGTTGGTAGATACGACAAAACTACAAGAGACCGAAAAGTTTAGTATAAGAACAAAGCTTCCTTTTACATTTTTTCAAATTAACAGTTGCTACCAAAAAAAAGTTCTGCAGAAGAACAGGTGGCAGTGTTCCAAAAAAAATATCACCCTGAAGATCTTCTATCGAAATTGCCATGTCACGTGGTGAGAACTCTCAAATGTAATATCTATTCCAAATTTCAGTTGAATATCTTGTGAAGTGTAGATACTATGAGAAAAAAAACTTGAAAAAAATTCAAACTTCAACACTCTGTATGTCGAAAACGAAACGTTTGCGACCCCATGTTTATGGGACTTTTTTTTCTTAAACTCACTTAAGGAATCTCCCCTTTTCGTTTGTACGTTCAATTTAGGAACACCCTGTATATTCACAGAATGCGAATCCTAACTGTCTGTGTTAACTGTTCATAAATGTCATCTAGCTATTAGAGATATGCCAATTCGTAGTTTGAAAATATTTTCTGCTGGAAAACAAGTATCTGATTCTTGAATTTGTGAATATATACAAGACTGTTTTGAAACCGAAAATAATATTGAATGGTTGCATATTGAATTTATGTATAAATTTGGGATGAATGATCTGAAGACTTAGAATTTGATCATTTTAATGATGTAGTTTATGAAGGCAATAGGAAAGAAAAACATAATGGAATCATCGAAAGAAATTACTGTTCGTTGAACACTGAGGTAAATATTACCTTCTACATCCTTAAGTAGTGAGACATGTTTCTATATACAGTATTTTCATAATTTTGTTAGCAAATAATTTCTGAAATATGGATCTATATTTGTGTATCAAATATTTTTCCTGAGTTAAGATTCATAATACAGCATGAATGTGTTAGTGGTATGAACTATTAAATTATGAAAAGATAATAATTTGTTCGTCTGCCTCTGTCTTCTCAAATATCAGGAATAAATGGACAATCTGCTATGATTGTCTCCAGCCTTGCTCTAGACATTTCGATGATACTTTCCTTATTATTTTTAATGACAATTTTTGAAGTATTAAAGCATTGAAGATTGCTCATTTAATCTTGATAAATAAAATATGATTTGAATTGAATATCCTTTATGATGCAGTACTATCATAAGAATCTATTCATATCATTCCCAACTCTGAGAAAGCAATACTTCGGAGATATGATTTGTCAAAGTTTGAATGAGAGCTCCTGTCCACAGGGCTTGAACCAATTTTTTTCTAAATATTTTCACCTATTCTCAGATGGAATACGTTATTCTTTGCGGATATCGAACTGGGTTCAATAAATAAAATGGTATTACAAATTTCTACTACAAATATCAAGACAAGCTCAAACAGGTCGGATACAAGCTACAATTTATATTTTCAGCTGTTTAAAGAACCACTGATGAGGAAATTATTTAAACATAACTCCTGTATCTTGAATATATCGAGATTTGCTTCTAACCGAATAACTTAGTATAAGAACTATTAGTATAAATTGTTCCTTATATCCACTTCGAAAAATTTAGAAAAGTAATTTTGAAATAATTCTGTTCTTTTGTTGTAGATATGTCATCAGGGGAAAATAATGCATATATATGTAATCTATTTTCTGTATCTTCGCCTGGTATTAGCAATGGATACATGTACTTCCCTTTTTTGCCCACCTGTTCTGGAAAAACGAAAAATCACCATAGAATGAGAGCTGCCCCTGAAATTCATTGGCAGAGATGAGAGTAGTGGATGTAGCTGTGCCGAAACGCCGAATGTTTACAGTATTTGCTTCAACATCAACCTCAAGTTGATACCATGTATAAAATTCCAGAGAAATATGACTATTACTACAAAAGCTCTCATAATCAAATCGACACTCATTAGAGAATTATTTTATGAGGATTTCCGCAATATGATCCACTTGGAAATGTTGACAATAGACAACAATCAAGATCTCGTTGAAGTGCAACCATTTATTTTTACAAATATGATCAATTTAACATCTTTGAGTTTCATCTCGAATCCATTACTCACCTACCTTCATCCGGATACTTTCCAAGGGCTTGTTAACTTGAAAGAACTTAATCTTGTCAAGAATGGGTTCCAAAGTATCAAAGTTTTGGCTATATCAATGAATCCTAAAGTTCTTCTGAATCTAAGTAGAGTAAATTTAAATGAAAATGTCTTTCAAAATATTACTGAATATGATTTTGAAACTATGCAGGGCAGTAGTCTGGTAGAACTCAATCTGATCTCATGCGCAATAGAACATATTCATCCCAAAGATCTGAAACCATTAGAAAAATTATCGATACTTCGTTTAGGCAGCAACAGATTCGATGTGAAGACTCTGGTGGATCTGCTGAACACAACAGTCGATATGGGGATCAATCTGAAAGTATTAGATTTGTATTTATCCGGACTCAGAGGTTTAATGCCTAGATCTGTTTTGGAAGTGATTGCGAGGACAAATATATCGTCCTTGATGCTCAAGAGAAATCAGTTCGATATACTTGAGAGTAAATTATTTCCTTTTTACATGCCCAAGTTGACCATGCTGGATTTGACAGATGTGTCAGCTCATTCCATTGATGATCAGGCTTTCTCAGAACTACCTAACCTCAAAACCCTTGTTTTAGCTAAAAATAAATTGTCATACTTTGGAGTGTCCAGATATTTATCGAACCTAACATATTTGGACCTCCAAAAAAATACCGATTCCTATGGCTGGGAATTTTCTCTGTCTAGAAGTGAATTTTATAGAATGAATCTGCAATACCTCGATCTACAATTCACGAGGTTACTGTTTTTGACAAAAACTGACTTTGGGCTCCTGCCACATCTGAGAATACTGAACCTGAAGAATTGTAGTATATTTAAAATTGAAAACGATACTTTTCGGGGCATGACTAGTCTACAGTTCTTGAATTTAGAAAATAACCTCTTTTTCGAAATGTGGATTCACCCGAAAGGCAATTTTGATATTTTTAGAGGTCTTGGGAATCTCGAAGTACTGATGATGGGTGGAAACTCAATAAGCACTTTGAGAAACCCAACAAATCATTTGCTGAAGTATCTGAATAACCTCAAACATCTAGGGTTGAACAAGAATAGTTTGCAAACTATATCTAGTGGAGATTTTGCTTCTTTAGCGAAGTTAGAAGTGCTAGATATATCTCAGAATCGCATTGTAAGTTGGGACGAAAGAGTTTTTCCACACACTCACTTAAGGAAATTTTACGGTTCTTACAATAAAATTACTCGAATGAGTGATGCCATGCTTGAAGATTTTCATAACCTTGAATACGTTCAAATCGATTTCAATTCCTTCATTTGTAATTGTTTTATGAAGAGTAAGACTAGCAGCAACAAAAGCGCATTGCTTAGATTCTCCAATCTTATCAATGATCAACAATTGTTTTGTTTAAGACCAAATACTAGTGAAACTGTTCAGAGTTTTCTTCAAAAGATTGCAAACTCAAACATAGACTGTGATCCGAAATTAGATATTTCAGTGCTCGTTATAACTTTGTCCAGTATTTTTATGATATTTTCTCTTTTAGGAATTGTAGGATACATTTATAGATGGCATATTCGCTACTGGACTTTCTTGATACGAATATACTTAATCCGGAAAGGGAAAGTACAAGACACTACAGCTCAAACAAATACGGAGTACCAGTTCGATGCATTCGTATCCTATTGTAATCTAGAACAAAATTTTGTGATAAAATTGATTAAAATGTTAGAAAATAACGAACCATACCTAAGGCTGTGCATTTATGAAAGAGACTTTCAAGTTGGTAGTTTCATATCCGAATCTGTTTTGGAACATATATCGAAAAGTCGAAAAACTGTTTTAATTGTTAGTGATTCTTATGCCAAATCGTATTGGTGCAACTGGGAGACGCAAATAGCAGAACATCACAGACTGTATTCGAGGGAATTAAATGATCACGTGTACGAAAGTATTGTTTTAATCAAACTTGGCACTATCGATGAAGCACATTTAAATCCCACTCTCAAGTATATTTTGAAAACAAGAATTTATTTGGAATGGAATCCAGATGATGAGAAGCAAGTGATATTTTGGAGGAAACTTAGACAATTTCTGATGCCTCCGAAGAGGGAGGTTATAGAAAATACACATTTATGACTGATTTCAAACTTCCAGTTTAAGAATAATTATGTTTTTCATTCTATTCCTATATGCCTAATATTTGCATTTGTTTTTTATGATGACATAATTATGTATGATACAATTGAAATTAAAACAATCGAATGTTGTAATTTTTTATGTTAGTTTCTGGTTCTGGGGACACGGCAGTCCCCCGCTAAGACGAGCAAGAAAGAAAAGGGGACCACCTTCACAGTAAGTTCTATTTGTCTAGCTTTTATACTTGAGCTTTTACTAATACCTGAAATAAGTCAGTTTTACCCGTGACTGACTGACTTAACATCAAAACCTCTAGGGCAGCGTAGAGCAACCTTCTCGAGACAATTACCCATAAATGGGGTTAGATATTAGCAATTAACACACCCGCCAACCAAAAAAATACTCAGTTTACCCCGCGTTGAAATACGTCTCTAGGGCAGCGGTTCCCAACCTTCTCGAGACAATTACCCATAAATGGGGTTAGATATGAGTAATTAACATACCCCCCACCAAATAAATACTTAGTTTACCACGCGTTGAAATACATCAATTTTACCCCTGACTGAGCGACGTATCATCAAAACATCTAGGGCAGCGTAGAGCAACCTTCTCGAGACAATTACCCATAAATGGGGTTAGATATTAGCAACTAACACACCCCCTCACCAAAAAAATACTCAGTTTACCCCGCGTTGAAATACGTCTCTAGGGCAGCGGTTCCCAACCTTCTCGAGACAATTACCCTTAAATGGGGTTAGATATGAGTAATTAACATACCCCCCACCAAATAAATACTTAGTTTACCACGCGTTGAAATACATCAATTTTACCCCTGACTGAGCGACGTATCATCAAAACCTCTAGGGCAGCGGTTCCCAACCTTTTTGAGACAATTACCCATAAATAGGGTTCGATATTAGCAATAAACATCCCCCCACCAAAAAAAAATACATACCCGTATAACAATTCGTTATCGGCCGAATATTTCGTTATCCGATCGTAACGACTGAATAACTTTCTAATGTTAAAGCAAAACTCTATCGATTCTATATTCAAACTTTAAAGATAATCTGTATACATTATAGCGATCCCTAATATATAAATTCGACAAAGACTAGGTAAAGATCTTGCAAACAATATCTGTATCGATAATCGATATCTAATCGCTACGCATTCAGTAAGAAAATCGCTAACGGTTATCTTTAATCCCTCTGTAAAGAATATATAACGATATTCGAAGATATTCCTATATCAAAAAACTTTATAGGTTCTATACTATCCCGTGATTAAATTCTTTATCGAAAATTCACGATGAATCGATAGACAATAGATACAGTTTTCAGAGGAATATAATATACTTCTACCAGATATATACTCTGCGTCTACTCTACTGTACTCTCTGCATTCCTTTCAGTAATGAAAAAATGTAAATCTCACATGCCAAACGCATACAACGCGTTGACATTTTATGATATAACAATATTTAATACTTTTTAATTTAATACACACTACACAGGAACAGATCATTCTTGAAATCGGGATTGTCCTACTGTTCATAGGTTTTCTATATATGTAGTGTAATTTTGGCACTCATTACACTAAGTTCATTTTTAATTCCACAACAAGGACATATTTTGTTTTCTTTCCGTCCATTGGGTCGAAAATGGTCAGGCAAGTTTATTCGAATAAAGCTCATGATAATATAAATATAGATCACTAACAATAGGTATTATATAATCAGTAATCAGCTAATCACTTACAGGTAATGTGAGAACTCTTATGTATCACAGCTTAGACCTGTGATCACTGGAGGGAAAGTTATTGTTTATGTTTATGCCTTCAATAACTGTGGTAACAAATCAAAAGAAATTATGATACGTAGTATTGATTATAGCGTTTGAGTAAAAAATGTAGAATAAAGTGAAGTTCTTACACTGATATTCCTTCCACAGAATTCCTTCATCGTATCATTATTAAGGTCATTTGCATTATTTATTATTTTTTTTTAGGATTTAATCGTGAATATTCAGTCTCCGATCGTCAGTTATATCGCATTATTTTATTATGTGTATCCATTGCACCCATCAGACGTTAAAATGCACGCACTTGCGATATCCTACAACAAGGTTAGTGGATGGATGAATTGGTAAGGTGGTGGTCAGATCGAAAATTGGAGGTATAAGGTATGCAGGTTCGAATCCAAATGAGGAACGAAAATTTAATTTAATACGTTAATTCAGTACAATGGTAATAGGGGTTAAATGAGAGGATGATTGAGTTATCCGAACGATGAAACGCAGAAAATATAAGAAAAACATTCAAAATTATGTTTTTCCACCGTAATTCTTATTAATTCTTGCTCCCAAAATAGGTATCTGTTCGATAAAGAATTTCTGTATTAAAACTTTACCGTTTGGATGATAGTTTTTCGTTATTTGATCTGTATCAAAGGAGTAGAGGTTTTTGATAACGTTTTGTTGCTGGTTCAGATAACAATTTTTCGTTAGCGTACCGGACATTCAGATATTCTACCTGTAACGAATCGATAACGAATTGTTATACGGGTAGTTTACCCCTCGTTACGATAAATATAACATTTACTGTTTACTATTTGGGGGTAATTACTCGCAGCTTGGGAACCGCTGCTCTTGGTTATTTCTCAAAGTCCTACAAAGCTGAAAATCAGTACGCCGACTAGAATTAGCCCACGAACAACAGAAAAATTGAGAAATCTGTATCTTTCACCTTCCAACCCCCATAAAAGTCCGTATATTGAACAAGTACTTATGTAGACGGTGTGGTACAGTTTGTTGCTGCTGATGAGGTTTTGCAGTTTATAGAGGAAAGGAAGTATAAGTGGTTTGTGAACTTACTGATTTTGACAATACTGAGTATGATAAGTAAGAAATGCAAACATTTCCCAATAAATCAACCTGAGCATTTTGTCTTCATCAAACTTTGCATGTTTACTTCCAAAATATAAGGGATCATTTATTTCATTCTTCTCGGCCAGTTCAGATTGTTCTGCATTCTGTAACTGTTGTGCTTCCGGGGGCTCTATTCTCGACATCATCCGCAACTATACGCATGCGCATGGCTGCGAATGGTAGATTTACGTTCGTTCGAAAATGATCTTACAACCCTTCGCATCCCATCGTATCATTAACCGTTCGCATCCTGATCAATACTGGCAGCATTGAAGTTTAAATATTCAAAAGGGTCTGAATTAAAGTGACAGTCTTAGCGGCGCGAGTTTTGAATGTTCCGCTAGCTAAGTTCGGTTGTTGTATTTGGTTCGTTGTTGTGAGCAATTAGTTTGATATTGTGAGATTATAATTTGTTATTATGGAGAAAATTCTCCAACAATTTCATTATGAAGGATGCTCAAACACTCTGGTGTGAAATAACCAACATGCTGAGTAGTTGTGGAGGTGGTCGACTCCGTCTAGCATTAACAGTGCTCCAAAGGCAAAATTTCCCCAAGAAAATCACTTATCAATATACAGCAGAGACATATAAAATATCTTTACAGCAAAAAGACAATTTCTATTATTAGCAATTTAGCAGGAACAAGAGGAAGTTTTTTCAAAGAAGTTAATTTAATAATTTTACAAATACTAATATCTATTTTCTCCCAGAATGATATCAATTGATTCATATGATGAAACCACATCTTAAAAAAAAATTAATTCGAAATTTGAAATGTAAAAACTTTTGAATGATATGTCTTCTCAAATATCAGGAATAAATGGACAATCTGCTATGATTGTCTCCAGCCTTGCTCTAGACATTTCGATGATACTTTCCTTATTATTTTTAATGACAATTTTTGAAGTATTAAAGCATTGAAGATTGCTCATTTAATCTTGATAAATAAAATATGATTTGAATTGAATATCCTTTATGATGCAGTACTATCATAAGAATCTATTCATATCATTCCCAACTCTGAGAAAGCAATACTTCGGAGATATGATTTGTCAAAGTTTGAATGAGAGCTCCTGTCCACAGGGCTTGAACCAATTTTTTTCTAAATATTTTCACCTATTCTCAGATGGAATACGTTATTCTTTGCGGATATCGAACTGGGTTCAATAAATAAAATGGTATTACAAATTTCTACTACAAATATCAAGACAAGCTCAAACAGGTCGGATACAAGCTACAATTTATATTTTCAGCTGTTTAAAGAACCACTGATGAGGAAATTATTTAAACATAACTCCTGTATCTTGAATATATCGAGATTTGCTTCTAACCGAATAACTTAGTATAAGAACTATTAGTATAAATTGTTCCTTATATCCACTTCGAAAAATTTAGAAAAGTAATTTTGAAATAATTCTGTTCTTTTGTTGTAGATATGTCATCAGGGGAAAATAATGCATATATATGTAATCTATTTTCTGTATCTTCGCCTGGTATTAGCAATGGATACATGTACTTCCCTTTTTTGCCCACCTGTTCTGGAAAAACGAAAAATCACCATAGAATGAGAGCTGCCCCTGAAATTCATTGGCAGAGATGAGAGTAGTGGATGTAGCTGTGCCGAAACGCCGAATGTTTACAGTATTTGCTTCAACATCAACCTCAAGTTGATACCATGTATAAAATTCCAGAGAAATATGACTATTACTACAAAAGCTCTCATAATCAAATCGACACTCATTAGAGAATTATTTTATGAGGATTTCCGCAATATGATCCACTTGGAAATGTTGACAATAGACAACAATCAAGATCTCGTTGAAGTGCAACCATTTATTTTTACAAATATGATCAATTTAACATCTTTGAGTTTCATCTCGAATCCATTACTCACCTACCTTCATCCGGATACTTTCCAAGGGCTTGTTAACTTGAAAGAACTTAATCTTGTCAAGAATGGGTTCCAAAGTATCAAAGTTTTGGCTATATCAATGAATCCTAAAGTTCTTCTGAATCTAAGTAGAGTAAATTTAAATGAAAATGTCTTTCAAAATATTACTGAATATGATTTTGAAACTATGCAGGGCAGTAGTCTGGTAGAACTCAATCTGATCTCATGCGCAATAGAACATATTCATCCCAAAGATCTGAAACCATTAGAAAAATTATCGATACTTCGTTTAGGCAGCAACAGATTCGATGTGAAGACTCTGGTGGATCTGCTGAACACAACAGTCGATATGGGGATCAATCTGAAAGTATTAGATTTGTATTTATCCGGACTCAGAGGTTTAATGCCTAGATCTGTTTTGGAAGTGATTGCGAGGACAAATATATCGTCCTTGATGCTCAAGAGAAATCAGTTCGATATACTTGAGAGTAAATTATTTCCTTTTTACATGCCCAAGTTGACCATGCTGGATTTGACAGATGTGTCAGCTCATTCCATTGATGATCAGGCTTTCTCAGAACTACCTAACCTCAAAACCCTTGTTTTAGCTAAAAATAAATTGTCATACTTTGGAGTGTCCAGATATTTATCGAACCTAACATATTTGGACCTCCAAAAAAATACCGATTCCTATGGCTGGGAATTTTCTCTGTCTAGAAGTGAATTTTATAGAATGAATCTGCAATACCTCGATCTACAATTCACGAGGTTACTGTTTTTGACAAAAACTGACTTTGGGCTCCTGCCACATCTGAGAATACTGAACCTGAAGAATTGTAGTATATTTAAAATTGAAAACGATACTTTTCGGGGCATGACTAGTCTACAGTTCTTGAATTTAGAAAATAACCTCTTTTTCGAAATGTGGATTCACCCGAAAGGCAATTTTGATATTTTTAGAGGTCTTGGGAATCTCGAAGTACTGATGATGGGTGGAAACTCAATAAGCACTTTGAGAAACCCAACAAATCATTTGCTGAAGTATCTGAATAACTTCAAACATCTAGGGTTGAACAAGAATAGTTTGCAAACTATATCTAGTGGAGATTTTGCTTCTTTAGCGAAGTTAGAAGTGCTAGATATATCTCAGAATCGCATTGTAAGTTGGGACGAAAGAGTTTTTCCACACACTCACTTAAGGAAATTTTACGGTTCTTACAATAAAATTACTCGAATGAGTGATGCCATGCTTGAAGATTTTCATAACCTTGAATACGTTCAAATCGATTTCAATTCCTTCATTTGTAATTGTTTTATGAAGAGTAAGACTAGCAGCAACAAAAGCGCATTGCTTAGATTCTCCAATCTTATCAATGATCAACAATTGTTTTGTTTAAGACCAAATACTAGTGAAACTGTTCAGAGTTTTCTTCAAAAGATTGCAAACTCAATCATAGACTGTGATCCGAAATTAGATATTTCAGTGCTCGTTATAACTTTGTCCAGTATTTTTATGATATTTTCTCTTTTAGGAATTGTAGGATACATTTATAGATGGCATATTCGCTACTGGACTTTCTTGATACGAATATACTTAATCCGGAAAGGGAAAGTACAAGACACTACAGCTCAAACAAATACGGAGTACCAGTTCGATGCATTCGTATCCTATTGTAATCTAGAACAAAATTTTGTGATAAAATTGATTAAAATGTTAGAAAATAACGAACCATACCTAAGGCTGTGCATTTATGAAAGAGACTTTCAAGTTGGTAGTTTCATATCCGAATCTGTTTTGGAACATATATCGAAAAGTCGAAAAACTGTTTTAATTGTTAGTGATTCTTATGCCAAGTCGTATTGGTGCAACTGGGAGACGCAAATAGCAGAACATCACAGACTGTATTCGAGGGAATTAAATGATCACGTGTACGAAAGTATTGTTTTAATCAAACTTGGCACTATCGATGAAGCACATTTAAATCCCACTCTCAAGTATATTTTGAAAACAAGAATTTATTTGGAATGGAATCCAGATGATGAGAAGCAAGTGATATTTTGGAGGAAACTTAGACAATTTCTGATGCCTCCGAAGAGGGAGGTTATAGAAAATACACATTTATGACTGATTTCAAACTTCCAGTTTAAGAATAATTATGTTTTTCATTCTATTCCTATATGCCTAATATTTGCATTTGTTTTTTATGATGACATAATTATGTATGATACAATTGAAATTAAAACAATCGAATGTTGTAATTTTTTATGTTAGTTTCTGGTTCTGGGGACACGGCAGTCCCCCGCTAAGACGAGCAAGAAAGAAAAGGGGACCACCTTCACAGTAAGTTCTATTTGTCTAGCTTTTATACTTGAGCTTTTACTAATACCTGAAATAAGTCAGTTTTACCCGTGACTGACTGACTTAACATCAAAACCTCTAGGGCAGCGTAGAGCAACCTTCTCGAGACAATTACCCATAAATGGGGTTAGATATTAGCAATTAACACACCCGCCAACCAAAAAAATACTCAGTTTACCCCGCGTTGAAATACGTCTCTAGGGCAGCGGTTCCCAACCTTCTCGAGACAATTACCCATAAATGGGGTTAGATATGAGTAATTAACATACCCCCCACCAAATAAATACTTAGTTTACCACGCGTTGAAATACATCAATTTTACCCCTGACTGAGCGACGTATCATCAAAACCTCTAGGGCAGCGTAGAGCAACCTTCTCGAGACAATTACCCATAAATGGGGTTAGATATTAGCAACTAACACACCCCCTCACCAAAAAAATACTCAGTTTACCCCGCGTTGAAATACGTCTCTAGGGCAGCGGTTCCCAACCTTCTCGAGACAATTACCCTTAAATGGGGTTAGATATGAGTAATTAACATACCCCCCCACCAAATAAATACTTAGTTTACCACGCGTTGAAATACATCAATTTTACCCCTGACTGAGCGACGTATCATCAAAACCTCTAGGGCAGCGGTTCCCAACCTTTTTGAGACAATTACCCATAAATAGGGTTCGATATTAGCAATAAACATCCCCCCACCAAAAAAAAATACATAGTTTACCCCTCGTTACGATAAATATAACATTTACTGTTTACTATTTGGGGGTAATTACTCGCAGCTTGGGAACCGCTGCTCTTGGTTATTTCTCAAAGTCCTACAAAGCTGAAAATCAGTACGCCGACTAGAATTAGCCCACGAACAACAGAAAAATTGAGAAATCTGTATCTTTCACCTTCCAACCCCCATAAAAGTCCGTATATTGAACAAGTACTTATGTAGACGGTGTGGTACAGTTTGTTGCTGCTGATGAGGTTTTGCAGTTTATAGAGGAAAGGAAGTATAAGTGGTTTGTGAACTTACTGATTTTGACAATACTGAGTATGATAAGTAAGAAATGCAAACATTTCCCAATAAATCAACCTGAGCATTTTGTCTTCATCAAACTTTGCATGTTTACTTCCAAAATATAAGGGATCATTTATTTCATTCTTCTCGGCCGGTTCAGATTGTTCTGCATTCTGTAACTGTTGTGCTTCCGGGGGCTCTATTCTCGACATCATCCGCAACTATACGCATGCGCATGGCTGCGAATGGTAGATTTACGTTCGTTCGAAAAATGGTATTCTTGACAACCCTTCGCAATCCCATGCGATCAGTATCGTTCGTAGTTTCAAATATACCTGGCAGCATTGAAAATAATAGGAATGGTAGTTCAAAAGGGTCTTAAATTTAACAGTTGACAGTCTTAGCGCGAGTTTTGAATGTTCCGCTAGCTAAGTTCGGTTGTTGTATTTGGTTCGTTGTTGTGAGCAATTAGTTTGATATTGTGAGATTATAATTTGTTATTATGGAGAAAATTCTCCAACAATTTCATTATGAAGGATGCTCAAACACTCTGGTGTGAAATAACCAACATGCTGAGTAGTTGTGGAGGTGGTCGACTCCGTCTAGCATTAACAGTGCTCCAAAGGCAAAATTTCCCCAAGAAAATCACTTATCAATATACAGCAGAGACATATAAAATATCTTTACAGCAAAAAGACAATTTCTATTATTAGCAATTTAGCAGGAACAAGAGGAAGTTTTTTCAAAGAAGTTAATTTAATAATTTTACAAATACTAATATCTATTTTCTCCCAGAATGATATCAATTGATTCATATGATGAAACCACATCTTAAAAAAAAATTAATTCGAAATTTGAAATGTAAAAACTTTTGAATGATATCAATGGATTCATATGACGAAACTACATCTTAAAATAGATTGAATTCGCAATTTGTAATGTGAAAACTTTGAAAAATCATATCTATAAAAGTATTAGTTCGTTGAAGTTGAAAATGATATCAATGGTCTCATATGATGAAACTTCATCTTAAAAAAAAATTGAATTCGAAATTTATAATGTAAAAACCCTGAAAAATCATATCTCCGAAAGTATAAGTTCGTTGAAGTTGAGAATGATATCAATAAATTCTTTTGATGAAACTACATCTTGAAAAAATTGAATTCGAAATTTGTAATGTAAAAACTTTGCAAAATCATATCTCCGAAGGTATTAGTTCGTTGAAGTTGAGAGTGATATCAATGGATTCATATGATGAAACTACATCTTAGAAAAAATTGAATTCGAAATTTCTAGTTCAAAAACTTTGAAAAATCTTATCTCTGGAAGTATCAGCTCGTTGAAGTTGAGAATGATATCAGTGGATTCGTATGGTGAAACTACATCTAAAAAAAATTGAATTCGAAATTTGTTATGTAAAAACTTTGAAGAATCATATCTCCGGAAGTATTAGTTCGTTGAAGTTGAGAATGATATCAATGGATTCATATGATGAAACTTCATCTCAAAAAAAATTGAATTCTAAATTTGTAATGTAAAAACTTACCTGTAGTTCAAAAACTTTGAAAAATCATATCTCTGGAAGTATTAGCTCGTTGAAGTTGAGAATGATATCAATAGATTCGTATGGTGGAACTACATCTAAAAAAGAATGAATTCGAAATTTGTTATGTAAAAACTTTGAAGAATCATATCTCCGGAAGTGATAGTTCGTTGAAGTTCAGAATGATATCAATGGATTCATAATATGATGAAACCACATTTAAAAACAAATGGGATTCGAAATTTGTAATGTGAAAACTTTGAAAAATCATATCTCCGAAAGCATTAGTTCGTTGAAGTTGAGAATGATATCATTGGATTCATATGATGAAACCACATCATGAAAAAAAAATAATTGATGATATCAATGGATTCATATGATGGAACTACATCTTAGAAAAAATGGAATTCGAAATTTCTAGTTCAAAAACTTTGAAAAATCATATCTCTGGAAGTATTAGCTCGTTGAAGTTGAGAATGATATCAGTGGATTCGCATGGTGAAACTACATCTAAAACAAAAAAAATTCGAATTTTTTTATGTAAAAACTTTGATGAATCATATCTCCGGAAGTATTAGTTCGTTGAAGTTCAGAGTGATATCAATGGATTCATATGATGAAACTTCATCTTAAAAAAAATTGAATTCTAAATTTGTGACGTAAAAACTTTGAAAAATCATATCTCCGAAAGTATTAGTTCGTTGAAGTTGAGAATGATATCAATAAATCCATATGATGAAACTACATCTATAAAAAATTGAGTTCGAAATTTGTTATGTAAAAACTTTGAAGAATCATATCTCCGGAAGTGTTAGTTCGTTGAAGTTGAGAATGATATCAATGGATTCATAATATGATGAAACCACATTCAAAAAAGAATAGGATTCGAAATTTGTAATGAGAAAACTTTGAAACATCATATCTCCGAAAGTATTAGTTCGTTGAAGTTGGGAATGATATCATTGGATTCATATGATGAAACCACATCTTGAAAAAAAATTAATTAATGATATCAATGGATTCATATGATGGAACTACATCTTAGAAAAAATTGAATTCGAAATTTCTAGTTCAAAAACTTTGAAAAATCATATCTCTGGAAGTATTAGCTCGTTGAAGTTGAGAATGATATCAGTGGATTCGCATGGTGAAACAACATCTAAAAAAAATTGAATTCGATTTTTTTTATGTAAAAACTTTGAAGAATCATATCGCCGGAAGTATTAGTTCGTTGAAGTTGAGAATGATATCAATGGATTCATATGATGAAACTTCATCTTAAAAAAAATTGAATTCTAAATTTGTGACGTAAAAACTTTGAAAAATCATATCTCCTAAAGTATTAGTTCGTTGAAGTTGAGAATGATATCAATAAATTCATATGATGAAACTACATCTCGAAAAAAATTTAATTCGAAATTTGTAATGTGAATACTTTGAAAAATAATATCTCCGAAGGTATTACTTCGTTGAAGTTGAGAGTGATATCATTGGAATCATATGATGAAACTTCATCTTAGAAAAAATTGAATTCGAAATTTGTAGTTCAAAAACTTTGAAAAATCATATCTCTGGAAGTATTAGCTCGTTGAAGTTGAGAATGATATCAATGGATTCGTATGGTGGAACTACATCTAAAAAAATTGGTTCAAGCACTGACGTGAAGTCAGAAGCTTTTGCGCGTATGTTCTTTTGTCTATTCTTCTGTATTGGACACCCTTAGTCAAATTTACCATGGTAAATTATGTTGTCCATTCTCCTGTATTGGACACTTAATTCGAATGATTCTTCAAAGTTTTTACATAACAAATTTCGAATTCAATTTTTTTTAGATGTAGTTCCACCATACGAATCCATTGATATCATTCTCAACTTCAACGAGCTAATACTTCCAGAGATATGATTTTTCAAAGTTTTTGAACTACAAATTTCGAATTCAATTTTTTCTAAGATGTTTTTCATCATATGAATCCATTGATATCACTCTCAACTTAAACGAACTAATACCTTCGGAGATATGATTTTTCAAAGTTTTTACATTACAAATTTAGAATTCAATTTTTTTGAGATGAAGTTTCATCATATGAATCCATTGATATCATTCTCAACTTCAACGAACTAATACTTCCGGAGATATGATTCTTCAAAGTTTTTACATAACAAATTTCGAATTCAATTTTTTTTAGATGTAGGTTCACCATACGAATCCACTGATATCATTCTCAACTTCAACGAGCTAATACTTCCAGAGATAAGATTTTTCAAAGTTTTTGAACTAGAAATTTCGAATTCAATTTTTTCTAAGATGTAGTTTCATCATATGAATCCATTGATATCATTCTCAACTTCAACGAACTAATACTTCCGGAGATATGATTCTTCAAAGTTTTTACATAAAAAAATTCGAATTCAATTATTTTTAGATGTAGTTTCACCATGCGAATCCACTGATATCATTCTCAACTTCAACGAGCTAATACTTCCAGAGATATGATTTTTCAAAGTTTTTGAACTATAAATTTCGAATTCAATTTTTTCTAAGATGTAGTTCCATCATATGAATCCATTGATATCATTAATTAATTTTTTTTCAAGATGTGGTTTCATCATATGAATCCAATGATATCATTCTCAACTTCAACGAACTAATACTTTCGGAGATATGATTTTTCAAAGTTTTCACATTACAAATTTCGAATCCCATTTGTTTTTAAATGTGGTTTCATCATATTATGAATCCATTGATATCATTCTGAACTTCAACGAACTAACACTTCCGGAGATATGATTCTTCAAAAGTTTTACATAACAAATTTCGATTTCAATTTTTTTTAGATGTAGTTCCACCATACGAATCCATTGATATCATTCTCAACTTCAACGAGCTAATACTTCCAGAGATATGATTTTTCAAAGTTTTTGAAAAACAAATTTCGAATTCAATTTTTTCTAAGATGTAGTTTCATCGTATGAATCCATTGATATCACTCTCAACTTCAACGAACTAATACCTTCGGAGATATGATTTTTCAAAGTTTTTACATTACAAATTTAGAATTCAATTTTTTTTGAGATGAAGTTTCATCATATGAATCCATTGATATCATTCTCAACTTCAACGAACTAATACTTCCGGAGATATGATTCTTCAAAGTTTTTACATAACAAATTTCGAATTCAATTTTTTTTAGATGTAGTTTCACCATACGAATCCACTGATATCATTCTCAACTTCAACGAGCTAATACTTCCAGAGATAAGATTTTTCAAAGTTTTTGAACTAGAAATTTCGAATTCAATTTTTTCTAAGATGTAGTTTCATCATATGAATCCATTGATATCACTCTCAACTTCAACGAACTAATACCTTCGGTGATATGATTTTGCAAACTTTTTACATTACAAATTTCGAATTCAATTTTTTTCAAGATGTAGTTTCATCAAAAGAATTTATTGATATCATTCTCAACTTCAACGAACTTATACTTTCGGAAATTTGACTTTTCAGGGTTTTTACATTATAAATTTCGAATTCAATTTTTTTTTAAGATGAAGTTTCATCATATGGAGACCATTGATATCATTTTCAACTTCAACGAACTAATACTTTTATAGATATGATTTTTCAAAGTTTTCACATTACAAATTGCGAATTCAATCTATTTTAAGATGTAGTTTCATCATATGAATCCATTGATATCATTCAAAAGTTTTTACGTTTCAAATTTCGAATTAATTTTTTTTTAAGATGTGGTTTCATCATATGAATCCATTGATATCATTCTCAACTTCAACGAACTGATACTTTCGGAGATATGATTTTTCAAAGCTTTCACATTACAAATTTCGAATCCTATCTTTTTTTAAATGTGGTTTCATCATACGAATCCATTGATATCATTCTCAACTTCAAGGAGCTAATGCTTCCAGAGATATGATTTTTCAAAGTTTTTGAACTACAAATTTCGAATTCAATTTTTTCTAAGATGAAGTTTCATAATATGATTCCAATGATATCATTCTCAACTTCAACGAACTAATACTTTCGGAGATATGATTTTTTTAAAGTTTTTACATTTCAAATTTCGAATTAATATTTTTTTAAGATGTGGTTGCATCATATGATTCCATTGATATCATTCTCAACTTCAACGAACTAATACTTTCAGAGATATGATTTTACAAAGCTTTCACATTACAAATTTCGAATCCTATCTTTTTTTAAATGTGGTTTCATCATATGAATCCATTGATATAATTCTCAACTTCAACGAACTAATACTTTCGGAGATATGAATTTTCAAAGTTTCTACATTATGAATTTCGAATTAAATTTTGTTTAAGATGTAGTTTCATCATATGAATCCATTGATATCATTCTCAAATTCAACGAACTAATACTTCCGGAGATATGATTTTTCAAAGTTTTTACATAACAAATTTCGAACTCAATTTTTTTTTTATGCAGTTTCACCATTCGAAGCCATTGATATCATTCTCGTGTTCAACGAACTTATGCTTTAGAGATATGATTTTTCAAAGGTTTCACATTACAAATATCGAATTCAATTTTTATAAGATGTAGTTTCACCATATGAATCCATTGATATAATTCTCAACTTCAACGTACTGATACTTTCGGAGATATGAGTTTTCAAAGTTTCTACATTACGAATTTCGAATTCAATTTTTTTTAGATGTAGTTTCACCATACGAATCCATTGATATCATTCTCAACTTCAACGAGCTAATACTTCCAGAGATATGATTTTTCAAAGTTTTTGAATTACAAATTTCGAATTCAATTTTTGCTAAGATGTAGTTTCATCTTATGAATCCATTGATATCACTCTGAACTTCAACGAACTAATACTCATAATTTCGGAGATATGATTTTTCAGGGTTTTTACATTATAAATTTCGAATTCAATTTTTTAAGATGAAGTTTCATCATATGAGTCCATTGATATCATTTTCAACTTCAACGAACAAATACATTTATAGATATGATATTTCAAAGTTTTCACATTACAAATTGCGAATTCAATCTATTTTAAGATGTAGTTTTATCATATGAATCCATTGATATCATTCTCAACTTCAACGAACTAATACTTTCGGAGATATCATTTTTCAGAGTTTTTACATCACAAATTTAGAATCCTATCTTTTTTTAAATGTGGTTTCATCATATGAATCCATTGATATAATTCTCAACTTCAACGAACTAATACTTTCGGAGATATGAATTTTCAAAGTTTCTACATTATGAATTTCGAATTAAATTTTTTTTAAGATGTAGTTTCATCATATGAATCCATTGATATCATTCTCAAATTCAATGAACTAATACTTCCGGAGATATGATTTTTCAAAGTTTTTACATAACAAATTTCGAACTCAATTTTTTTTTATGCAGTTTCACCATACGAAGCCATTGATATCATTCTCGTGTTCAACGAACTTATGCTTTAGGAGATATGATTTTTCAAAGGTTTCACATTACAAATATCGAATTAAATTTTTATAAGATGTAGTTTCACCATATGAATCCATTGATATAATTCTCAACTTCAACGTACTGATAATTCCGGAGATATGAGTTTTCAAAGTTTCTACATTACGAATTTCGAATTCAATTTTTTTTAGATGTAGTTTCACCATACGAATCCATTGATATCATTCTCAACTTCAACGAGCTAATAGTTCCAGAGATATGATTTTTCAAAGTTTTTGAATTACAAATTTCGAATTCAATTTTTGCTAAGATGTAGTTTCATCTTATGAATCCATTGATATCACTCTGAACTTCAACGAACTAATACTCATAATTTCGGAGATATGATTTTTCAGGGTTTTTACATTATAAATTTCGAATTCAATTTTTTAAGATGAAGTTTCATCATATGAGTCCATTGATATCATTTTCAACTTCAACGAACTAATACTTTTATAGATATGATATTTCAAAGTTTTCACATTACAAATTGCGAATTTAATCTATTTTAAGATGTAGTTTTATCATATGAATCCATTGATATCATTCTCAACTTCAACGAACTAATACTTTCGGAGATATCATTTTTCAAAGTTTTTACATCACAAATTTAGAATTCAATTTTTTTTAAGATGAAGTTTCATCATATGAATCCATTGATATCATTCTCAACTTAAACGAACTAATACTTCCGGAGATATGATTCTTCAAAGTTTTTACATAACAAATTTCGAATTCAATTTTTTTTAGATGTAGTTTCATCATACAAATCCACTGATATCATTCTCAACTTCAACGAGCTAATACTTCCAGAAATATGATTTTTCAAAGTTTTTAAACTACAAATTTCGAATTCAATTTTCTCTAAGATGTCGTTTCATCATATGAATCCATTGATATCACTCTCAACTTCAGCGAACTAATACCTTCAGAGATATGATTTTTCAAAGTTTTTAAATTACAAATTTCGAATTCAATTTTTTTCAAGATGTAGTTTCATCATATGATTCCAATGATATCATTCTCAACTTCAACGAACTAATACTTTCGGAGATATGATTTTTTTAAAGTTTTTACATTTCAAATTTCGAATTAATATTTTTTTAAGATGTGGTTGCATCATATGATTCCATTGATATCATTCTCAACTTCAACGAACTAATACTTTCAGAGATATGATTTTACAAAGCTTTCACATTACAAATTTCGAATCCTATTTTTTTTTAAATGTGGTTTCATCATATGAATCCATTGATATAATTCTCAACTTCAACGAACTAATACTTTCGGAGATATGAATTTTCAAAGTTTCTACATTATGAATTTCGAATTAAATTTTTCTTAAGATGTAGTTTCATCATATGAATCCATTGATATCATTCTCAAATTCAACGAACTAATACTTCCGGAGATATGATTTTACAAAGTTTTTACATAACAAATTTCGAACTCAATTTTTTTTTTATGCAGTTTCACCATTCGAAGCCATTGATATCATTCTCGTGTTCAACGAACTTATGCTTTAGAGATATGATTTTTCAAAGGTTTCACATTACAAATATCGAATTCAATTTTTATAAGATGTAGTTTCACCATATGAATCCATTGATATAATTCTCAACTTCAACGTACTGATACTTTCGGAGATATGAGTTTTCAAAGTTTCTACATTACGAATTTCGAATTCAATTTTTTTTAGATGTAGTTTCACCATACGAATCCATTGATATCATTCTCAACTTCAACGAGCTAATACTTCCAGAGATATGATTTTTCAAAGTTTTTGAATTACAAATTTCGAATTCAATTTTTGCTAAGATGTAGTTTCATCTTATGAATCCATTGATATCACTCTGAACTTCAACGAACTAATACTCATAATTTCGGAGATATGATTTTCAGGGTTTTTACATTATAAATTTCGAATTCAATTTTTTAAGATGAAGTTTCATCATATGAGTCCATTGATATCATTTTCAACTTCAACGAACAAATACTTTTATAGATATGATATTTCAAAGTTTTCACATTACAAATTGCGAATTCAATCTATTTTAAGATGTAGTTTTATCATATGAATCCATTGATATCATTCTCAACTTCAACGAACTAATACTTTCGGAGATATCATTTTTCAGAGTTTTTACATCACAAATTTAGAATCCTATCTTTTTTTAAATGTGGTTTCATCATATGAATCCATTGATATAATTCTCAACTTCAACGAACTAATACTTTCGGAGATATGAATTTTCAAAGTTTCTACATTATGAATTTCGAATTAAATTTTTTTTAAGATGTAGTTTCATCATATGAATCCATTGATATCATTCTCAAATTCAATGAACTAATACTTCCGGAGATATGATTTTTCAAAGTTTTTACATAACAAATTTCGAACTCAATTTTTTTTTATGCAGTTTCACCATACGAAGCCATTGATATCATTCTCGTGTTCAACGAACTTATGCTTTAGGAGATATGATTTTTCAAAGGTTTCACATTACAAATATCGAATTCAATTTTTATAAGATGTAGTTTCACCATATGAATCCATTGATATAATTCTCAACTTCAACGTACTGATAATTCCGGAGATATGAGTTTTCAAAGTTTCTACATTACGAATTTCGAATTCAATTTTTTTTAGATGTAGTTTCACCATACGAATCCATTGATATCATTCTCAACTTCAACGAGCTAATAGTTCCAGAGATATGATTTTTCAAAGTTTTTGAATTACAAATTTCGAATTCAATTTTTGCTAAGATGTAGTTTCATCTTATGAATCCATTGATATCACTCTGAACTTCAACGAACTAATACTCATAATTTCGGAGATATGATTTTTCAGGGTTTTTACATTATAAATTTCGAATTCAATTTTTTAAGATGAAGTTTCATCATATGAGTCCATTGATATCATTTTCAACTTCAACGAACTAATACTTTTATAGATATGATATTTCAAAGTTTTCACATTACAAATTGCGAATTTAATCTATTTTAAGATGTAGTTTTATCATATGAATCCATTGATATCATTCTCAACTTCAACGAACTAATACTTTCGGAGATATCATTTTTCAAAGTTTTTACATCACAAATTTAGAATTCAATTTTTTTTAAGATGAAGTTTCATCATATAAATCCATTGATATCATTCTCAACTTAAACGAACTAATACTTCCGGAGATATGATTCTTCAAAGTTTTTACATAACAAATTTCGAATTCAATTTTTTTTAGATGTAGTTTCACCATACGAATCCACTGATATCATTCTCAACTTCAACGAGCTAATACTTCCAGAAATATGATTTTTCAAAGTTTTTAAACTACAAATTTCGAATTCAATTTTCTCTAAGATGTCGTTTCATCATATGAATCCATTGATATCACTCTCAACTTCAGCGAACTAATACCTTCAGAGATATGATTTTTCAAAGTTTTTAAATTACAAATTTCGAATTCAATTTTTTTCAAGATGTAGTTTCATCATATGATTCCAATGATATCATTCTCAACTTCAACGAACTAATACTTTCAGAGATATGATTTTTTTAAAGTTTTTACATTTCAAATTTCGAATTAATATTTTTTTAAGATGTGGTTGCATCATATGATTCCATTGATATCATTCTCAACTTCAACGAACTAATACTTTCAGAGATATGATTATACAAAGCTTTCACTTTACAAATTTCGAATCCTATCTTTTTTTAACTGTGGTTTCATCATATGAATCCATTGATATAATTCTCAACTTCAACGAACTAATACTTTCGGAGATATGAATTTTCAAAGTTTCTACATTATGAATTTCGAATTCAATTTTTTTTAAGATGTAGTTTCATCATATGAATCCATTGATATCATTCTCAAATTCAACGAACTAATACTTCCGGAGATATGATTTTTCAAAGTTTTTACATAACAAATTTCGAACTCAATTTTTTTTTATGCAGTTTCACCATTCGAAGCCATTGATATCATTCTCGTGTTCAACGAACTTATGCTTTAGAGATATGATTTTTCAAAGGTTTCACATTACAAATATCGAATTAAATTTTTATAAGATGTAGTTTCACCATATGAATCCATTGATATAATTCTCAACTTCAACGTACTGATACTTTCGGAGATATGAGTTTTCAAAGTTTCTACATTACGAATTTCGAATTCAATTATTTTTAGATGTAGTTTCACCATACGAATCCATTGATATCATTCTCAACTTCAACGAGCTAATACTTCCAGAGATATGATTTTTCAAAGTTTTTGAATTACAAATTTCGAATTCAATTTTTGCTAAGATGTAGTTTCATCTTATGAATCCATTGATATCACTCTGAACTTCAACGAACTAATACTCATAATTTCGGAGATATGATTTTTCAGGGTTTTTACATTATAAATTTCGAATTCAATTTTTTAAGATGAAGTTTCATCATATGAGTCCATTGATATCATTTTCAACTTCAACGAACAAATACTTTTATAGATATGATATTTCAAAGTTTTCACATTACAAATTGCGAATTCAATCTATTTTAACATGTAGTTTTATCATATGAATCCATTGATATCATTCTCAACTTCAACGAACTAATACTTTCGGAGATATGATTTTTTTAAAGTTTTTACATTTCAAATTTCGAATTAATATTTTTTTAAGATGTGGTTGCATCATATGATTCCATTGATATCATTCTCAACTTCAACGAACTAATACTTTCAGAGATATGATTATACAAAGCTTTCACTTTACAAATTTCGAATCCTATCTTTTTTTAACTGTGGTTTCATCATATGAATCCATTGATATAATTCTCAACTTCAACGAACTAATACTTTCGGAGATATGAATTTTCAAAGTTTCTACATTATGAATTTCGAATTAAATTTTTTTTAAGATGTAGTTTCATCATATGAATCCATTGATATCATTTTCAAATTCAATGAACTAATACTTCCGGAGATATGATTTTTCAAAGTTTTTACATAACAAATTTCGAACTCAATTTTTTTTTATACAGTTTCACCATACGAAGCCATTGATATCATTCTCGTGTTCAACGAACTTATGCTTTAGGAGATATGATTTTTCAAAGGTTTCACATTACAAATATCGAATTCAATTTTTATAAGATGTAGTTTCACCATATGAATCCATTGATATAATTCTCAACTTCAACGTACTGATAATTCCGGAGATATGAGTTTTCAAAGTTTCTACATTACGAATTTCGAATTCAATTTTTTTTAGATGTAGTTTCACCATACGAATCCATTGATATCATTCTCAACTTCAACGAGCTAATACTTCCAGAGATATGATTTTTCAAAGTTTTTACATTATAAATTTCGAATTCAATTTTTTAAGATGAAGTTTCATCATATGAGTCCATTGATATCATTTTCAACTTCAACGAACTAATACTTTTATAGATATGATATTTCAAAGTTTTCACATTACAAATTGCGAATTTAATCTATTTTAAGATGTAGTTTTATCATATGAATCCATTGATATCATTCTCAACTTCAACGAACTAATACTTTCGGAGATATCATTTTTCAAAGTTTTTACATCACAAATTTAGAATTCAATTTTTTTTAAGATGAAGTTTCATCATATGAATCCATTGATATCATTCTCAACTTAAACGAACTAATACTTCCGGAGATATGATTCTTCAAAGTTTTTACATAACAAATTTCGAATTCAATTTTTTTTAGATGTAGTTTCACCATACGAATCCACTGATATCATTCTCAACTTCAACGAGCTAATACTTCCAGAAATATGATTTTTCAAAGTTTTTAAACTACAAATTTCGAATTCAATTTTCTCTAAGATGTCGTTTCATCATATGAATCCATTGATATCACTCTCAACTTCAGCGAACTAATACCTTCAGAGATATGATTTTTCAAAGTTTTTAAATTACAAATTTCGAATTCAATTTTTTTCAAGATGTAGTTTCATCATATGTATTCATTGATATCATTCTCAACCTCAACGAACTAATACTTTCGGAGATATGATTTTTCAAAGTTTTTAAATTTTAAATTTCGAATTTTATTTTTTTTTAAGATGAAGTTTCATCATATGAGTCCATTGATATCATTTTCAATTTCAACGAACTAATACTCCCGGAGATATGATTTTTCGAAGTTTTCACATTACAAAGTTCGAATCAAATTTTTTTTAAGATGTGGTCTCATCATATGAATCCATTGATATCATTCTCAACTTCAACGAACTAATACTTTCAGAGATGTGATTTTTCAAAGTTTCTACATTACAAATTTCAAATTAACTTTTTTCTAAGATGTAGTTTCATCATATTAATCCATTGATATCATTCTCAACATTAACGAACTGATACTTTCGGAGATATGATTTTTCAAAGTTTTTACATTACAAATTTCAAATCAATTTTTTTTAAGATGTGGTTTCATCATATGAATCCATTGATATCTTTCTCAACTTCAACGAACTAATACTTTCGGAGATATGATTTTTCAAAATTTTCACATAAGAAATTTCGAATCAAATTTTTTTTAAGATGTAGTTTCATCATATGAATCCACTGATATCATTCTCAACTTCAACGAACTAATACTTTCGGAGATATTATTTTTCAAAGTTTTCACATTACAAATTTCGAATTAAATTTTTTTTAAGATGTAGTCTCATCATATGAATCCATTGATATCATTCTCAACTTCAATGAACTAATACTTTCAGAGATATGATTTTTCAAAGTTTTTACATTACCCATCTCGAATTAAATTCTATATATCAGTAACTATTCATCTGAAATTGCTGAAAGTTTGCAAGAGCCTTTAGAACCTAACTATACTGCCAAGTTTCAAGTTTTAACACGATCGGTTAAATATTGTTGGAGATTTGAGCAGACTTCTGCGAGTTCCGTAGATGGAATACCGTTGCCTCGATAAATTTTGAACAAAAGTAGATAGGGACTTGCAATTTTCAGGGTAGGTTGCGTTTCCGAATGGGAGAGTTAAGTTCGTTTTTGGGCATAATCGGTCTAACAAAATTTTTGCATTTTAAATTTAAAATTCATTATTTTTTAAAATCTAGTTTCATCATATGAATCCATTGATATCATTCTCGTTTTCAACGAACTAATACTTTCATAGATATGCTTTTTCAAAGTTTTTACATTACAAATTTCGAATTCATTTTTTTTTAAGATGTAGTTTCATCATATGAATCCATTGATATAATTCTCAACTTCAACGAACTAATACTTTCAAAGATGTGATTTTTCAAAGTTTCTACATTACAAATTTCAAATTATTTTTTTTCTAAGATGTAGTTTCATCATATGAATCCATTGATATCATTCTCAACTTCAACGAACTAATACTTCCGGAGATATGATTTTTCAAAGTTTTTACATTACAAATCTCGAATTAATTTTTTTTTAAGATGTGGTTTCATCATATGAATCCATTGATATCTTTCTCAACTTCAACGAACTAATACTTCCGGAAATATGATTTTTCAAAGTTTTTACATTAGAAATTTCGAATTCAATTTTTTTTAAGATGTAGTTTCATCAAATGAATCCATTGATAGCATTAATTAATTTTTTTCCTAAGATGTAGTTTCATCATATAAATCCATTGATATCATTCTCAACATCAACGAACTGATACTTTCGGAGATATGATTTTTCAAAGTTTTCACATTACAAATTTCAAATTAATTTTTTTTTAAAATGTGGTTTCATCATATGAATCCATTTATATCTTTCTCAACTTCAACGAACTAATACTTTCGGAGATATGATTTTTCAAAATTTTTACATTAGAAATTTCGAATTCAATTTTTTTTAAGATGTAGTTTCATCATATGAATCCATTGATATCACTCTCAACTTCAACGAACTAATACCTTCGGAGATATGATTTTTCAAAGTTTTTACATTACAAATTTCGAATTCAATTTTTTTCAAGATGTAGATTCATCAAAAGAATTTATTGATATCATTCTCTACTTCAACGAACTTATACTTAAGGAGATATGATTTTTCAGGGTTTTTACATTATAAATTTCGAATTCAATTTTTTTTAAGATGAAGTTTCATCATATGAGACCATTGATATCATTTTCAACTTCAACGAACTAATACTTTTATAGATATGATTTTTCAAAATTTTCACATTACAAATTGCGAATTCAATCTATTTTAAGATGTAGTTTCATCATATGAATCCATTGATATCATTCAAAAGTTTTTACATTTCAAATTTCGAATTATTTTTTTTTTAAGACGTGGTTTCATCATATGATTCCATTGATATCATTCTCAACTTCAACGAACTGATACTTTCAGAGATATGATTTTTCAAAGCTTTCACATTACAAATTTCGAATCCTATCTTTTTTTAAATGTGGTTTCATCATATGAATCCATTGATATAATTCTCAACTTCAACGAACTAATACTTTCGGAGATATGAATTTTCAAAGTTTCTACAATATGAATTTCAAATTCAATTTTTTTTTTATGCAGTTTCACCATACGAAGCCATTGATATCATTCTCGTGTTCAACGAACTTATGCTTTAGGAGATAAGATTTTTCAAAGGTTTCACATTACAAATATCGAATTCAATTTTTATAAGATGTAGTTTCATCATATGAATCCATTGATATAATTCTCAACTTCAACGTACTGATACTTTCGGAGATATGAGTTTTCAAAGTTTCTACATTACGAATTTCGAATTCAATTTTTTTTAAGGTGAAGTTTCATCATATGAGTCCATTGATGTCATTTTCAACTTCAACGAACTAATACTTTTATAGATATGATATTTCAAAGTTTTCACATTACAAATTGCGAATTCAATCTATTTTAAGATGCAGTTTTATCATATGAATCCATTGATATCATTCTCAACTTCAACGAACTAATACTTTCGGAGATATCATTTTTCAAAGTTTTTACATCACAAATTTAGAATTCAATTTTTTTTAAGATGAAGTTTCATCATATGAATCCATTGATATCATTCTCAACTTAAACGAACAAATACTTCCGGAGATATGATTCTTCAAAGTTTTTACATAACAAATTTCGAATTCAATTTTTTTTAGATGTAGTTTCACCATACGAATCCATTGGTATCATTCTCAACTTCAACGAGCTAATACTTCCAGAAATATGATTCTTCAAAGTTTTTAAACTACAAATTTCGAATTCAATTTTTTCTAAGATGTAGTTTCATCATATGAATCCATTGATATCACTCTCAACTTCAGCGAACTAATACTTTCGGAGATATGATTTCTCAAAGCTTTTACATTATAAATTTCGAATTCTTTTTTTTTTAAGATGAAGTTTCATCATATGAGTCCATTGATATCATTTTCAACTTCAACGAACTAATACTCCCGGAGATATGATTTTTCGAAGTTTTCACATTACAAATTTCGAATCAAATTTTTTTTAAGATGTGGTCTCATCATATGAATCCATTGATATCATTCTCAACTTCAACGAACTAATACTTTCAGAGATATGATTTTTCAAAGTTTTTACATTACAAATTTCGAATTAAATTCTATATATCAGTAACTATTCATCTGAAATTGCTGAAAGTTTGCAAGAGTCTTTAGAACCTAACTATACTGCCAAGTTTCAAGTTTTAACACGATCAGTTAAATATTGTTGGAGATTCGAGCAGACTTGTGCGAGTTCCGTAGATGGGATACCGTTGCCTCGATAAATTTCGAACAAAAGTAGATAGGGACTTGCAATTTTCAGGGTAGGTTGCGTTTCTGAATGGGAGAGTTAAGTTCGTATTTGGGCATAATCGGTCTAACAAAATTTTTACATTTTAAATTTAAAATTCATTATTTTTTAAAATCTAGTTTCATCATATGAATCCATTGATATCATTCTCGTTTTCTACGAACTAATACTTTCATAGATATGATTTTTCAAAGTTTTTACATTACAAATTTCGAATTCAATTTTTTTTAAGATGTAGTTTCATCATATGAATCCATTGATATAATTCTCAACTTCAACGAACTAATACTTTCAGAGATGTGATTTTTCAAAGTTTCTACATTACAAATTTCAAATTAACTTTTTTCTAAGATGTAGTTTCATCATATAAATACATTGATATCATTCTCAACATCAACGAACTGATACTTTCGGAGATATGATTTTTCATAGTTTTTACATTACGAATGTCAAATTAATTTTTTTTTAAGATGTGGTTTCATCATATGAATCCATTGATATCTTTCTCAACTTCAACGAACTAATACTTTCGGAGATATGATTTTTCAAAATTTTTACATTAGAAATTTTGAATTCAATTTTTTTTAAGATGTAGTTTCATCATATGAATCCATTGATATCATTCTCAACTTCAACGAACTAATACTTTCGGAGATATTATTTTTCAAAGTTTTTTTTTTCAGTTGAAGTTATTTTTTTTAAGATGTGGTTTCATCATATGAATCCATTGATATAATTCTCAACTTCAACGAACTAATACTTTCGGAGATATGAATTTTCAAGTTTTCACATTACAAAATTCGAATCCTATTTTTTTTAAGATGTGGTTTCATCATATGAATCCATTGATATCATTCTCAAATTCAACGAACTAATACTTCCGGAGATATGATTTTTCAAAGTTTTTACATTACAAATTTCGAACTCAATTTTTTTTTGATGTAGTTTCACTATACGAATCCATTGATATCATTCTCGTGTTCAACAAACTTATGCTTCTTATGCTTTCGGAGATATGATTTTCCAAAGTTTTCACATTACAAATATCGAATTAAATTTTTATAAGATTTAATATATATATAAAATCATATCTCCGAAAGTATCAGTTCGTTGATGTTGAGAATGATATCAATGGATTTATATGATGAAACTACATCTTAGAAAAAAGTTAATTTGAAATTTGTAATGTAGAAACTTTGAAAAATCACATCTCTGAAAGTATTAGTTCGTTGAAGTTGAGAATTATATCAATGGATTCATATGATGAAACTACATCTTAAAAAAAATTGAATTCGAAATTTGTAATGTAAAAACTTTGAAAAATCATATCTATGAAAGTATTAGTTCGTAGAAAACGAGAATGATATCAATGGATTCATATGATGAAACTAGATTTTAAAAAATAATGAATTTTAAATTTAAAATGTAAAAATTTTGTTAGACCGATTATGCCCAAATACGAACTTAACTCTCCCATTCGGAAACGCAACCTACCCTGAAAATTGCAACTCCCTATCTACTTTTGTTCGAAATTTATCGAGGCAACGGTATCCCATCTACGGAACTCGCACAAGTCTGCTCGAATCTCCAACAATATTTAACTGATCGTGTTAAAACTTGAAACTTGGCAGTATAGTTAGGTTCTAAAGGCTCTTGCAAACTTTCAGCAATTTCAGATGAATAGTTACTGATATATAGAATTTAATTCGAAATTTGTAATGTAAAATCTTTGAAAAATCATATCTCTGAAAGTATTAGTTCGTTGAAGTTGAGAATGATATCAATGGATTCATATGATGAGACCACATCTTAAAAAAAATTTGATTCAAAATTTGTAATGTGAAAACTTCGAAAAATCATATCTCCGGGAGTATTAGTTCGTTGAAGTTGAAAATGATATCAATGGACTCATATGATGAAACTTCATCTTAAAAAAAAAAGAATTCGAAATTTATAATATAAAAGCTTTGAAAAATCATATCTCCGAGAGTATTAGTTCGCTGAAGTTGAGAGTGATATCAATGGATTCATATGATGAAACCACATCTTAAAAAAAATAACTTCAACTGAAAAAAAAAACTTTGAAAAATAATATCTCCGAAAGTATTAGTTCGTTGAAGTTGAGAATGATATCAATGGATTCATATGATGAAACTACATCTTAAAAAAAATTGAATTCAAAATTTCTAATGTAAAAATTTTGAAAAATCATATCTCCGAAAGTATTAGTTCGTTGAAGTTGAGAAAGATATCAATGGATTCATATGATGAAACCACATCTTAAAAAAAAATTAATTTGACATTCGTAATGTAAAAACTATGAAAAATCATATCTCCGAAAGTATCAGTTCGTTGATGTTGAGAATGATATCAATGTATTTATATGATGAAACTACATCTTAGAAAAAAGTTAATTTGAAATTTGTAATGTAGAAACTTTGAAAAATCACATCTCTGAAAGTATTAGTTCGTTGAAGTTGAGAATTATATCAATGGATTCATATGATGAAACTACATCTTAAAAAAAATTGAATTCGAAATTTGTAATGTAAAAACTTTGAAAAATCATATCTATGAAAGTATTAGTTCGTAGAAAACGAGAATGATATCAATGGATTCATATGATGAAACTAGATTTTAAAAAATAATGAATTTTAAATTTAAAATGTAAAAATTTTGTTAGACCGATTATGCCCAAATACGAACTTAACTCTCCCATTCAGAAACGCAACCTACCCTGAAAATTGCAAGTCCCTATCTACTTTTGTTCGAAATTTATCGAGGCAACGGTATCCCATCTACGGAACTCGCACAAGTCTGCTCGAATCTCCAACAATATTTAACTGATCGTGTTAAAACTTGAAACTTGGCAGTATAGTTAGGTTCTAAAGACTCTTGCAAACTTTCAGCAATTTCAGATGAATAGTTACTGATATATAGAATTTAATTCGAAATTTGTAATGTAAAAACTTTGAAAAATCATATCTCTGAAAGTATTAGTTCGTTGAAGTTGAGAATGATATCAATGGATTCATATGATGAGACCACATCTTAAAAAAAATTTGATTCGAAATTTGTAATGTGAAAACTTCGAAAAATCATATCTCCGGGAGTATTAGTTCGTTGAAGTTGAAAATGATATCAATGGACTCATATGATGAAACTTCATCTTAAAAAAAAAAGAATTCGAAATTTATAATGTAAAAGCTTTGAGAAATCATATCTCCGAAAGTATTAGTTCGCTGAAGTTGAGAGTGATATCAATGGATTCATATGATGAAACTACATCTTAGAAAAAATTGAATTCGAAATTTGTAGTTTAAAAACTTTGAAGAATCATATTTCTGGAAGTATTAGCTCGTTGAAGTTGAGAATGATACCAATGGATTCGTATGGTGAAACTACATCTAAAAAAAATTGAATTCGAAATTTGTTATGTAAAAACTTTGAAGAATCATATCTCCGGAAGTATTTGTTCGTTTAGTTGAGAATGATATCAATGGATTCATATGATGAAACTTCATCTTAAAAAAAATTGAATTCTAAATTTGTGATCTAAAAACTTTGAAAAATGATATCTCCGAAAGTATTAGTTCGTTGAAGTTGAGAATGATATCAATGGATTCATATGATAAAACTACATCTTAAAATAGATTGAATTCGCAATTTGTAATGTGAAAACTTTGAAATATCATATCTATAAAAGTATTAGTTCGTTGAAGTTGAAAATGATATCAATGGACTCATATGATGAAACTTCACCTTAAAAAAAATAGAATTCGAAATTCGTAATGTAGAAACTTTGAAAATCTCCGAAAGTATCAGTACGTTGAAGTTGAGAATTATATCAATGGATTCATATGATGAAACTACATCTTATAAAAATTGAATTCGATATTTGTAATGTATTAGTTCATTGAAGTTGAGAATGATATCAATGGATTCATATGATGAGACCACATCTTAAAAAAAATTTAATTCGAAATTTGTAATGTGAAAACTTTGAAAAATAATATCTCCGAAAGTATTAGTTCGTTGAAGTTGAGAATGATATCAATGGATTCATATGATGAGACCACATCTTAAAAAAAATTTGATTCGAAATTTGTAATGTGAAAACTTCGAAAAATCATATCTCCGGGAGTATTAGTTCGTTGAAGTTGAAAATGATATCAATGGACTCATATGATGAAACTTCATCTTAAAAAAAAAAGAATTCGAAATTTATAATGTAAAAGCTTTGAGAAATCATATCTCCGAAAGTATTAGTTCGCTGAAGTTGAGAGTGATATCAATGGATTCATATGATGAAACTACATCTTAGAAAAAATTGAATTCGAAATTTGTAGTTTAAAAACTTTGAAGAATCATATTTCTGGAAGTATTAGCTCGTTGAAGTTGAGAATGATACCAATGGATTCGTATGGTGAAACTACATCTAAAAAAAATTGAATTCGAAATTTGTTATGTAAAAACTTTGAAGAATCATATCTCCGGAAGTATTTGTTCGTTTAGTTGAGAATGATATCAATGGATTCATATGATGAAACTTCATCTTAAAAAAAATTGAATTCTAAATTTGTGATCTAAAAACTTTGAAAAATGATATCTCCGAAAGTATTAGTTCGTTGAAGTTGAGAATGATATCAATGGATTCATATGATAAAACTACATCTTAAAATAGATTGAATTCGCAATTTGTAATGTGAAAACTTTGAAATATCATATCTATAAAAGTATTAGTTCGTTGAAGTTGAAAATGATATCAATGGACTCATATGATGAAACTTCACCTTAAAAAAAATAGAATTCGAAATTCGTAATGTAGAAACTTTGAAAATCTCCGAAAGTATCAGTACGTTGAAGTTGAGAATTATATCAATGGATTCATATGATGAAACTACATCTTATAAAAATTGAATTCGATATTTGTAATGTATTAGTTCATTGAAGTTGAGAATGATATCAATGGATTCATATGATGAGACCACATCTTAAAAAAAATTTAATTCGAAATTTGTAATGTGAAAACTTTGAAAAATAATATCTCCGAAAGTATTAGTTCGTTGAAGTTGAGAATGATATCAATGGATTCATATGATGAAACTACATCTTAAAAAAAATTTGATTCGAAATTTCTTATGTGAAAATTTTGAAAAATCATATCTCCGAAAGTATTAGTTCGTTGAAGTTGAGAAAGATATCAATGGATTCATATGATGAAACCACATCTTAAAAAAAATTAATTTGAAATTTGTAATGTGAAAACTTCGAAAAATCATATCTCCGGGAGTATTAGTTCGTTGAAATTGAAAATGATATCAATGGACTCATATGATGAAACTTCATCTTAAAAAAAATAGAATTCGAAATTTAAAATGTAAAAACTTTGAAAAATCATATCTCCGAAAATATTAGTTCGTTGAGGTTGAGAATGATAGCAATAAATACATATGATGAAACTACATCTTGAAAAAATTGAATTCGAAATTTGTAATTAAAAAACATTGAAAAATCATATCTCCGAAGGTATTAGTTCGCTGAAGTTGAGAGTGATATCAATGGATTCATATGATGAAACTACATCTTAGAGAAAATTGAGTTCGAAATTTGTAGTTTAAAAACTTTGAAAAATCATATTTCTGGAAGTATTAGCTCGTTGAAGTTGAGAATGATATCAATGGATTCGTATGGTGAAACTACATCTAAAAAAAATTGAATTCGAAATTTGTTATGTAAAAACTTTGAAGAATCATATCTCCGGAAGTATTAGTTCGTTTAAGTTGAGAATGATATCAATGGATTCATATGATTGGAGTTGGAGTTGGAGTTGGAGTTGGAGTTGGAGTTGGAGTTGGAGTTGGAGTTGGAGTTGGAGTTGGAGTTGGAGTTGGAGTTGGAGTTGGAGTTGGAGTTGGAGTTGGAGTTGGAGTTGGAGTTGGAGTTGGAGTTGGAGTTGGAGTTGGAGTTGGAGTTGGAGTTGGAGTTGGAGTTGGAGTTGGAGTTGGAGTTGGAGCTGGAGTTGGAGTTGGAGTTGGAGTTGGAGTTGGAGTTGGAGTTGGAGTTGGAGTTGGAGTTGGAGTTGGAGTTGGAGTTGGAGTTGGAGTTGGAGTTGGAGTTGGAGTTGGAGTTGGAGTTGGAGTTGGAGTTGGAGTTGGAGTTGGAGTTGGAGTTGGAGTTGGAGTTGGAGTTGGAGTTGGAGTTGGAGTTGGAGTTGGAGTTGGAGTTGGAGTTGGAGTTGGAGTTGGAGTTGGAGTTGGAGTTGGAGTTGGAGTTGGAGTTGGAGTTGGAGTTGGAGTTGGAGTTGGAGTTGGAGTTGGAGTTGGAGTTGGAGTTGGAGTTGGAGTTGGAGTTGGAGTTGGAGTTGGAGTTGGAGTTGGAGTTGGAGTTGGAGTTGGAGTTGGAGTTGGAGTTGGAGTTGGAGTTGGAGTTGGAGTTGGAGTTGGAGTTGGAGTTGGAGTTGGAGTTGGAGTTGGAGTTGGAGTTGGAGTTGGAGTTGGAGTTGGAGTTGGAGTTGGAGTTGGAGTTGGAGTTGGAGTTGGAGTTGGAGTTGGAGTTGGAGTTGGAGTTGGAGTTGGAGTTGGAGTTGGAGTTGGAGTTGGAGTTGGAGTTGGAGTTGGAGTTGGAGTTGGAGTTGGAGTTGGAGTTGGAGTTGGAGTTGGAGTTGGAGTTGGAGTTGGAGTTGGAGTTGGAGTTGGAGTTGGAGTTGGAGTTGGAGTTGGAGTTGGAGTTGGAGTTGGAGTTGGAGTTGGAGTTGGAGTTGGAGTTGGAGTTGGAGTTGGAGTTGGAGTTGGAGTTGGAGTTGGAGTTGGAGTTGGAGTTGGAGTTGGAGTTGAGTTTGAATCGGAATTGGCGTTGGAGGTGGAGTTGGAGTTGAAGATGGAGTTGGAGTTGGAGTTGGAGTTGGAGTTGGAGTTGGAGTTGGAGTTGGAGTTGGAGTTGGAGTTGGAGTTGGAGTTGGAGTTGGAGTTGGAGTTGGAGTTGGAGTTGGAGTTGGAGTTGGAGTTGGAGTTGGAGTTGGAGTTGGAGTTGGAGTTGGAGTTGGAGTTGGAGTTGGAGTTGGAGTTGGAGTTGGAGTTGGAGTTGGAGTTGGAGTTGGAGTTGGAGTTGGAGTTGGAGTTGGAGTTGGAGTTGCAGTTGGAGTTGGTGTTGGAGTTGGAGTTGAAGTTGGAATTGGAGTTGGAGTTGGAGTTGGAGTTGGAGTTGGAGTTGGAGTTGGAGTTGGAGTTGGAGTTGGAGTTGGAGTTGGAGTTGGAGTTGGAGTTGGAGTTGGAGTTGGAGTTGGAGTTGGAGTTGGAGTTGGAGTTGGAGTTGGAGTTGGAGTTGGAGTTGGAGTTGGAGTTGGAGTTGGAGTTGGAGTTGGAGTTGGAGTTGGAGTTGGAGTTGGAGTTGGAGTTGGAGTTGGAGTTGGAGTTGGAGTTGGAGTTGGAGTTGGAGTTGGAGTTGGAGTTGGAGTTGGAGTTGGAGTTGGAGTTGGAGTTGGAGTTGGAGTTGGAGTTGGAGTTGGAGTTGGAGTTGGAGTTGGAGTTGGAGTTGGAGATGGAGTTGGAGTTGGAGTTGGAGTTGGAGTTGGAGTTGGAGTTGGAGTTGGAGTTGGAGTTGGAGTTGGAGTTGGAGTTGGAGTTGGAGTTGGAGTTGGAGTTGGAGTTGAAGTTCAGAGTGATATCAATGGATTCATATGATGAAACTACATCTTAGTAAAAATTGAATTCGAAATTTGTAATTCAAAAACTTCGAAAAATCATATATCTGGAAGTATTAGCTCGTTGAAGTTGAGAATGATATCAATGGATTCGTATGGTGAAACTACATCTAAAAAAAATTGAATTCGAAATTTGTTATATAAAAACTTTGAAGAATCATATCTCCGGAAGTATTAGTTCGTTGAAGTTGAGAATTATATCAATGGATTCATATGATGAAACCACATCTAAAAAAATAGGATTCGAAATTTGTAATGTGAAAACTTTGAAAAATCATATCTCCGAAAATACTAGTTCGTTGAAGTTGAGAATGATATCAATGGATTCATATGATGAAACTACATCTTAAAAAAAATTGAATTCGAAATTTCTAATGTAAAAATTTTGAAAAATCTTATCTCCGAAAGTATTAGTTCGTTGAAGTTGAGAAAGATATCAATGGATTCATATGATGAAACCACATCTTAAAAAAAAATTGAATTCGAAATTTGTTATGTAAAAACTTTGGAGAATCATATCTCCGGAAGTATTAGTTCGTTGAAGTTGAGAATGATATCATTGGATTCATATAATGAAACTACATCTTAAAAAAAATTGAATTCGAAATTCGTAATGTAGAAACTTTGAAAATTCATATCTCCGAAAGTACCAGTACGATGAAGTTGAGAATTATATCAATGGATTCATATGATGAAACTACATCTTATAAAAATTGAATTCGATATTTGTAATGTGAAAACTTCGAAAAATCATATCTCCGAAAGCATAAGAAGCATAAGTTTGTTGAACACGAGAATGATATCAATGGATTCGTATGGTGAAACTACATCTAAAAAATATTTAATTCGAAATTTGTTATGTAAAAACTCTGAAGAATCATATGTCCGGAAGTATTAGTTCGTTGAAGTTGAGAATGGTATCAATGGATTCATATGATGAAACTACATCTTAAAAAAATTGAATTCGATATTTGTAATGTGAAACCTTTGAAAAATCATATCTCCTAAAGCATAAGTTCGTTGAACACGAGAATGATATCAATGGCTTCGTATGGTGAAACTGCATAAAAAAAAAATTGAGTTCGAAATTTGTTATGTAAAAACTTTGAAAAATCATATCTCCGGAAGTATTAGTTCGTTGAATTTGATGATATCAATGGATTCATATGATGAAACTACATCTTAAAAAAAATTGAATTCGAAATTCATAATGTAGAAACTTTGAAAATTCATATCTCCGAAAGTATTAGTTCGTTGAAGTTGAGAATTATATCAATGGATTCATATGATGAAACCACATTTAAAAAAAGATAGGATTCGAAATTTGTAATGTGAAAGCTTTGAAAAATCATATCTCCGAAAGTATTAGTTCGTTGAAGTTGAGAATGATATCAATGGAATCATATGATGCAACCACATCTTAAAAAAATATTAATTCGAAATTTGAAATGTAAAAACTTCTAAAAAATCATATCTCCGAAAGTATTAGTTCGTTGAAGTTGAGAATGATATCAATGGATTCATATGATGAAACCACATTTAAAAAAAAATAGGATTCGAAATTTGTAATGTGAAAGCTTTGAAAAATCATATCTCCAAAAGTATCAGTTCGTTGAAGTTGAGAATGATATCAATGGATTCATATGATGAAACCACATCAAAAAAAAAAATTAATTCGAAATTTGAAATGTAAAAACTTTTGAATGATATCAATGGATTCATATGATGAAACTACATCTTAAAATAGATTGAATTCGCAATTTGTAATGTGAAAACTTTGAAAAATCATATCTTTAAAAGTATTAGTTCGTTGAAGTTGAAAATTATATCAATGGTCTCATATGATGAAACTTCATCTTAAAAAAAATTGAATTCGAAATTTATAATGTAAAAATCCTGAAAAATCATATCTCCGAAAATATAAGTTCGTTGAAGTTGAGAATGATATCAATAAATTCTTTTGATGAAACTACATCTTGAAAAAAATTGAATTCGAAATTTGTAATGTAAAAACTTTGAAAAATCATATCTCCGAAGGTATTAGTTCGTTGAAGTTGAGAGTGATATCAATGGATTCATATGATGAAACTACATCTTAGAAAAAATTGAATTCGAAATTTCTAGTTCAAAAACTTTGAAAAATCATATCTCTGGAAGTATTAGCTCGTTGAAGTTGAGAATGATATCAGTGGATTCGTATGGTGAAACTACATCTAAAAAAATTGAATTCGAAATTTGTTATGTAAAAACTTTGAAGAATCATATCTCCGGAAGTATTAGTTCGTTGAAGTTGAGAATGATATCAATGGATTCATATGATGAGACCACATCTTAAAAAAAAATTTGATTATAAATTTGTAATGTGAAAACTTCGAAAAATCATATCTCCGGGAGTATTAGTTCGTTGAAGTTGAAAATGATATCAATGGACTCATATGATGAAACTTCATCTTAAAAAAAATTGAATTCGAAATTTATAATGTAAAAACTTTGAAAAATCATATCTCCGAAAGTATTAGTTCGTTGAAGTTGAGAATGATATCAATAAATACATATGATGAAACTATATCTTGAAAAAAATTGAATTCGAAATTTGTAATTTAAAAACTTTGAAAAATCATATCTCCGAAAGTATTAGTTCGCTGAAGTTGAGAGTGATATCAATGGATTCATATGATGAAACTACATCTTTGAAAAAATTAAATTCGAAATTTGTAGTTTTAAAACTTTGAAAAATCATATTTCGGGAAGTATTAGCTCGTTGAAGTTGAGAATGATATCAATGGATTTGTATGGTGAAACTACATCTAAAAAAAATTGAATTCGAAATTTGTTATGTAAAAACTTTGAAGAATCATATCTCCGGAAGTATTAGTTCGTTTAAGTTGAGAGTGATATCAATGGATTCATATGATGAAACTTCATTTAAAAAAAAATTGAATTCTAAATTTGTGATGTAAAAACTTTGAAAAATGATATCTCCGAAAGTATTAGTTCGTTGAAGTTGAGAATGATATCAATGGATTCATATGATAAAACTACATCTTAAAATAGATTGAATTCGCAATTTGTAATGTGAAAACTTTGAAATATCATATCTATAAAAGTATTAGTTCGTTGAAGTTATATCAATGGACTCTTATGATGAAACTTCATCTTAAAAAATTGAATTCGAAATTTATGATGTAAAAACCCTGAAAAATCATATCTCCGAAATTATGAGTATTAGTTCGTTGAAGTTCAGAGTGATATCAATGGATTCATAAGATGAAACTACATCATAGCAAAAATTGAATTCGAAATTTGTAATTCAAAAACTTTGAAAAATCATATCTCTGGAAGTATTAGCTCGTTGAAGTTGAGAATGATATCAATGGATTCGTATGGTGGAACTACGTCTAAAAAAAATTGAATGATGAAACTTCATCTTAGAAAAAAGTGGATTTGAAATTTGTAATGTAGAAACTTAGAAAAATCACATCTCTGAAAGTATTAGTTCGTTGAAGTTGAGAATTATATCAATGGATTCATATGATGAAACTACATCTTAAAAAAAATTGAATTCTAAATTTGTAATGTAAAAACTTTAAACGATTATGCCCAAAAACGAACTTAACTCTTCCATTCGGAAACGCAACCTACCCTGAAAATTGCAAGTCCCTATCTACTTTTGTTCAAAATTTATCGAGGCAACGGTATTCCATCTACGGAACTCGCAGAAGTCTGCTCAAATCTCCAACAATATTTAACCGATCGTGTTAAAACTTGAAACTTGGCAGTATAGTTAGGTTCTAAAGGCTCTTGCAAACTTTCAGCAATTTCAGATGAATAGTTACTGATATATAGAATTTAATTCGAAATTTGTAATGTAAAAACTTTGAAAAATAATATCTCCGAAAGTATTAGTTCGTTGAAGTTGAGAATGATATCAATGGATTCATATGATGAAACTACATCTTAAAAAAAATTGAATTCGAAATTTCTAATGTAAAAATTTTGAAAAATCATATCTCCGAAAGTATTAGTTCGTTGAAGTTGAGAAAGATATCAATGGATTCATATGATGAAACCACATCTCACAAAAAAATTTATTTGAAATTTGTAATGTGAAAACTTTGAAAAATCATATCTCCGAAAGTATCAGTTCGTTGATGTTGAGAATGATATCAATGAATTTATATGATGAAACTACATCTTAGAAAAAAGTTAATTTGAAATTTGTAATGTAGTAATTTGAAAAATCACATCTCTGAAAGAATTAGTTCGTTGAATTTGAGAATGATATCAATGGATTTATTTGATGAAACTACATCTTAAAAAAAATTGAATTCGAAATTCATAAGGTAGAAACTTTGAAAATTCATATCTCCGAAAGTATTAGTTCGTTGAAGTTGAGAATTATATCAATGGATTCATATGATGAAACCACATTTAAAAAAAGATAGGATTCGAAATTTGTAATGTGAAAGCTTTGAAAAATCATATCTCCGAAAGTATTAGTTCGTTGAAGTTGAGAATGATATCAATGGAATTATATGATGCAACCACATCTTAAAAAAAAATTAATTCGAAATTTGAAATGTAAAAACTTTTGAATGATATCAATGGATTCATATGATGAAACTACATCTTAAAATAGATTGAATTCGCAATTTGTAATCTGAAAACTTTGAAAAATCATATCTATAAAAGTATAAGTTCGTTGAAGTTGAAAATGATATCAATGCTCTCATATGATGAAACTTCATCTTAAAAAAAATTTAATTCGAAATTTGTAATGTGAAAACTTTGAAAAATAATATCTCCGAAAGTATTAGTTCGTTGAAGTTGAGAATGATATCAATGGATTCATATGATGAAACTACATCTTAAAAAAAATTAAATTCGAAATTTCTAATGTAAAAATTTTGAAAAATCATATCTCCGAAAGTATTAGTTCGTTGAAGTTGAGAAAGATATCAATGGATTCATATGATGAAACCACATCTTAAAAAAAAATTAATTTGAAATTTGTAATGTAAAAAATTTGAAAAATCATATCTCCGAAAGTATCAGTTCGTTGATGTTGAGAATGATATCAATGGATTTATATGATGAAACTACATCTTAGAAAAAAGTTAATTTGAAATTTGTAATGTAGAAAATTTGAAAAATCACATCTCTGAAAGAATTAGTTCGTTGAATTTGAGAATGATATCAATGGATTTATTTGATGAAACTACATCTTAAAAAAATTTGAATTCGAAATTCATAAGGTAGAAACTTTGAAAATTCATATCTCCGAAAGTATTAGTTCGTTGAAGTTGAGAATTATATCAATGGATTCATATGATGAAACCACATTTAAAAAAAGATAGGATTCGAAATTTGTAATGTGAAAGCTTTGAAAAATCATATCTCCGAAAGTATTAGTTCGTTGAAGTTGAGAATGATATCAATGGAATTATATGATGCAACCACATCTTAAAAAAAAATTAATTCGAAATTTGAAATGTAAAAACTTTTGAATGATATCAATGGATTCATATGATGAAACTACATCTTAAAATAGATTGAATTCGCAATTTGTAATCTGAAAACTTTGAAAAATCATATCTATAAAAGTATAAGTTCGCTGAAGTTGAAAATGATATCTATGCTCTCATATGATGAAACTTCATCTTAAAAAAAATTTAATTCGAAATTTATAATGTAAAAACCCTGAAAAATCATATCTCCGAAAGTATAAGTTCGTTGAAGTTGAGAATGATATCAATAAATTCTTTTGATGAAACTACATCTTGAAAAAAATTGAATTCGAAATTTGTAATGTAAAAACTTTGAAAAATCATATCTCCGAAGGTATTAGTTCGTTGAAGTTGAGAGTGATATCAATGGATTCATATGATGAAACTACATCTTAGAAAAAATTGAATTCGAAATTTCTAGTTCAAAAACTTTGAAGAATCATATCTCCGGTAGTATTAGTTCGTTGAAGTTGAGAATGATATCAATGGATTCATATGATGAAACTTCATCTCAAAAAAAATTGAATTCTAAATTTGTAATGTAAAAACTTTGAAAAATCATATCTCCGAAGGTATCAGTTCGTTGAAGTTGAGAGTGATATCAATGGATTCATATGATGAAACTACATCTTAGAAAAAATTGAATTCGAAATTTGTAGTTCAAAAACTTTGAAAAATCATATCTCTGGAAGTATTAGCTCGTTGAAGTTGAGAATGATATCAATGGATTCGTATGGTGGAACTACATCTAAAAAAAATTGAATTCGAAATTTGTTATGTAAAAACTTTGAAGAATCATATCTCCGGAAGTGTTAGTTCGTTGAAGTTGAGAATGATATCAATGGATTCATAAAATGATGAAACCACATTTAAAGAAAAATAGGATTCGAAATTTGTAATGTGAAAACTTTGAAAAATCATATCTCCGAAAGTATTAGTTCGTTGAAGTTGAGAATGATATCATTGGATTCATATGATGAAACCACATTTTGAAAAAAAATTAATTAATGATATCAATGGATTCATATGATGGAACTACATCTTAGAAAAAATTGAATTCGAAATTTCTAGTTCAAAAACTTTGAAAAATCATATCTCTGGAAGTATTAGCTCATTGAAGTTGAGAATGATATCAGTGGATTCGCATGGTGAAACTACATCTAAAAAAAGTTGAATTCGATTTTTTTTATGTAAAAACTTTGAAGAATCATATCTCCGGAAGTATTAGTTCGTTGAAGTTGAGAATGATATCAATGGATTCATATGATGAAACTTCATCTTAAAAAATATTCAATTCTAAATTTGTGACGTAAAAACTTCGAAAAATCATATCTCCGAAAGTATTAGTTCGTTGAAGTTGAGAATGATATCAATAAATTCATATGATGAAACTACATCTCGAAAAAAATTCAATTCGAAATTTGTAATGTGAAAACTTTGAAAAATAATATCTCCGAAGGTATTACTTCGTTGAAGTTGAGAGTGATATCAATGAAATCACATGATGAAACTTCATCTCAGAAAAAATTGAATTCGAAATTTGTAGTTCAAAAACTTTGAAAAATCATATCTCTGGAAGTATTAGCTCGTTGAAGTTGAGAATGATATCAATGGATTCGTATGGGGGAACTACATCTAAAAAAATTGGTTCAAGCACTGACGTGAAGTCAGAAGCTTTTGCGCGTATGTTCTTTTGTCCATTCTTCTGTATTGGACACCCTTATTCGAATTTACCATGGTAAATTATGTTGTCCATTCTCCTGTATTGGACACTTAATTCGAATTTACCATGGTAAATTCGAATTAAGAGTTGGGCACTTAATTCGAATTTACGATGGTAAATTCGAATTAAGAGTGTCCAATACATGAGAATGGACAACATAATTTACCATGGTAAATTCGACTAATGGTGTCCAATACAGAAGAATGGACAATAGAACATACGCGCAAAAGCTTCTGACTTCACATCGGTGCTTGAACCAATTTTTTTTTTCTTGATTTTCTTAAAATTTTCTAGGGGTACGGTTCTTAAAATTTTTTTTTCCTCATTTTTTTCAAATTTTCTAGGGGTAAGGTTCTCACAAACTTTTAAACACGTCGTTATGTTGATTTTCTACTACTAGTTACCAAGCACCAATTCGATCGCATATTTATTTTTTGAGTTATCAAGGAAATAATATTCCAGGTGGGTATAACTCGGAAACCGTTAGACCGATTATGCCCAAAAGCGATCGCAACTCTCCCTTTCGGATACGCAACCTACCCTGAAAATTGCAAGTCCTTATCTCCTTTCGTTCGAAAGTTATCGAGGCAACGGTTACCCATCTACTGGACTCACACAACTCCAAGTGATTTTTCAAAGGTTTCACATTACAAATATCGAATTCAATTTTTTTAAGATGTAGTTTCATCATATGAATCCATTGATACCATTCTCAACTTCAACGAACTAATACTTCCGGAGATATGATTCTTCAGAGTTTTTACATAACAAATTTCGAATTAAATATTTTTTAGATGTAGTTTCACCATACGAATCCATTGATATCATTCTTGTGTTCAACAAACTTATGCTTCTTATGCTTTCGGAGATATGATTTTTCGAAGTTTTCACATTACAAATATCGAATTCAATTTTTATAAGATGTAGTTTCATCATATGAATCCATTGATATAAATCTCAACTTCATCGTACTGGTACTTTCGGAGATATGAATTTTCAAAGTTTCTGCATTACGAATTTCGAATTCAATTTTTTTTAAGATGTAGTTTCATTATATGAATCCAATGATATCATTCTCAACTTCAACGAACTAATACTTCCGGAGATGATTCTTCAAAGTTTTTACATAACAAATTTCGAATTCAATTTTTTTTTAAGATGTGGTTTCATCATATGACTCCATTGATATCTTTCTCAACTTCAACGAACTAATACTTTCGGAGATAAGATTATTCAAAATTTTTACATTAGAAATTTCGAATTCAATTTTTTTTAAGATGTAGTTTCATCATATGAATCCATTGATATCATTCTCAACTTCAACGAACTAGTATTTTCGGAGATATGATTTTTCAAAGTTTTCACATTACAAATTTCGAATCCTATTTTTTTAGATGTGGTTTCATCATATGAATCCATTGATATAATTCTCAACTTCAACGAACTAATACTTCCGGAGATATGATTCTTCAAAGTTTTTACATAACAAATTTCGAATTCAATTTTTTTTTAGATGTAGTTTCACCATACGAATCCATTGATATCATTCTCAACTTCAACGAGCTAATACTTCCAGATATATGATTTTTCGAAGTTTTTGAATTACAAATTTCAAATTCAATTTTTACTAAGATGTAGTTTCAACATATGAATCCATTGATATCACTCTGAACTTCAACGAACTAATACCTTCGGAGATATGATTTTTCGAAGTTTTTACATAACAAATTTCGAATTCATTTCTTTTAATATGTGGTTTCATCATATGAATCCATTGATAACATTCTCAACTTCAACGAAGTAATACTTTCGGAGTTATGATTTTTCAAAGTTTTCACATTGCAACTTAAGAATTCAATTTTTTTTCAAGATGTAGTTCCATCATATGAATCCATTGATATCATTCTCAACTTCAACGAACTAATACTTTCAGAGATATTATTTTTCAAAGTTTTTACATCACAAATTTCGAATTCAATTTTTATTTAAATGAAGTTTCATCATATGAATCCATTGATATCATTCTCAACTTCAACGAACTAACACTCCCGGAGATATGATTTTTCAAAATTTTTGCATTAGAAATTTCGAATTCAATTTTTTTTAAGATGAAGTTTCATCATATGAGACCATTGATATCATTTTCAACATCAAAGAACTAATACTTTTAAAGATATGATTTTTCAAAGTTATCACATTACAAATTGCGAATTCAATCTATTTTAAGATGTAGTTTCATCATATGAATCCATTGATATCATTCAAAAGTTTTTACATTTCAAATTTCGAATTAATTTTTTTTTAAGATGTGGTTTCATCATATGAATCCATTGATATCATTCTCAACTTTAACGAACTGATACTTTCGGAGATATGATTTTTCAAAGCTTTCACATTACAAATTTCGAATCCTATTTTTTTTTAAATGTGGTTTCATCATATGAATCCATTGATATCATTCTCAACTTCAACGAACTAATACTTTCGGAGATATGATTTTTTTAAAGTTTTTACATTTCAAATTTCGAATTAATATTTTTTTAAGATGTGGTTGCATCATATGATTCCATTGATATCATTCTCAACTTCAACGAACTAATACTTTTGGAGATATGATTTTTCAAAGCTTTCACATTACAAATTTCGAATCCTATCTTTTTTTAAATGTGGTTTCATTATATGAATCCATTGATATAATTCTCAACTTCAACGAACTAATACTTTCGGAGATATGAATTTTCAAAGTTTCTACATTATGAATTTCGAATTAAATTTTTTTTAAGATGTAGTTTCATCATATGAATCCATTGATATCATTCTCAAATTCAACGAACTAATACTTCCGGAGATATGATTCTTCAAAGTTTTTACATAACAAATTTCGAACTAAATTTTTTTTTATGCAGTTTCGCCATACGAAGCCATTGATATCATTCTCGTGTTCAACGAACTTATGCTTTAGGAGATATGATTTTTCAAAGGTTTCACATTACAAATATCGAATTCAATTTTTATAAGATGTAGTTTCATCATATGAATCCATTGATATAATTCTCAACTTCAACGTACTGATACTTTCGGAGATATGAGTTTTCAAACAAATTTCGAATTCAATTATTTTTAAGATATGGTTTCATCATATGAATCCATTGATATCTTTCTCAACTTCAACGAACTAATACTTTCGGAGATAAGATTTCTCAAAGTTTTCACATTACAAATTTCGAATCCTATTTTTTTAAAGATGTGGTTTCATCGTATGAATCCATTGATATAATTCTCAACTCCAACGAACTAATACTTTCAGAGGTATGAAATTTCAAAGTTTCAACATTACGAATTTCGAATTAAATTTTTTTTAAATGTAGTTTCATCATATGAATCCATTGATATCATTCTCAACATTAACGAACTGATACTTTTGGAGATATGGTTTTTCAAAGTTTTTACATTACAAATTTCGAATTAATTTTTTTTTTTGAATGTGGTTTCATCATATGAATCCATTGATATCTTTCTCAACTTCAACGAACTAATACTTTCGGAGATTTGATTTTTCAAAATTTTTACATAAGAAATTTCGAATTCAATTTTTTTTAAGATGTAGTTTCATCATATGAATCCATTGATATCATTCTCAACTTCAACGAACTAATACTTTCGGAGATATAATTTTTCAAAGTTTTCACATTACAAAATTCGAATCCTATTTTTTTTTAAGATGTGGTTTCATCATATGAATCCATTGATATAATTCTCAACTTCAACGAACTAATACTTTCGGAGATATGAATTTTCAAAGTTTCAACATTACGAATTTCGAATTCAATTTTTTTTAAGGTGAAGTTTCATCATATGAATCCATTGATATCATTCATAAATTCAACGAACCAATACTTCCGGAGATATGATTTTTCAAAGTTTTTACATTACAAATTTCGAACTCAATTTTTTTTTGATGTAGTTTCACCATACGAATCCATTGATATCATTCTCGTGTTCAACAAACTTATGCTTCTTATGCTTTCGGAGATATGATTTTTCAAAGTTTTCACATTACAAATATCGAATTAAATTTTTATAAGATGTAGTTTCATCATATGAATCCATTGATATAATTCTCAACTTCAACGTACTGGTACTTTCGGAGATATGAATTTTCAAAGTTTTTACATTACGAATTTCGAATTCAATTTTTTTTAAGATGTAGTTTTATCATATGAATCCAATGATATCATTCTCAACTTCAACGAACTAATACTTCCGGAGTTATGATTCTTCAGAGTTTTTACATAACAAATTTCGAATTCAATTTTTTTTTTATGCAGTTTCACCATACGAAGCCATTGATATCATACTCGTGTTCAACGAACTTATGCTTTAGGAGATATGATTTTTCAAAGGTTTCACATTACAAATATCGAATTCAATTTTTATAAGATGTAGTTTCATCATATGAATCCATTGATATAATTCTCAACTTCAACGTACTGATACTTTCGGGGATATGAGTTTTCAAAGTTTCTACATTACGAATTTCGAATTCAATTTTTCTTAAGATGTAGTTTCATCATATGAATCCATTGATACCATTCTCAACTTCAACGAACTAATACTTCCGGAGTTATGATTCTTCAGAGTTTTTACATAACAAATTTCGAATTCAATTTTTTTTAGATGTAGTTCCACCATACGAATCCATTGATATCATTCTCAACTTCAACGAGCTAATACTTCCAGAGATATGATTTTTCAAAGTTTTTGAATTACAAATTTCGAATTCAATTTTTGCTATGATGTAGTTTCATCTTATGAATCCATTGATATCACTCTGAACTTCAACGAACTAATACTCATAATTTCGGAGATATGATTTTTCAGGGTTTTTACATCATAAATTTCGAATTCAATTTTTTAAGATGAAGTTACATCATAAGAGTCCATTGATATAATTTTCAACTTCAACGAACTAATACTTTTATAGATATGATATTTCAAAGTTTTCACATTACAAATTGCGAATTCAATCTATTTTAAGATGTAGTTTTATCATATGAATCCATTGATATCATTCTCAACTTCAACGAACTAATACTTTCGGAGATATCATTTTTCAAAGTTTTTACATCACAAATTTAGAATTCAATTTTTTTTTAAATGAAGTTTCATCATATGAATCCATTGATATCACTCTCAACTTAAACGAACTAATACTTCCGGAGATATGATTCTTCAAAGTTTTTACATAACAAATTTCGAATTCAATTTTTTTTAGATGTAGTTTCACCATACAAATCCATTGATATCATTCTCAACTTCAACGAGCTAATACTTCCCGAAATATGATTTTTCAAAGTTTTAAAACTACAAATTTCGAATTTAATTTTTTCAAAGATGTAGTTTCATCATATGAATCCATTGATATCACTCTCAACTTCAGCGAACTAATACTTTCGGAGATATGATTTTTCAAAGTTTTTAAATTACAAATTTCGAATTCAATTTTTTTCAAGATATAGTTTCATCATATGTATTTATTGATATCATTCTCAACTTCAACGAACTAATACTTTCGGAGATATGATTTTTCAAAGTTTTTACATTATAAATTTCGAATTCAATTTTTTTTAAGATGAAGTTTCATCATATGAGTCCATTGATATCATTTTCAACTTCAACGAACTAATACTCCCGGAGATATGATTTTTCGAAGTTTTCACATTACAAATTTCGAATCAAATTTTTTTTTAAGATGTGGTCTCATCATATGAATCCATTGATATCATTCTCAACTTCAACGAACTAATACTTCCGGAGATATGATTCTTCAAAGTTTTTACATAACAAATTTCGAATTCAATTTTTTTAGATGTAGTTTCACCATACGAATCCACTGATATCATTCTCAACTTCAACGAGCTAATACTTCCAGAGATATGATTTTTCAAAGTTTTTGAACTAGAAATTTCGAATTCAATTTTTTCTAAGATGTAGTTTCATCATATGAATCCATTGATATCACTCTCAACTTCAACGAACTAATACCTTCGGAGATATGATTTTTCAAAGTTTTTACATTACAAATTTCGAATTCAATTTTTTTCAAGATGTAGTTTCATCAAAAGAATTTATTGATATCATTCTCAACTTCAACGAACTTATATTTTCGGAGATATGATTTTTCAGGATTTTTACATTATAAATTTCGAATTCAATTTTTTTTAAGATGAAGTTTCATCATATGAGACCATTGATATAATTTTCAACTTCAACGAACTAATACTTTTAAAGATATGATTTTTCAAAGTTTTCACATTACAAATTGCGAATTCAATCTATTTTAAGATGTAGTTTCATCATATGAATCCATTGATATCATTCAAAAGTTTTTACATTTCAAATTTCGAATTAATTTTTTTTTTGATGTGGTTTCATCATATGAATCCATTGATATCATTCTCAACTTCAACGAACTGATACTTTCGGAGATATGATTTTTCAAAGCTTTCACATTACAAATTTCGAATCCTATTTTTTTTTAAATGTGGTTTCATTCTCAACTTCAACGAACTAATACCTTCGGAGATATGATTTTTTAGAAGTTTTTACATTTCAAATTTCGAATTAATATTTTTTTAAGATGTGGTTGCATCATATGATTCCATTGATATCATTCTCAACTTCAACGAACTAATACTTTCGGAGATATGATTTTTCAAATCTTTCACATTACAAATTTCGAATCCTATCTTTTTTTAAATGTGGTTTCATCATATGAATCCATTGATATAATTCTCAACTTCAAAGAACTAATACTTTCGGAGATATGAATTTTCAAAGTTTCTACATTATGAATTTCGAATTCAATTTTTTTTAAGATGTAGTTTCATCATATGAATCCATTGATATCATCAAATTCAACGAACTAATACTTCCGGAGATATGATTTTTCAAAGTTTTTACATAACAAATTTCGAACTCAATTTTTTTTTTATGCAGTTTCACCATACGAAGCCATTGATATCATTCTCGTGTTCAACGAACTTATGCTTTAGGAGATATGATTTTTCAAAGGTTTCACATTACAAATATCGAACTCAATTTTTTTAAGATGTAGTTTCATCATATGAATCCATTGATACCATTCTCAACTTCAACGAACTAATACTTCCGGAGATATGATTCTTCAGAGTTTTTACATAACAAATTTCGAATTAAATATTTTTTAGATGTAGTTTCACCATACGAATCCATTGATATCATTCTCGTGTTCAACAAACTTATGCTTCTTATGCTTTCGGAGCTATGATTTTTCGAAGTTTTCACATTACAAATATCGAATTCAATTTTTATAAGATGAAGTTTCATCATATGAATCCATTGATATAATTCTCAACTTCATCGTACTGGTACTTTCGGAGATATGAATTTTCAAAGTTTCTACATTACGAATTTCGAATTCAATTTTTTTTAAGATGTAGTTTCATTATATGAATCCAATGATATCATTCTCAACTTCAACGAACTAATACTTCCGGAGATATGATTCTTCAAAGTTTTTACATAACAAATTTCGAATTCAATTTTTTTTTAAGATGTGGTTTCATCATATGAATCCATTGATATCTTTCTCAACTTCAACGAACTAATACTTTCGGAGATAAGATTTTTCAAAATTTTTACATTAGAAATTTCGAATTCAATTTTTTTTAAGATGTAGTTTCATCATATGAATCCATTGATATCATTCTCAACTTCAACGAACTAGTATTTTCGGAGATATGATTTTTCAAAGTTTTCACATTACAAATTTCGAATCCTATTTTTTTAGATGTGGTTTCATCATCTGAATCCATTGATATAATTCTCAACTTCAACGAACTAATACTTCCGGAGATATGATTCTTCAAAGTTTTTATATAACAAATTTCGAATTCAATTTTTTTTAGATGTAGTTTCACCATACGAATCCATTGATATCATTCTCAACTTCAACGAGCTAATACTTCCAGATATATGATTTTTCGAAGTTTTTGAATTACAAATTTCGAATTCAATTTTTACTAAGATGTAGTTTCATCATATGAATCCATTGATATCACTCTGAACTTCAACGAACTAATACCTTCGGAGATATGATTTTTCGAAGTTTTTACATAACAAATTTCGAATTCATTTCTTTTAATATGTGGTTTCATTATATGAATCCATTGATAACATTCTCAACTTCAACGAAGTAATACTTTCGGAGTTATGATTTTTCAAAGTTTTCACATTGCAAATTAAGAATTCAATTTTTTTTCAAGATGTAGTTCCATCATATGAATCCATTGATATCATTCTCAACTTCAACGAATTAATACTTTCAGAGATATTATTTTTCAAAGTTTTTACATCACAAATTTCGAATTCAATTTTTATTTAAATGAAGTTTCATCATATGAATCCATTGATATCATTCTCAACTTCAACGAACTAACACTCCCGGAGATATGATTTTTCAAAATTTTTGCATTAGAAATTTCGAATTCAATTTTTTTTAAGATGAAGTTTCATCATATGAGACCATTGATATCATTTTCAACATCAACGAACTAATACTTTTAAAGATATGATGTTTCAAAGTTTTCACATTACAAATTGCGAATTCAATCTATTTCAAGATGTAGTTTCATCATATGAATCCATTGATATCATTCAAAAGTTTTTACATTTCAAATTTCGAATTAATTTTTTTTTAAGATGTGGTTTCATCATATGAATCCATTGATATCATTCTCAACTTTAACGAACTGATACTTTCGGAGATATGATTTTTCAAAGCTTTCACAGTACAAATTTCGAATCCAATTTTTTTTTAAATGTGGTTTCATCATATGAATCCATTGATATCATTCTCAATTTCAACGAACTAATACTTTCGGAGATATGATTTTTTAAAGGTTTTTACATTTCAAATTTCGAATTAATATTTTTTTAAGATGTGGTTGCATCATATGATTCCATTGATATCATTCTCAACTTCAACGAACTAATAATAATAATAATAATAATTTATTTCATCCTTTCAGACACTTTTACAATGTATAGGACATGTTAAGGTTATAGATAACTCAATATTAAATAAAATTTAAAAAGCAAGAGAAAAAAAGAGTGAACAATAAAAAAATCAAAATGAACACAAAAGATACTCATCCACACTATATAAGCAGTGTCTTAGTAATAACAATTTCATTTCCCTTTTGAACTGCCCATCATTCATAATTTTGTATTCGTTTGGCAATTTATTATAAAGTTTTATACCTGTGAAAGAAGGTGACAATTCATATTTGGTAGTATTATGTCTTGGTATGCACAGTATATTATTATGTCTCGTCTCATAATTGTGGAAATCAGAACACTTATTTTGCGAATAAATATTCAGACGTATATAAAGGAGACACTGTAAAATATATATAGAGGGAAATGTCAGAATCTTATGTTCCCTGAAAACTGGTCTACATGAATTACGAGGTCTTAAGTTATAAATTAGCCGAATGGTTTTTTTCTGGGCTCTAAATGCACGAATGCTTGTAGTTGAGTTACCCCATAAAACCACGTTATAGCTTAAATGGCTGTAAACCATACTATAGTAAATCCCTAGCAGAGCATCAGCAGGAAGTGCACTCTTGAGACGCAATAATGCATAGTATGAACTATTAATTTTTTTGCAAACATGGTTAACATGATATTGCCATCTCAAATTTGGGTCCAAATACAAGCCCAGGAATTTCACATATTCAGTCGACTGTAAATCACCACTCTGATGTTGAACAACAAAAGGTTCGGTAGCTTGATCACGAATTTGAAATTTCATGATTTCGGTCTTTTTTAAGTTTGCAATCATTGAATTCTTTTGACACCAATTAATAAAGCTCTGGATTACAGTTTCACAGAGTGATTTAAGTTCAAGTAAACTACCTGCTCTGATTGCAACTGAAGTATCGTCAGCAAAAAGAGTTATGACAGAGGCTTTAATATGATCTGGCAACTCATTAATAAAAAGTAAAAAGAGCAGCGGTCCAAGAACGGATCCCTGAGGTACGCCCAGATTGGTCACATATTCATGAGATTCACAGTTGTTGAGTCGAACAAACATTTTTCTGTTGGTGAAATAACTATCGATCCAATCCAGAAATATACCCCGGAAACCCATCTGATACAACTTGTCCAGGACGAAACCGCGGCTGAGGCAGTCGAAAGCCCGAGAAAGGTCGAAGAATAAACCAGCAACATATGACCCACCATCTAAACAGTTGTAGATGAACTCAACAAATTCGCAGCTGGCAGTCTGAGTGGATCGACCAATTCTGAATCCGTGCTGTCTACCACTTAGTATGGAAAAGTGTGATATGTAATCATACATTCGCTTATATACAATCCTTTCGAACACCTTGGACAGCTGACTCAAAATGGATATTGGACGGTAATTTGCCATATTATCGGTATCACCTTTCTTGTGAATAGGTAAGATCCTAGCTAACTTGAGTACAGATGGAAAATGGCCAGTGGAAACCGATTCGTTCACGAGATCAGCTAAATGTTCGGCAATGAGCGGGCAAATTGATTTTAAAATTCTGGTTGATATTCCGTCATGACCAGCGCCACTACAATTCCTCAAACTACCCACGGTGGACAAGACTTCCTCCGGCAGCACAGGAAAGAAAAAGAAATTATGATTTTTCAAAGCTTTCACATTACAAATTTCGAATCCTATCTTTTTTTAAATGTGGTTTCATCATATGAATCCATTGATATAATTCTCAACTTCAACGAACTAATACTTTCGGAGATATGAATTTTCAAAGTTTCTACATTATGAATTTCGAATTCAATTTTTTTTAAGATGTAGTTTCATCATATGAATCTATTGATATCATTCTCAAATTCAACGAACTAATACTTCCGGAAATATGATTTTTCAAAGTTTTTACATAACAAATTTCGAACTCAATTTTTTTTATGCAGTTTCGCCATACGAAGCCATTGATATCATTCTCGTGTTCAACGAACTTATGCTTTAGGAGATATGATTTTTCAAAGGTTTCACATTACAAATATCGAATTCAATTTTTTTAAGATGTAGTTTCATCATATGAATCCATTGATACCATTCTCAACTTCAACGAACTAATACTTCCGGAGATATGATTCTTCAGAGTTTTTACATAACAAATTTCGAATTAAATATTTTTTAGATGTAGTTTCACCATACGAATCCATTGATATCATTCTTGTGTTCAACTTATGCTTCTTATGCTTTCGGAGATATGATTTTTCGAAGTTTTCACATTACAAATATCGAATTCAATTTTTATAAGATGTAGTTTCATCATATGAATCCATTGATATAAATCTTAACTTCATCGTACTGGTACTTTCGGAGATATGAATTTTCAAAGTTTCTACATTACGAATTTCGAATTCAATTTTTTTTAAGATGTAGTTTCATTATATGAATCCAATGATATCATTCTCAACTTCAACGAACTAATACTTCCGGAGATGATTCTTCAAAGTTTTTACATAACAAATTTCGAATTCAATTTTTTTTTAAGATGTGGTTTCATCATATGAATCCATTGATATCTTTCTCAACTTCAACGAACTAATACTTTCGGAGATAAGATTTTTCAAAATTTTTACATTAGAAATTTCGAATTCAATTTTTTTTAAGATGTAGTTTCATCATATGAATCCATTGATATCATTCTCAACTTCAACGAACTAGTATTTTCGGAGATATGATTTTTCAAAGTTTTCACATTACAAATTTCGAATCCTATTTTTTTAGATGTGGTTTCATCATATGAATCCATTGATATAATTCTCAACTTCAACGAACTAATACTTCCGGAGATATGATTCTTCAAAGTTTTTACATAACAAATTTCGAATTCAATTTTTTTTAGATGTAGTTTCACCATACGAATCCATTGATATCATTCTCAACTTCAACGAGCTAATACTTCCAGATTTATGATTTTTCGAAGTTTTTGAATTACAAATTTCAAATTCAATTTTTACTAAGATGTAGTTTCAACATATGAATCCATTGATATCACTCTGAACTTCAACGAACTAATACCTTCGGAGATATGATTTTTCGAAGTTTTTACATAACAAATTTCGAATTCATTTCTTTTAATATGTGGTTTCATCATATGAATCCATTGATAACATTCTCAACTTCAACGAAGTAATACTTTCGGAGTTATGATTTTTCAAAATTTTCTTGATATAATTCTCAACTTCAACGAACTAATACTTTCGGAGATATGAATTTTCAAAGTTTCTACATTATGAATTTCGAATTCAATTTTTTTTAAGATGTAGTTTCATCATATGAATCCATTGATATCATTCTCAAATTCAACGAACTAATACTTCCGGAGATATGATTCTTCAAAGTTTTTACATAACAAATTTCGAACTAAATTTTTTTTTATGCAGTTTCGCCATACGAAGCCATTGATATCATTCTCGTGTTCAACGAACTTATGCTTTAGGAGATATGATTTTTCAAAGGTTTCACATTACAAATATCGAATTCAATTTTTATAAGATGTAGTTTCATCATATGAATCCATTGATATAATTCTCAACTTCAACGTACTGATACTTTCGGAGATATGAGTTTTCAAACAAATTTCGAATTCAATTATTTTTAAGATATGGTTTCATCATATGAATCCATTGATATCTTTCTCAACTTCAACGAACTAATACTTTCGGAGATAAGATTTCTCAAAGTTTTCACATTACAAATTTCGAATCCTATTTTTTTAAAGATGTGGTTTCATCGTATGAATCCATTGATATAATTCTCAACTCCAACGAACTAATACTTTCAGAGGTATGAATTTTCAAAGTTTCAACATTACGAATTTCGAATTAAATTTTTTTTAAATGTAGTTTCATCATATGAATCCATTGATATCATTCTCAACATTAACGAACTGATACTTTTGGAGATATGGTTTTTCAAAGTTTTTACATTACAAATTTCGAATTAATTTTTTTTTTTTGAATGTGGTTTCATCATATGAATCCATTGATATCTTTCTCAACTTCAACGAACTAATACTTTCGGAGATACGATTTTTCAAAATTTTTACATAAGAAATTTCGAATTTAATTTTTTTTAAGATGTAGTTTCATCATATGAATCCATTGATATCATTCTCAACTTCAACGAACTAATACTTTCGGAGATATAATTTTTCAAAGTTTTCACATTACAAAATTTGAATCCTATTTTTTTTTAAGATGTGGTTTCATCATATGAATCCATTGATATAATTCTCAACTTCAACGAACTAATACTTTCGGAGATATGAATTTTCAAAGTTTCAACATTACGAATTTCGAATTCAATTTTTTTTAAGATGTAGTTTCATCATATGAATCTATTGATATCATTCTCAAATTCAACGAACTAATACATCCGGAGATATGATTTTTCAAAGTTTTTACATAACAAATTTCGAACTCAATTTTTTTTATGCAGTTTCGCCATACGAAGCCATTGATATCATTCTCGTGTTCAACGAACTTATGCTTTAGGAGATATGATTTTTCAAAGGTTTCACATTACAAATATCGTATTCAATTTTTTTAAGATGTAGTTTCATCATATGAATCCATTGATACCATTCTCAACTTCAACGAACTAATACTTCCGGAGATATGATTCTTCAGAGTTTTTACATAACAAATTTCGAATTAAATATTTTTTAGATGTAGTTTCACCATACGAATCCATTGATATCATTCTTGTGTTCAACTTATGCTTCTTATGCTTTCGGAGATATGATTTTTCGAAGTTTTCACATTACAAATATCGAATTCAATTTTTATAAGATGTAGTTTCATCATATGAATCCATTGATATAAATCTCAACTTCATCGTACTGGTACTTTCGGAGATATGAATTTTCAAAGTTTCTACATTACGAATTTCGAATTCAATTTTTTTTAAGATGTAGTTTCATTATATGAATCCAATGATATCATTCTCAACTTCAACGAACTAATACTTCCGGAGATGATTCTTCAAAGTTTTTACATAACAAATTTCGAATTCAATTTTTTTTTAAGATGTGGTTTCATCATATGAATCCATTGATATCTTTCTCAACTTCAACGAACTAATACTTTCGGAGATAAGATTTTTCAAAATTTTTACATTAGAAATTTCGAAATCAATTTTTTTTAAGATGTAGTTTCATCATATGAATCCATTGATATCATTCTCAACTTCAACGAACTAGTATTTTCGGAGATATGATTTTTCAAAGTTTTTTAGATGTGGTTTCATCATATGAATCCATTGATATAATTCTCAACTTCAACGAACTAATACTTCCGGAGATATGATTCTTCAAAGTTTTTACATAACAAATTTCGAATTCAATTTTTTTTAGATGTAGTTTCACCATACGAATCCATTGATATCATTCTCAACTTCAACGAGCTAATACTTCCAGATATATGATTTTTCGAAGTTTTTGAATTACAAATTTCAAATTCAATTTTTACTAAGATGTAGTTTCAACATATGAATCCATTGATATCACTCTGAACTTCAACGAACTAATACCTTCGGAGATATGATTTTTCGAAGTTTTTACATAACAAATTTCGAATTCATTTCTTTTAATATGTGGTTTCATCATATGAATCCATTGATAACATTCTCAACTTCAACGAAGTAATACTTTCGGAGTTATGATTTTTCAAAATTTTCACATTGCAACTTAAGAATTCAATTTTTTTTCAAGATGTAGTTCCATCATATGAATCCATTGATATCATTCTCAACTTCAACGAACTAATACTTTCAGAGATATTATTTTTCAAAGTTTTTACATCACAAATTTCGAATTCAATTTTTATTTAAATGAAGTTTCATCATATGAATCCATTGATATCATTCTCAACTTCAACGAACTAACACTCCCGGAGATATGATTTTTCAAAATTTTTGCATTAGAAATTTCGAATTCAATTTTTTTTAAGATGAAGTTTCATCATATGAGACCATTGATATCATTTTCAACATCAAAGAACTAATACTTTTAAAGATATGATTTTTCAAAGTTTTCACATTACAAATTGCGAATTCAATCTATTTTAAGATGTAGTTTCATCATATGAATCCATTGATATCATTCAAAAGTTTTTACATTTCAAATTTCGAATTAATTTTTTTTTAAGATGTGGTTTCATCATATGAATCCATTGATATCATTCTCAACTTTAACGAACTGATACTTTCGGAGATATGATTTTTCAAAGCTTTCACATTACAAATTTCGAATCCTATTTTTTTTTAAATGTGGTTTCATCATATGAATCCATTGATATCATTCTCAACTTCAACGAACTAATACTTTCAGAGATATGATTTTTTTAAAGTTTTTACATTTCAAATTTCGAATTAATATTTTTTTAAGATGTGGTTGCATCATATGATTCCATTGATATCATTCTCAACTTCAACGAACTAATACTTTTGGAGATATGATTTTTCAAAGCTTTCACATTACAAATTTCGAATCCTATCTTTTTTTAAATGTGGTTTCATCATATGAATCCATTGATATAATTCTCAACTTCAACGAACTAATACTTTCGGAGATATGAATTTTCAAAGTTTCTACATTATGAATTTCGAATTCAATTTTTTTTAAGATGTAGTTTCATCATATGAATCCATTGATATCATTCTCAAATTCAACGAACTAATACTTCCGGAGATATGATTCTTCAAAGTTTTTACATAACAAATTTCGAACTAAATTTTTTTTTATGCAGTTTCGCCATACGAAGCCATTGATATCATTCTCGTGTTCAACGAACTTATGCTTTAGGAGATATGATTTTTCAAAGGTTTCACATTACAAATATCGAATTCAATTTTTATAAGATGTAGTTTCATCATATGAATCCATTGATATAATTCTCAACTTCAACGTACTGATACTTTCGGAGATATGAGTTTTCAAACAAATTTCGAATTCAATTATTTTTAAGATATGGTTTCATCATATGAATCCATTGATATCTTTCTCAACTTCAACGAACTAATACTTTCGGAGATAAGATTTCTCAAAGTTTTCACATTACAAATTTCGAATCCTATTTTTTTAAAGATGTGGTTTCATCGTATGAATCCATTGATATAATTCTCAACTCCAACGAACTAATACTTTCAGAGGTATGAATTTTCAAAGTTTCAACATTACGAATTTCGAATTAAATTTTTTTTAAATGTAGTTTCATCATATGAATCCATTGATATCATTCTCAACATTAACGAACTGATACTTTTGGAGATATGGTTTTTCAAAGTTTTTACATTACAAATTTCGAATTAATTTTTTTTTTTGAATGTGGTTTCATCATATGAATCCATTGATATCTTTCTCAACTTCAACGAACTAATACTTTCGGAGATATGATTTTTCAAAATTTTTACATAAGAAATTTCGAATTTAATTTTTTTTAAGATGTAGTTTCATCATATGAATCCATTGATATCATTCTCAACTTCAACGAACTAATACTTTCGGAGATATAATTTTTCAAAGTTTTCACATTACAAAATTTGAATCCTATTTTTTTTTAAGATGTGGTTTCATCATATGAATCCATTGATATAATTCTCAACTTCAACGAACTAATACTTTCGGAGATATGAATTTTCAAAGTTTCAACATTACGAATTTCGAATTCAATTTTTTTTAAGATGAAGTTTCATCATATGAATCCATTGATATCATTCATAAATTCAACGAACCAATACTTCCGGAGATATGATTTTTCAAAGTTTTTACATTACAAATTTCGAACTCAATTTTTTTTTGATGTAGTTTCACCATACGAATCCATTGATATCATTCTCGTGTTCAACAAACTTATGCTTCTTATGCTTTCGGAGATATGATTTTTCAAAGTTTTCACATTACAAATATCGAATTCAATTTTTATAAGATGTAGTTTCATCATATGAATCCATTGATATAATTCTCAACTTCAACGTACTGGTACTTTCGGAGATATGAATTTTCAAAGTTTCTACATTACGAATTTCGAATTCAATTTTTTTTAAGATGTAGTTTTATCATATGAATCCAATGATATCATTCTCAACTTCAACGAACTAATACTTCCGGAGATATGATTCTTCAAAGTTTTTACATAACAAATTTCGAATTCAATTTTTTTTTAAGATATGGTTTCATCATATGAATCCATTGATATCTTTCTCAACTTCAACGAACTAATACTTTCGGAGATAAGATTTTTCAAAATTTTTATATAACAAATTTCAAATTAACTTTTTTCTAAGATGTAGTTTCATCATATGAATCCATTGATATCATTCTCAACTTCAACGAGCTAATACTTCCGGAGTTATGATTTTTCAAAGTTTTTACATTACAAATTTCGAATTAAATTTTTTTTTGGGCGCATGTTCTAGGGGAACATCGTCCTATCATTTCGTCCAAATGTCTGTAATTTTCGAATTTCGAGCTGAAAATTGGCTAATAGACTAATTCGGACTCCCTGATCACGAATCCGGTGTCAGATTTTAGGGTGCCGTATGGCCGGCCGGCCGGCCGTAGGCACGATAACAGGAGCACCGAAGGTCCTATCGACTTCAAACTTTCAGGGTAGGTTTCTGATCAAAATGCGACGGTTAAGTTCGTTAACGGGCAAAATCGGCCGGACGGTTTAGGAGTTATAGACATTTAAAATTTTGAGGTTATTTCCCTGATATTTCAGGAACTAAAGAAGATGTTGAATCGAAACTTGGTAGTCAGTTCGAGGATATAAACGCGCAACTTTTGGCAAAATTCTGTTATGATCGAAATGTTGGTAATTTTTAAAAAATTATTTCTTTTAATTTTTTCGAAAAAAAAATTTTTTTTTCGTGAACTATTCATCAGATTGCAACAAAAACTTGTACTAACGTCAATTGTAGTATTTTGCAACATTGTGCAAAATTTTGGCTCTATACGATTTCAATTTCTGGAGATATAAGACAAAATGTGTCAAATTTCCTGGGTCTCTCTCAGTATTTTCATCGATTATTCTATGAACTCTTTGAATTCCACCGAAAACAAATTCAAAGACATAAACATAAAGAATCAAGTCATAGTTTAGACGTCGAAAGAAGGACGATGTTGATCGACTTGAAAAGGTACCTATTTCAAGAAATGCAATAATGAAATGCTTAATTTATGGATATAATATTATCTAAGTATTGTTGGGATCGGGCAGTTGGAAAATTTTTTAATAAAAAAATTTGTACCGACGTTAAATCAAGCATTCTACACGAGTGTGCAAAATTTCAGTTCGATACGATCTCAATTCCAGAAGATATTGCTTAAAATTCACATTCCAGCGTGTTTTGACGTTCTATGGTCACAGAAAATCGTCACAAAAATCTATTTACCTCATTTGACGGCTGTTTGTCAAATCAATTAATTCCAATAATTGATGTCAGATTTCCTACATACCAAGTTCAAACACATTTTATTATATGGAAAACACTTATTATGATCACGTTCTACAGGAATTGATACTAAATAGAAGCTAGATGAAGATTATTGTAATGGAAAATTTGTGTTCCAGAATAATATTAAGGTATTCAACATGATACTGCTTTTTTTCTTTACTGGTCAGTACGGACCACAAGGAACATGCGCCCAATAGCTCCTGTCCACAGGGCTTGAACCAATTTTTTAAATGTAGTTTCATCATATGAATCCATTGATATCATTCTCAACATCAACGAACTGATACTTTCGGAGATATGATTTTTCAATGTTTTTACATTACAAATTTCGAATTAATTTTTTTTTTAAATGTGGTTTCATCATATGAATCCATTGATATCTTTCTCAACTTCAACGAACCTTTTCCAGAAATCTCTCATTGCCCTTCTAATTTCTTTGTTGTGGTTTGTTATAGTATTTCTATACAGGGTGAGTCTTTGACCACTGCATTAATTTTAACCAAAGATTCCTCTCATCAAATGAAACACTTTTTTCATTTACCATTTTTCCAGATTCGGCTCAGGTAAAAAGTTACAAGCGTTTAAAGATTTCACAATGTGCTAATACACTGCCGCATATAAATTATCTATGACATTGTTGGCGGACGAGAATAAGGCATGGTAACGTGGTTTACAGCTTGATTCGGGATTCCAACGTTCAGGGACGGATCCATAAAAGTAGTGAAATTTCTGGAGTTTCCCATTTTAAAACATTCAATGAAGAATATCTCGAAAATGGTGCGTTTAAGGAGAAATGATGAGGAATAATATAATGTTCTAAAATATTCTTGAAATGACTCAAGAAAAGCTTTATATGCTTTCTTTATGCAAATTTCGTTCAGTTTTATGAATCCACGAGTCCATAACTAGAAAACCAGTAGAAGTAGAAAATAACTAATGTTTGGAAAATATGTATCATAGTTATAGGAAACTTTACGTCAACATTTATTTCATTCGAAAAAAGGATGTCAAAGCTACAAAATAAAAACTAGTTTTTTTTCAAAATTTCAACAGCCTGTATCTTTTTACCTGAGCTGAATTTGGAAAAATGTTAAATGAAAAAAGTGTTTCATTTGATGAGAGGAATCTTCGGTTAAAATTAATGCAGTGGTCAAAGACTCACCATGTGTATATCCCAGTTTTCGGATATATATATATATGGAAACACTATGACGACGTAGGTAAGGTGACGGACTGCGCATTTCTATTGAACTAAGTTTATGTTTCAGAAAGCTTCGATTAGGTTGAACATTTTTTGACAGTTCCAACAACCAATCAAATTTCCTCATTTTGTATCATATGAACAATTTCACCCAATCATGTCAACATTACATCGATAACAGACCATGGGCTGTTTTCACGTTGCTATGAACATATAGGTATTGATTTATTTCGATTATGAAGTTTCAAATATTTAATATTTCGAAATGTCACGATTTGGTTGTAATACTGACGAGAATATTAATGAAATTATTGAATCGAATATACCCAAAAACACCGTTTACAGTAAGAAATTTGTATGGAAAGCATTTATGGATTTCTGCAACGATAGAAAGTATCAATTAGATGGAAATCGGACGGCGGAAGAATTGGCGTTGATTTTAAAGGATTGGGCTGTGAACATGAGGAAAATAGATGGTACAGAGTTCAAAGAAAGTACGGTCAAAACCATGTGGAATATAACAAGTAAGCTAGCAAAAAAATTTCTATCCGAATAACCCTCGGACATTGATAAATGCTCAAAAATTTTATGACAACTTTCTCAAGCTTGTTGCTTGTAGGCAACAGATCTCCGCCTATGGCGTCGATCTGTTTCCAAGCAACAAGCTTTCGAAATCTGTCATAAAATTTTTTCGAACAATTATCAATGTCCTTGGGTTATTACTACTGATAATAGATGTGTGGTTGCGTCAAAAATGAACGGAAATCTATAGCTATGAGTTAAAGATCAACAGCAGTTTATGTTTTTGGAAACCCACCATAATAGTTTTAAAAATAGAGAAATTGCTGCAGTACATCTCAACTGTGTTGCGCAATATGGCTGCTTCTTGGAGGTAGAGTGGTAGTGTTTGACGTTGAGCGTTGATATGTGGATAGTGCACATGGGGTTAATTTCTGACGTTATCGAATTGAGGAATAATTTTCGACGGGTGAGTTATAGCAGATCGATCAGGACTTTCAACATATTTTTGAAAACGGGTTGTTCTTAAACGTTACAGACGTACTTTCATAAATATTTTACAAAAATTTACGATAGTCGTTTGGAGGTGAGATGACACAATTCGTCTAAAAACTATAATGTTCGTCAACTAACATCCCTTTTCCCTACCTTGAAAAGACAGTTCTATTCCTAAGGTGTTGTTTCGTATCCGAAGAGAGGTCATCCTTCACCCACCGTCTGTTTACCACATGATTTTTTTTTCTATTCAGTCTCATAGTTAGGCAAATACATCCAGAATGCATTGCCTATCAAAATATGCCCATAGTTAAAAATTTTTGGCGCTCATGTTCCTCGGAACAGAGTGCTTATCAATTTGCCCAAATGTCTGTAATTTTCAAATTTTTGGTCAAATGGTCTTGAACGATTTGGTTTGACTCACTGATCAAGAATCCGTGGTCGAAATCGATTCTGTCCGTCCGGCCGTTAACACGATAACTCCAGAACGGAATAAGCTAGACAATTGAAATTTTCAGAGTAGGTGTGGCAGATAATTATCTTGATTGAAAATTCGTTATTGGGCAAAATAGGCCTAATGGTTTCGGAATTACGGAAAAAAAAAATTGTTTACATTACAACTTTTGAATTAAATTTTTTTTTAGATGCAGTTTCATCATAAGAATCCATTGATATCATTTTCAACTCTAACAAGCTAATAATTTCTGAGATATGATTTTTCAAAATTTCAATAATACATCGTAGTTCTATGCAGGGTGTTCCTAAATTGAACGTACAAACGAAAAGGGGAGATTCCTTAAGTGAGTTTAAGAAAAAAAGTTCCATAAACATGGGGTCGCAAACGTTTCGTTTTCGAGATACAGAGTGTTGAAGTTTGAATTTTTTTCAAGTTTTTTTCTCATAGTATCTACACTTCACAAGTTATTCAACTGAAATTTGGCAAAGATATTACATTTGAGAGTTCTCACCACGTGACATGGCAATTTCGATAGAAGATCTACAGGGTGATATTTTTTCTGGAACACTGCCACCTGTTCTTCTGCAGAACTTTTTTTTGGTGAGCAACTGTTAATTTGAAAAAATGTATAAAGAAGCTTTGTTCTTATACTAAACTTTTCGGTCTCTTGTAGTTTTGTCGTACGTACCAACGATTTCGAGAACGATTCTCTCGAAATTCTCGTAACTATGATAGGAAGGCCAGTTTGTAATCTGTGGTGAATGAATTCAGTGTCAGTTTTGACACATCAAATTATTATTCACGAGGATTTCGAGAGAATCGTTCAAAATATTTTTTCTCGAAATCGTTGGTAGATACGACAAAACTACAAGAGACCGAAAAGTTTAGTATAAGAACAAAGCTTCCTTTTACATTTTTTCAAATTAACAGTTGCTACCAAAAAAAAGTTCTGCAGAAGAACAGGTGGCAGTGTTCCAAAAAAAATATCACCCTGAAGATCTTCTATCGAAATTGCCATGTCACGTGGTGAGAACTCTCAAATGTAATATCTATTCCAAATTTCAGTTGAATATCTTGTGAAGTGTAGATACTATGAGAAAAAAAACTTGAAAAAAATTCAAACTTCAACACTCTGTATGTCGAAAACGAAACGTTTGCGACCCCATGTTTATGGGACTTTTTTTTCTTAAACTCACTTAAGGAATCTCCCCTTTTCGTTTGTACGTTCAATTTAGGAACACCCTGTATATTCACAGAATGCGAATCCTAACTGTCTGTGTTAACTGTTCATAAATGTCATCTAGCTATTAGAGATATGCCAATTCGTAGTTTGAAAATATTTTCTGCTGGAAAACAAGTATCTGATTCTTGAATTTGTGAATATATACAAGACTGTTTTGAAACCGAAAATAATATTGAATGGTTGCATATTGAATTTATGTATAAATTTGGGATGAATGATCTGAAGACTTAGAATTTGATCATTTTAATGATGTAGTTTATGAAGGCAATAGGAAAGAAAAACATAATGGAATCATCGAAAGAAATTACTGTTCGTTGAACACTGAGGTAAATATTACCTTCTACATCCTTAAGTAGTGAGACATGTTTCTATATACAGTATTTTCATAATTTTGTTAGCAAATAATTTCTGAAATATGGATCTATATTTGTGTATCAAATATTTTTCCTGAGTTAAGATTCATAATACAGCATGAATGTGTTAGTGGTATGAACTATTAAATTATGAAAAGATAATAATTTGTTCGTCTGCCTCTGTCTTCTCAAATATCAGGAATAAATGGACAATCTGCTATGATTGTCTCCAGCCTTGCTCTAGACATTTCGATGATACTTTCCTTATTATTTTTAATGACAATTTTTGAAGTATTAAAGCATTGAAGATTGCTCATTTAATCTTGATAAATAAAATATGATTTGAATTGAATATCCTTTATGATGCAGTACTATCATAAGAATCTATTCATATCATTCCCAACTCTGAGAAAGCAATACTTCGGAGATATGATTTGTCAAAGTTTGAATGAGAGCTCCTGTCCACAGGGCTTGAACCAATTTTTTTCTAAATATTTTCACCTATTCTCAGATGGAATACGTTATTCTTTGCGGATATCGAACTGGGTTCAATAAATAAAATGGTATTACAAATTTCTACTACAAATATCAAGACAAGCTCAAACAGGTCGGATACAAGCTACAATTTATATTTTCAGCTGTTTAAAGAACCACTGATGAGGAAATTATTTAAACATAACTCCTGTATCTTGAATATATCGAGATTTGCTTCTAACCGAATAACTTAGTATAAGAACTATTAGTATAAATTGTTCCTTATATCCACTTCGAAAAATTTAGAAAAGTAATTTTGAAATAATTCTGTTCTTTTGTTGTAGATATGTCATCAGGGGAAAATAATGCATATATATGTAATCTATTTTCTGTATCTTCGCCTGGTATTAGCAATGGATACATGTACTTCCCTTTTTTGCCCACCTGTTCTGGAAAAACGAAAAATCACCATAGAATGAGAGCTGCCCCTGAAATTCATTGGCAGAGATGAGAGTAGTGGATGTAGCTGTGCCGAAACGCCGAATGTTTACAGTATTTGCTTCAACATCAACCTCAAGTTGATACCATGTATAAAATTCCAGAGAAATATGACTATTACTACAAAAGCTCTCATAATCAAATCGACACTCATTAGAGAATTATTTTATGAGGATTTCCGCAATATGATCCACTTGGAAATGTTGACAATAGACAACAATCAAGATCTCGTTGAAGTGCAACCATTTATTTTTACAAATATGATCAATTTAACATCTTTGAGTGTCATCTCGAATCCATTACTCACCTACCTTCATCCGGATACTTTCCAAGGGCTTGTTAACTTGAAAGAACTTAATCTTGTCAAGAATGGGTTCCAAAGTATCAAAGTTTTGGCTATATCAATGAATCCTAAAGTTCTTCTGAATCTAAGTAGAGTAAATTTAAATGAAAATGTCTTTCAAAATATTACTGAATATGATTTTGAAACTATGCAGGGCAGTAGTCTGGTAGAACTCAATCTGATCTCATGCGCAATAGAACATATTCATCCCAAAGATCTGAAACCATTAGAAAAATTATCGATACTTCGTTTAGGCAGCAACAGATTCGATGTGAAGACTCTGGTGGATCTGCTGAACACAACAGTCGATATGGGGATCAATCTGAAAGTATTAGATTTGTATTTATCCGGACTCAGAGGTTTAATGCCTAGATCTGTTTTGGAAGTGATTGCGAGGACAAATATATCGTCCTTGATGCTCAAGAGAAATCAGTTCGATATACTTGAGAGTAAATTATTTCCTTTTTACATGCCCAAGTTGACCATGCTGGATTTGACAGATGTGTCAGCTCATTCCATTGATGATCAGGCTTTCTCAGAACTACCTAACCTCAAAACCCTTGTTTTAGCTAAAAATAAATTGTCATACTTTGGAGTGTCCAGATATTTATCGAACCTAACATATTTGGACCTCCAAAAAAATACCGATTCCTATGGCTGGGAATTTTCTCTGTCTAGAAGTGAATTTTATAGAATGAATCTGCAATACCTCGATCTACAATTCACGAGGTTACTGTTTTTGACAAAAACTGACTTTGGGCTCCTGCCACATCTGAGAATACTGAACCTGAAGAATTGTAGTATATTTAAAATTGAAAACGATACTTTTCGGGGCATGACTAGTCTACAGTTCTTGAATTTAGAAAATAACCTCTTTTTCGAAATGTGGATTCACCCGAAAGGCAATTTTGATATTTTTAGAGGTCTTGGGAATCTCGAAGTACTGATGATGGGTGGAAACTCAATAAGCACTTTGAGAAACCCAACAAATCATTTGCTGAAGTATCTGAATAACCTCAAACATCTAGGGTTGAACAAGAATAGTTTGCAAACTATATCTAGTGGAGATTTTGCTTCTTTAGCGAAGTTAGAAGTGCTAGATATATCTCAGAATCGCATTGTAAGTTGGGACGAAAGAGTTTTTCCACACACTCACTTAAGGAAATTTTACGGTTCTTACAATAAAATTACTCGAATGAGTGATGCCATGCTTGAAGATTTTCATAACCTTGAATACGTTCAAATCGATTTCAATTCCTTCATTTGTAATTGTTTTATGAAGAGTAAGACTAGCAGCAACAAAAGCGCATTGCTTAGATTCTCCAATCTTATCAATGATCAACAATTGTTTTGTTTAAGACCAAATACTAGTGAAACTGTTCAGAGTTTTCTTCAAAAGATTGCAAACTCAAACATAGACTGTGATCCGAAATTAGATATTTCAGTGCTCGTTATAACTTTGTCCAGTATTTTTATGATATTTTCTCTTTTAGGAATTGTAGGATACATTTATAGATGGCATATTCGCTACTGGACTTTCTTGATACGAATATACTTAATCCGGAAAGGGAAAGTACAAGACACTACAGCTCAAACAAATACGGAGTACCAGTTCGATGCATTCGTATCCTATTGTAATCTAGAACAAAATTTTGTGATAAAATTGATTAAAATGTTAGAAAATAACGAACCATACCTAAGGCTGTGCATTTATGAAAGAGACTTTCAAGTTGGTAGTTTCATATCCGAATCTGTTTTGGAACATATATCGAAAAGTCGAAAAACTGTTTTAATTGTTAGTGATTCTAATGCCAAGTCGTATTGGTGCAACTGGGAGACGCAAATAGCAGAACATCACAGACTGTATTCGAGGGAATTAAATGATCACGTGTACGAAAGTATTGTTTTAATCAAACTTGGCACTATCGATGAAGCACATTTAAATCCCACTCTCAAGTATATTTTGAAAACAAGAATTTATTTGGAATGGAATCCAGATGATGAGAAGCAAGTGATATTTTGGAGGCAACTTAGACAATTTCTGATGCCTCCGAAGAGGGAGGTTATAGAAAATACACATTTATGACTGATTTCAAACTTCCAGTTTAAGAATAATTATGTTTTTCATTCTATTCCTATATGCCTAATATTTGCATTTGTTTTTTATGATGACATAATTATGTATGATACAATTGAAATTAAAACAATCGAATGTTGTAATTTTTTATGTTAGTTTCTGGTTCTGGGGACACGGCAGTCCCCCGCTAAGACGAGCAAGAAAGAAAAGGGGACCACCTTCACAGTAAGTTCTATTTGTCTAGCTTTTATACTTGAGCTTTTACTAATACCTGAAATAAGTCAGTTTTACCCGTGACTGACTGACTTAACATCAAAACCTCTAGGGCAGCGTAGAGCAACCTTCTCGAGACAATTACCCATAAATGGGGTTAGATATTAGCAATTAACACACCCGCCAACCAAAAAAATACTCAGTTTACCCCGCGTTGAAATACGTCTCTAGGGCAGCGGTTCCCAACCTTCTCGAGACAATTACCCATAAATGGGGTTAGATATGAGTAATTAACATACCCCCCACCAAATAAATACTTAGTTTACCACGCGTTGAAATACATCAATTTTACCCCTGACTGAGCGACGTATCATCAAAACATCTAGGGCAGCGTAGAGCAACCTTCTCGAGACAATTACCCATAAATGGGGTTAGATATTAGCAACTAACACACCCCCTCACCAAAAAAATACTCAGTTTACCCCGCGTTGAAATACGTCTCTAGGGCAGCGGTTCCCAACCTTCTCGAGACAATTACCCTTAAATGGGGTTAAATATGAGTAATTAACATACCCCCCACCAAATAAATACTTAGTTTACCACGCGTTGAAATACATCAATTTTACCCCTGACTGAGCGACGTATCATCAAAACCTCTAGGGCAGCGGTTCCCAACCTTTTTGAGACAATTACCCATAAATAGGGTTCGATATTAGCAATAAACATCCCCCCACCAAAAAAAAATACATACCCGTATAACAATTCGTTATCGGCCGAATATTTCGTTATCCGATCGTAACGACTGAATAACTTTCTAATGTTAAAGCAAAACTCTATCGATTCTATATTCAAACTTTAAAGATAATCTGTATACATTATAGCGATCCCTAATATATAAATTCGACAAAGACTAGGTAAAGATCTTGCAAACAATATCTGTATCGATAATCGATATCTAATCGCTACGCATTCAGTAAGAAAATCGCTAACGGTTATCTTTAATCCCTCTGTAAAGAATATATAACGATATTCGAAGATATTCCTATATCAAAAAACTTTATAGGTTCTATACTATCCCGTGATTAAATTCTTTATCGAAAATTCACGATGAATCGATAGACAATAGATACAGTTTTCAGAGGAATATAATATACTTCTACCAGATATATACTCTGCGTCTACTCTACTGTACTCTCTGCATTCCTTTCAGTAATGAAAAAATGTAAATCTCACATGCCAAACGCATACAACGCGTTGACATTTTATGATATTACAATATTTAATACTTTTTAATTTAATACACACTACACAGGAACAGATCATTCTTGAAATCGGGATTGTCCTACTGTTCATAGGTTTTCTATATATGTAGTGTAATTTTGGCACTCATTACACTAAGTTCATTTTTAATTCCACAACAAGGACATATTTTGTTTTCTTTCCGTCCATTGGGTCGAAAATGGTCAGGCAAGTTTATTCGAATAAAGCTCATGATAATATAAATATAGATCACTAACAATAGGTATTATATAATCAGTAATCAGCTAATCACTTACAGGTAATGTGAGAACTCTTATGTATCACAGCTTAGACCTGTGATCACTGGAGGGAAAGTTATTGTTTATGTTTATGCCTTCAATAACTGTGGTAACAAATCAAAAGAAATTATGATACGTAGTATTGATTATAGCGTTTGAGTAAAAAATGTAGAATAAAGTGAAGTTCTTACACTGATATTCCTTCCACAGAATTCCTTCATCGTATCATTATTAAGGTCATTTGCATTATTTATTATTTTTTTTTAGGATTTAATCGTGAATATTCAGTCTCCGATCGTCAGTTATATCGCATTATTTTATTATGTGTATCCATTGCACCCATCAGACGTTAAAATGCACGCACTTGCGATATCCTACAACAAGGTTAGTGGATGGATGAATTGGTAAGGTGGTGGTCAGATCGAAAATTGGAGGTATAAGGTATGCAGGTTCGAATCCAAATGAGGAACGAAAATTTAATTTAATACGTTAATTCAGTACAATGGTAATAGGGGTTAAATGAGAGGATGATTGAGTTATCCGAACGATGAAACGCAGAAAATATAAGAAAAACATTCAAAATTATGTTTTTCCACCGTAATTCTTATTAATTCTTGCTCCCAAAATAGGTATCTGTTCGATAAAGAATTTCTGTATTAAAACTTTACCGTTTGGATGATAGTTTTTCGTTATTTGATCTGTATCAAAGGAGTAGAGGTTTTTGATAACGTTTTGTTGCTGGTTCAGATAACGATTTTTCGTTAGCGTACCGGACATTCAGATATTCTACCTGTAACGAATCGATAACGAATTGTTATACGGGTAGTTTACCCCTCGTTACGATAAATATAACATTTACTGTTTACTATTTGGGGGTAATTACTCGCAGCTTGGGAACCGCTGCTCTTGGTTATTTCTCAAAGTCCTACAAAGCTGAAAATCAGTACGCCGACTAGAATTAGCCCACGAACAACAGAAAAATTGAGAAATCTGTATCTTTCACCTTCCAACCCCCATAAAAGTCCGTATATTGAACAAGTACTTATGTAGACGGTGTGGTACAGTTTGTTGCTGCTGATGAGGTTTTGCAGTTTATAGAGGAAAGGAAGTATAAGTGGTTTGTGAACTTACTGATTTTGACAATACTGAGTATGATAAGTAAGAAATGCAAACATTTCCCAATAAATCAACCTGAGCATTTTGTCTTCATCAAACTTTGCATGTTTACTTCCAAAATATAAGGGATCATTTATTTCATTCTTCTCGGCCGGTTCAGATTGTTCTGCATTCTGTAACTGTTGTGCTTCCGGGGGCTCTATTCTCGACATCATCCGCAACTATACGCATGCGCATGGCTGCGAATGGTAGATTTACGTTCGTTCGAAAAATGGTATTCTTGACAACCCTTCGCAATCCCATGCGATCAGTATCGTTCGTAGTTTCAAATATACCTGGCAGCATTGAAAATAATAGGAATGGTAGTTCAAAAGGGTCTTAAATTTAACAGTTGACAGTCTTAGCGCGAGTTTTGAATGTTCCGCTAGCTAAGTTCGGTTGTTGTATTTGGTTCGTTGTTGTGAGCAATTAGTTTGATATTGTGAGATTATAATTTGTTATTATGGAGAAAATTCTCCAACAATTTCATTATGAAGGATGCTCAAACACTCTGGTGTGAAATAACCAACATGCTGAGTAGTTGTGGAGGTGGTCGACTCCGTCTAGCATTAACAGTGCTCCAAAGGCAAAATTTCCCCAAGAAAATCACTTATCAATATACAGCAGAGACATATAAAATATCTTTACAGCAAAAAGACAATTTCTATTATTAGCAATTTAGCAGGAACAAGAGGAAGTTTTTTCAAAGAAGTTAATTTAATAATTTTACAAATACTAATATCTATTTTCTCCCAGAATGATATCAATTGATTCATATGATGAAACCACATCTTAAAAAAAAATTAATTCGAAATTTGAAATGTAAAAACTTTTGAATGATATGTCTTCTCAAATATCAGGAATAAATGGACAATCTGCTATGATTGTCTCCAGCCTTGCTCTAGACATTTCGATGATACTTTCCTTATTATTTTTAATGACAATTTTTGAAGTATTAAAGCATTGAAGATTGCTCATTTAATCTTGATAAATAAAATATGATTTGAATTGAATATCCTTTATGATGCAGTACTATCATAAGAATCTATTCATATCATTCCCAACTCTGAGAAAGCAATACTTCGGAGATATGATTTGTCAAAGTTTGAATGAGAGCTCCTGTCCACAGGGCTTGAACCAATTTTTTTCTAAATATTTTCACCTATTCTCAGATGGAATACGTTATTATTTGCGGATATCGAACTGGGTTCAATAAATAAAATGGTATTACAAATTTCTACTACAAATATCAAGACAAGCTCAAACAGGTCGGATACAAGCTACAATTTATATTTTCAGCTGTTTAAAGAACCACTGATGAGGAAATTATTTAAACATAACTCCTGTATCTTGAATATATCGAGATTTGCTTCTAGCCGAATAACTTAGTATAAGAACTATTAGTATAAATTGTTCCTTATATCCACTTCGAAAAATTTAGAAAAGTAATTTTGAAATAATTCTGTTCTTTTGTTGTAGATATGTCATCAGGGGAAAATAATGCATATATATGTAATCTATTTTCTGTATCTTCGCCTGGTATTAGCAATGGATACATGTACTTCCCTTTTTTGCCCACCTGTTCTGGAAAAACGAAAAATCACCATAGAATGAGAGCTGCCCCTGAAATTCATTGGCAGAGATGAGAGTAGTGGATGTAGCTGTGCCGAAACGCCGAATGTTTACAGTATTTGCTTCAACATCAACCTCAAGTTGATACCATGTATAAAATTCCAGAGAAATATGACTATTACTACAAAAGCTCTCATAATCAAATCGACACTCATTAGAGAATTATTTTATGAGGATTTCCGCAATATGATCCACTTGGAAATGTTGACAATAGACAACAATCAAGATCTCGTTGAAGTGCAACCATTTATTTTTACAAATATGATCAATTTAACATCTTTGAGTTTCATCTCGAATCCATTACTCACCTACCTTCATCCGGATACTTTCCAAGGGCTTGTTAACTTGAAAGAACTTAATCTTGTCAAGAATGGGTTCCAAAGTATCAAAGTTTTGGCTATATCAATGAATCCTAAAGTTCTTCTGAATCTAAGTAGAGTAAATTTAAATGAAAATGTCTTTCAAAATATTACTGAATATGATTTTGAAACTATGCAGGGCAGTAGTCTGGTAGAACTCAATCTGATCTCATGCGCAATAGAACATATTCATCCCAAAGATCTGAAACCATTAGAAAAATTATCGATACTTCGTTTAGGCAGCAACAGATTCGATGTGAAGACTCTGGTGGATCTGCTGAACACAACAGTCGATATGGGGATCAATCTGAAAGTATTAGATTTGTATTTATCCGGACTCAGAGGTTTAATGCCTAGATCTGTTTTGGAAGTGATTGCGAGGACAAATATATCGTCCTTGATGCTCAAGAGAAATCAGTTCGATATACTTGAGAGTAAATTATTTCCTTTTTACATGCCCAAGTTGACCATGCTGGATTTGACAGATGTGTCAGCTCATTCCATTGATGATCAGGCTTTCTCAGAACTACCTAACCTCAAAACCCTTGTTTTAGCTAAAAATAAATTGTCATACTTTGGAGTGTCCAGATATTTATCGAACCTAACATATTTGGACCTCCAAAAAAATACCGATTCCTATGGCTGGGAATTTTCTCTGTCTAGAAGTGAATTTTATAGAATGAATCTGCAATACCTCGATCTACAATTCACGAGGTTACTGTTTTTGACAAAAACTGACTTTGGGCTCCTGCCACATCTGAGAATACTGAACCTGAAGAATTGTAGTATATTTAAAATTGAAAACGATACTTTTCGGGGCATGACTAGTCTACAGTTCTTGAATTTAGAAAATAACCTCTTTTTCGAAATGTGGATTCACCCGAAAGGCAATTTTGATATTTTTAGAGGTCTTGGGAATCTCGAAGTACTGATGATGGGTGGAAACTCAATAAGCACTTTGAGAAACCCAACAAATCATTTGCTGAAGTATCTGAATAACCTCAAACATCTAGGGTTGAACAAGAATAGTTTGCAAACTATATCTAGTGGAGATTTTGCTTCTTTAGCGAAGTTAGAAGTGCTAGATATATCTCAGAATCGCATTGTAAGTTGGGACGAAAGAGTTTTTCCACACACTCACTTAAGGAAATTTTACGGTTCTTACAATAAAATTACTCGAATGAGTGATGCCATGCTTGAAGATTTTCATAACCTTGAATACGTTCAAATCGATTTCAATTCCTTCATTTGTAATTGTTTTATGAAGAGTAAGACTAGCAGCAACAAAAGCGCATTGCTTAGATTCTCCAATCTTATCAATGATCAACAATTGTTTTGTTTAAGACCAAATACTAGTGAAACTGTTCAGAGTTTTCTTCAAAAGATTGCAAACTCAAACATAGACTGTGATCCGAAATTAGATATTTCAGTGCTCGTTATAACTTTGTCCAGTATTTTTATGATATTTTCTCTTTTAGGAATTGTAGGATACATTTATAGATGGCATATTCGCTACTGGACTTTCTTGATACGAATATACTTAATCCGGAAAGGGAAAGTACAAGACACTACAGCTCAAACAAATACGGAGTACCAGTTCGATGCATTCGTATCCTATTGTAATCTAGAACAAAATTTTGTGATAAAATTGATTAAAATGTTAGAAAATAACGAACCATACCTAAGGCTGTGCATTTATGAAAGAGACTTTCAAGTTGGTAGTTTCATATCCGAATCTGTTTTGGAACATATATCGAAAAGTCGAAAAACTGTTTTAATTGTTAGTGATTCTTATGCCAAGTCGTATTGGTGCAACTGGGAGACGCAAATAGCAGAACATCACAGACTGTATTCGAGGGAATTAAATGATCACGTGTACGAAAGTATTGTTTTAATCAAACTTGGCACTATCGATGAAGCACATTTAAATCCCACTCTCAAGTATATTTTGAAAACAAGAATTTATTTGGAATGGAATCCAGATGATGAGAAGCAAGTGATATTTTGGAGGAAACTTAGACAATTTCTGATGCCTCCGAAGAGGGAGGTTATAGAAAATACACATTTATGACTGATTTCAAACTTCCAGTTTAAGAATAATTATGTTTTTCATTCTATTCCTATATGCCTAATATTTGCATTTGTTTTTTATGATGACATAATTATGTATGATACAATTGAAATTAAAACAATCGAATGTTGTAATTTTTTATGTTAGTTTCTGGTTCTGGGGACACGGCAGTCCCCCGCTAAGACGAGCAAGAAAGAAAAGGGGACCACCTTCACAGTAAGTTCTATTTGTCTAGCTTTTATACTTGAGCTTTTACTAATACCTGAAATAAGTCAGTTTTACCCGTGACTGACTGACTTAACATCAAAACCTCTAGGGCAGCGTAGAGCAATCTTCTCGAGACAATTACCCATAAATGGGGTTAGATATTAGCAATTAACACACCCGCCAACCAAAAAAATACTCAGTTTACCCCGCGTTGAAATACGTCTCTAGGGCAGCGGTTCCCAACCTTCTCGAGACAATTACCCATAAATGGGGTTAGATATGAGTAATTAACATACCCCCCACCAAATAAATACTTAGTTTACCACGCGTTGAAATACATCAATTTTACCCCTGACTGAGCGACGTATCATCAAAACCTCTAGGGCAGCGTAGAGCAACCTTCTCGAGACAATTACCCATAAATGGGGTTAGATATTAGCAACTAACACACCCCCTCACCAAAAAAATACTCAGTTTACCCCGCGTTGAAATACGTCTCTAGGGCAGCGGTTCCCAACCTTCTCGAGACAATTACCCTTAAATGGGGTTAGATATGAGTAATTAACATACCCCCCCACCAAATAAATACTTAGTTTACCACGCGTTGAAATACATCAATTTTACCCCTGACTGAGCGACGTATCATCAAAACCTCTAGGGCAGCGGTTCCCAACCTTTTTGAGACAATTACCCATAAATAGGGTTCGATATTAGCAATAAACATCCCCCCACCAAAAAAAAATACATAGTTTACCCCTCGTTACGATAAATATAACATTTACTGTTTACTATTTGGGGGTAATTACTCGCAGCTTGGGAACCGCTGCTCTTGGTTATTTCTCAAAGTCCTACAAAGCTGAAAATCAGTACGCCGACTAGAATTAGCCCACGAACAACAGAAAAATTGAGAAATCTGTATCTTTCACCTTCCAACCCCCATAAAAGTCCGTATATTGAACAAGTACTTATGTAGACGGTGTGGTACAGTTTGTTGCTGCTGATGAGGTTTTGCAGTTTATAGAGGAAAGGAAGTATAAGTGGTTTGTGAACTTACTGATTTTGACAATACTGAGTATGATAAGTAAGAAATGCAAACATTTCCCAATAAATCAACCTGAGCATTTTGTCTTCATCAAACTTTGCATGTTTACTTCCAAAATATAAGGGATCATTTATTTCATTCTTCTCGGCCGGTTCAGATTGTTCTGCATTCTGTAACTGTTGTGCTTCCGGGGGCTCTATTCTCGACATCATCCGCAACTATACGCATGCGCATGGCTGCGAATGGTAGATTTACGTTCGTTCGAAAAATGGTATTCTTGACAACCCTTCGCAATCCCATGCGATCAGTATCGTTCGTAGTTTCAAATATACCTGGCAGCATTGAAAATAATAGGAATGGTAGTTCAAAAGGGTCTTAAATTTAACAGTTGACAGTCTTAGCGCGAGTTTTGAATGTTCCGCTAGCTAAGTTCGGTTGTTGTATTTGGTTCGTTGTTGTGAGCAATTAGTTTGATATTGTGAGATTATAATTTGTTATTATGGAGAAAATTCTCCAACAATTTCATTATGAAGGATGCTCAAACACTCTGGTGTGAAATAACCAACATGCTGAGTAGTTGTGGAGGTGGTCGACTCCGTCTAGCATTAACAGTGCTCCAAAGGCAAAATTTCCCCAAGAAAATCACTTATCAATATACAGCAGAGACATATAAAATATCTTTACAGCAAAAAGACAATTTCTATTATTAGCAATTTAGCAGGAACAAGAGGAAGTTTTTTCAAAGAAGTTAATTTAATAATTTTACAAATACTAATATCTATTTTCTCCCAGAATGATATCAATTGATTCATATGATGAAACCACATCTTAAAAAAAAATTAATTCGAAATTTGAAATGTAAAAACTTTTGAATGATATCAATGGATTCATATGACGAAACTACATCTTAAAATAGATTGAATTCGCAATTTGTAATGTGAAAACTTTGAAAAATCATATCTATAAAAGTATTGGTTCGTTGAAGTTGAAAATGATATCAATGGTCTCATATGATGAAACTTCATCTTAAAAAAAAATTGAATTCGAAATTTATAATGTAAAAACCCTGAAAAATCATATCTCCGAAAGTATAAGTTCGTTGAAGTTGAGAATGATATCAATAAATTCTTTTGATGAAACTACATCTTGAAAAAATTGAATTCGAAATTTGTAATGTAAAAACTTTGCAAAATCATATCTCCGAAGGTATTAGTTCGTTGAAGTTGAGAGTGATATCAATGGATTCATATGATGAAACTACATCTTAGAAAAAATTGAATTCGAAATTTCTAGTTCAAAAACTTTGAAAAATCTTATCTCTGGAAGTATCAGCTCGTTGAAGTTGAGAATGATATCAGTGGATTCGTATGGTGAAACTACATCTAAAAAAAATTGGTTCAAGCCCTGTGGACAGGAGTTATTGGGCGCATGTTCATCTTCCTTGTGGCCCGTACTGACCATAAAAGAAAATAAAGAAAAAAAGCAGTATCATGTTGAATACCTTAATATTATTGATTATTATATAATAATCGATGAAAATACTGAGAGAGACCCAGGAAATTTGACACATTTTGTCTTATATCTCCAGAAATTGAAATCGTATAGAGCCAAAATTTTGCACAATGTTGCAAAATACTACAATTGACGTTAGTACAAGTTTTTGTTGCAATCTGATGAATAGTTCACGAAAAAAAATTTTTTTTTTCGAAAAAATTAAAAGAAATATTTTTTTAAAAATTACCAACATTTCGATCATAACAGAATTTTGCCAAAAGTTGCGCGTTTATATCTTCGAACTGACTACCAAGTTTCGATTCAACATCTTCTTTAGTTCCTGAAATATCAGGGAAATAACCTCAAAATTTGAAATGTCTATAACTTCTAAACCGTCCGGCCGATTTTGCCCGTTAACGAACTTAACCGTCGCATTTTGATCAGAAACCTACCCTGAAAGTTTGAAGTCGATAGGACCTTCGGTGCTCCTGTTATCGTGCCTACGGCCGGAAGGCCGGCCGGCCGGACGGCACCCAAAAATCTGACACCGGATTCGTGATCAGGGAGTCCGAATTAGTCTATTAGCCAATTTTCAGCTCGAAATTCGAAAATTACAGACATTTGGACGAAATGATAGGACGATGTTCCCCTAGAACATGCGCCCAAAAATTGAATTCGAAATTTGTTATGTAAAAACTTTGAAGAATCATATCTCCGGAAGTATTAGTTCGTTGAAGTTGAGAATGATATCAATGGATTCATATGATGAAACTTCATCTCAAAAAAAATTGAATTCTAAATTTGTAATGTAAAAACTTACCTGTAGTTCAAAAACTTTGAAAAATCATATCTCTGGAAGTATTAGCTCGTTGAAGTTGAGAATGATATCAATAGATTCGTATGGTGGAACTACATCTAAAAAATGGGTTCAAGCCCTGTGGACAGGAGCTATCGGGCGCATGTTCATTCTGGAACACAAATTTTCCATTACAATAATCTTCATCTAGCTTCTATTTAGTATCAATTCCTGTAGAACGTGATCATAATAAGTGTTTTCCATATAATAAAATGTGTTTGAACTTGGTATGTAGGAAATCTGACATCAATTATTGGAATTAATTGATTTGACAAACAGCCGTCAAATGAGGTAAATAGATTTTTGTGACGATTTTCTGTGACCATAGAACGTCAAAACACGCTGGAATGTGAATTTTAAGCAATATCTTCTGGAATTGAGATCGTATCGAACTGAAATTTTGCACACTCGTGTAGAATGCTTGATCTAACGTCGGTACAAATTTTTTTATTAAAAAATTTTCCAACTGCCCGATCCCAACAATACTTAGATAATATTATATCCATAAATTAAGCATTTCATTATTGCATTTCTTGAAATAGGTACCTTTTCAAGTCGATCAACATCGTCCTTCTTTCGACGTCTAAACTATGACTTGATTCTTTATGTTTATGTCTTTGAATTTGTTTTCGGTGGAATTCAAAGAGTTCATAGAATAATCGATGAAAATACTGAGAGAGACCCAGGAAATTTGACACATTTTGTCTTATATCTCCAGAAATTGAAATCGTATAGAGCCAAAATTTTGCACAATGTTGCAAAATACTACAATTGACGTTAGTACAAGTTTTTGTTGCAATCTGATTAATAGTTCACGAAAAAAAAATTTTTTTTACGAAAAAATTAAAAGAAATATTTTTTTAAAAATTACCAACATTTCGATCATAACAGAATTTTGCCAAAAGTTGCGCGCTTATATCCTCGAACTGACTACCAAGTTTCGATTCAACATCTTCTTTAGTTCCTGAAATATCAGGGAATTAACCTCAAAATTTGAAATGCCTATAACTTCTAAACCGTCCGGCCGATTTTGCCCGTTAACGAACTTAACCGTCGCATTTTGATCAGAAACCTACCCTGAAAGTTTGAAGTCGATAGGACCTTCGGTGCTCCTGTTATCGTGCCTACGGCCGGAAGGCCGGACGGCACCCTAAAATCTGACACCGGATTCGTGATCAGGGAGTCCGAATTAGTCTATTAGCCAATTTTCAGCTCGAAATTCGAAAATTACAGACATTTGGACGAAATGATAGGACGATGTTCCCCTAGAACATGCGCCCAAAAAGAATGAATTCGAAATTTGTTATGTAAAAACTTTGAAGAATCATATCTCCGGAAGTGATAGTTCGTTGAAGTTCAGAATGATATCAATGGATTCATAATATGATGAAACCACATTTAAAAACAAATGGGATTCGAAATTTGTAATGTGAAAACTTTGAAAAATCATATCTCCGAAAGCATTAGTTCGTTGAAGTTGAGAATGATATCATTGGATTCATATGATGAAACCACATCATGAAAAAAAAATAATTGATGATATCAATGGATTCATATGATGGAACTACATCTTAGAAAAAATGGAATTCGAAATTTCTAGTTCAAAAACATTGAAAAATCATATCTCTGGAAGTATTAGCTCGTTGAAGTTGAGAATGATATCAGTGGATTCGCATGGTGAAACTACATCTAAAACAAAAAAAATTCGAATTTTTTTATGTAAAAACTTTGATGAATCATATCTCCGGAAGTATTAGTTCGTTGAAGTTCAGAGTGATATCAATGGATTCATATGATGAAACTTCATCTTAAAAAAAATTGAATTCTAAATTTGTGACGTAAAAACTTTGAAAAATCATATCTCCGAAAGTATTAGTTCGTTGAAGTTGAGAATGATATCAATAAATCCATATGATGAAACTACATCTATAAAAAATTGAATTCGAAATTTGTTATGTAAAAACTTTGAAGAATCATATCTCCGGAAGTGTTAGTTCGTTGAAGTTGAGAATGATATCAATGGATTCATAATATGATGAAACCACATTCAAAAAAGAATAGGATTCGAAATTTGTAATGAGAAAACTTTGAAACATCATATCTCCGAAAGTATTAGTTCGTTGAAGTTGGGAATGATATCATTGGATTCATATGATGAAACCACATCTTGAAAAAAAATTAATTAATGATATCAATGGATTCATATGATGGAACTACATCTTAGAAAAAATTGAATTCGAAATTTCTAGTTCAAAAACTTTGAAAAATCATATCTCTGGAAGTATTAGCTCGTTGAAGTTGAGAATGATATCAGTGGATTCGCATGGTGAAACAACATCTAAAAAAAATTGAATTCGATTTTTTTTATGTAAAAACTTTGAAGAATCATATCGCCGGAAGTATTAGTTCGTTGAAGTTGAGAATGATATCAATGGATTCATATGATGAAACTTCATCTTAAAAAAAATTGAATTCTAAATTTGTGACGTAAAAACTTTGAAAAATCATATCTCCTAAAGTATTAGTTCGTTGAAGTTGAGAATGATATCAATAAATTCATATGATGAAACTACATCTCGAAAAAAATTTAATTCGAAATTTGTAATGTGAATACTTTGAAAAATAATATCTCCGAAGGTATTACTTCGTTGAAGTTGAGAGTGATATCATTGGAATCATATGATGAAACTTCATCTTAGAAAAAATTGAATTCGAAATTTGTAGTTCAAAAACTTTGAAAAATCATATCTCTGGAAGTATTAGCTCGTTGAAGTTGAGAATGATATCAATGGATTCGTATGGTGGAACTACATCTAAAAAAATTGGTTCAAGCACTGACGTGAAGTCAGAAGCTTTTGCGCGTATGTCCTTTTGTCTATTCTTCTGTATTGGACACCCTTAGTCAAATTTACCATGGTAAATTATGTTGTCCATTCTCCTGTATTGGACACTTAATTCGAATGATTCTTCAAAGTTTTTACATAACAAATTTCGAATTCAATTTTTTTTAGATGTAGTTCCACCATACGAATCCATTGATATCATTCTCAACTTCAACGAGCTAATACTTCCAGAGATATGATTTTTCAAAGTTTTTGAACTACAAATTTCGAATTCAATTTTTTCTAAGATGTTTTTCATCATATGAATCCATTGATATCACTCTCAACTTAAACGAACTAATACCTTCGGAGATATGATTTTTCAAAGTTTTTACATTACAAATTTAGAATTCAATTTTTTTGAGATGAAGTTTCATCATATGAATCCATTGATATCATTCTCAACTTCAACGAACTAATACTTCCGGAGATATGATTCTTCAAAGTTTTTACATAACAAATTTCGAATTCAATTTTTTTTAGATGTAGGTTCACCATACGAATCCACTGATATCATTCTCAACTTCAACGAGCTAATACTTCCAGAGATAAGATTTTTCAAAGTTTTTGAACTAGAAATTTCGAATTCAATTTTTTCTAAGATGTAGTTTCATCATATGAATCCATTGATATAATTCTCAACTTCAACGAACTAATACTTTCGGAGATATGAATTTTCAAAGTTTCTACATTATGAATTTCGAATTAAATTTTTTTTAAGATGTAGTTTCATCATATGAATCCATTGATATCATTCTCAAATTCAACGAACTAATACTTCCGGAGATATGATTCTTCAAAGTTTTTACATAAAAAAATTCGAATTCAATTATTTTTAGATGTAGTTTCACCATGCGAATCCACTGATATCATTCTCAACTTCAACGAGCTAATACTTCCAGAGATATGATTTTTCAAAGTTTTTGAACTATAAATTTCGAATTCAATTTTTTCTAAGATGTAGTTCCATCATATGAATCCATTGATATCATTAATTAATTTTTTTTCAAGATGTGGTTTCATCATATGAATCCAATGATATCATTCTCAACTTCAACGAACTAATACTTTCGGAGATATGATTTTTCAAAGTTTTCACATTACAAATTTCGAATCCCATTTGTTTTTAAATGTGGTTTCATCATATTATGAATCCATTGATATCATTCTGAACTTCAACGAACTAACACTTCCGGAGATATGATTCTTCAAAGTTTTTACATAACAAATTTCGAGTTCAATTTTTTTTAGATGTAGTTCCACCATACGAATCCATTGATATCATTCTCAACTTCAACGAGCTAATACTTCCAGAGATATGATTTTTCAAAGTTTTTGAAAAACGAATTTCGAATTCAATTTTTTCTAAGATGTAGTTTCATCGTATGAATCCATTGATATCACTCTCAACTTCAACGAACTAATACCTTCGGAGATATGATTTTTCAAAGTTTTTACATTACAAATTTAGAATTCAATTTTTTTTGAGATGAAGTTTCATCATATGAATCCATTGATATCATTCTCAACTTCAACGAACTAATACTTCCGGAGATATGATTCTTCAAAGTTTTTACATAACAAATTTCGAATTCAATTTTTTTTAGATGTAGTTTCACCATACGAATCCACTGATATCATTCTCAACTTCAACGAGCTAATACTTCCAGAGATAAGATTTTTCAAAGTTTTTGAACTAGAAATTTCGAATTCAATTTTTTCTAAGATGTAGTTTCATCATATGAATCCATTGATATCACTCTCAACTTCAACGAACTAATACCTTCGGTGATATGATTTTGCAAAGTTTTTACATTACAAATTTCGAATTCAATTTTTTTCAAGATGTAGTTTCATCAAAAGAATTTATTGATATCATTCTCAACTTCAACGAACTTATACTTTCGGAAATTTGACTTTTCAGGGTTTTTACATTATAAATTTCGAATTCAATTTTTTTTTAAGATGAAGTTTCATCATATGGAGACCATTGATATCATTTTCAACTTCAACGAACTAATACTTTTATAGATATGATTTTTCAAAGTTTTCACATTACAAATTGCGAATTCAATCTATTTTAAGATGTAGTTTCATCATATGAATCCATTGATATCATTCAAAAGTTTTTACGTTTCAAATTTCGAATTAATTTTTTTTAAGATGTGGTTTCATCATATGAATCCATTGATATCATTCTCAACTTCAACGAACTGATACTTTCGGAGATATGATTTTTCAAAGCTTTCACATTACAAATTTCGAATCCTATCTTTTTTTAAATGTGGTTTCATCATACGAATCCATTGATATCATTCTCAACTTCAAGGAGCTAATGCTTCCAGAGATATGATTTTTCAAAGTTTTTGAACTACAAATTTCGAATTCAATTTTTTCTAAGATGAAGTTTCATCATATGATTCCAATGATATCATTCTCAACTTCAACGAACTAATACTTTCGGAGATATGATTTTTTTAAAGTTTTTACATTTCAAATTTCGAATTAATATTTTTTTAAGATGTGGTTGCATCATATGATTCCATTGATATCATTCTCAACTTCAACGAACTAATACTTTCAGAGATATGATTTTACAAAGCTTTCACATTACAAATTTCGAATCCTATCTTTTTTTAAATGTGGTTTCATCATATGAATCCATTGATATAATTCTCAACTTCAACGAACTAATACTTTCGGAGATATGAATTTTCAAAGTTTCTACATTATGAATTTCGAATTAAATTTTGTTTAAGATGTAGTTTCATCATATGAATCCATTGATATCATTCTCAAATTCAACGAACTAATACTTCCGGAGATATGATTTTTCAAAGTTTTTACATAACAAATTTCGAACTCAATTTTTTTTTTATGCAGTTTCACCATTCGAAGCCATTGATATCATTCTCGTGTTCAACGAACTTATGCTTTAGAGATATGATTTTTCAAAGGTTTCACATTACAAATATCGAATTCAATTTTTATAAGATGTAGTTTCACCATATGAATCCATTGATATAATTCTCAACTTCAACGTACTGATACTTTCGGAGATATGAGTTTTCAAAGTTTCTACATTACGAATTTCGAATTCAATTTTTTTTAGATGTAGTTTCACCATACGAATCCATTGATATCATTCTCAACTTCAACGAGCTAATACTTCCAGAGATATGATTTTTCAAAGTTTTTGAATTACAAATTTCGAATTCAATTTTTGCTAAGATGTAGTTTCATCTTATGAATCCATTGATATCACTCTGAACTTCAACGAACTAATACTCATAATTTCGGAGATATGATTTTTCAGGGTTTTTACATTATAAATTTCGAATTCAATTCTTTAAGATGAAGTTTCATCATATGAGTCCATTGATATCATTTTCAACTTCAACGAACAAATACATTTATAGATATGATATTTCAAAGTTTTCACATTACAAATTGCGAATTCAATCTATTTTAAGATGTAGTTTTATCATATGAATCCATTGATATCATTCTCAACTTCAACGAACTAATACTTTCGGAGATATCATTTTTCAGAGTTTTTACATCACAAATTTAGAATCCTATCTTTTTTTAAATGTGGTTTCATCATATGAATCCATTGATATAATTCTCAACTTCAACGAACTAATACTTTCGGAGATATGAATTTTCAAAGTTTCTACATTATGAATTTCGAATTAAATTTTTTTTAAGATGTAGTTTCATCATATGAATCCATTGATATCATTCTCAAATTCAATGAACTAATACTTCCGGAGATATGATTTTTCAAAGTTTTTACATAACAAATTTCGAACTCAATTTTTTTTTATGCAGTTTCACCATACGAAGCCATTGATATCATTCTCGTGTTCAACGAACTTATGCTTTAGGAGATATGATTTTTCAAAGGTTTCACATTACAAATATCGAATTAAATTTTTATAAGATGTAGTTTCACCATATGAATCCATTGATATAATTCTCAACTTCAACGTACTGATAATTCCGGAGATATGAGTTTTCAAAGTTTCTACATTACGAATTTCGAATTCAATTTTTTTTAGATGTAGTTTCACCATACGAATCCATTGATATCATTCTCAACTTCAACGAGCTAATAGTTCCAGAGATATGATTTTTCAAAGTTTTTGAATTACAAATTTCGAATTCAATTTTTGCTAAGATGTAGTTTCATCTTATGAATCCATTGATATCACTCTGAACTTCAACGAACTAATACTCATAATTTCGGAGATATGATTTTTCAGGGTTTTTACATTATAAATTTCGAATTCAATTTTTTAAGATGAAGTTTCATCATATGAGTCCATTGATATCATTTTCAACTTCAACGAACTAATACTTTTATAGATATGATATTTCAAAGTTTTCACATTACAAATTGCGAATTTAATCTATTTTAAGATGTAGTTTTATCATATGAATCCATTGATATCATTCTCAACTTCAACGAACTAATACTTTCGGAGATATCATTTTTCAAAGTTTTTACATCACAAATTTAGAATTCAATTTTTTTTAAGATGAAGTTTCATCATATGAATCCATTGATATCATTCTCAACTTAAACGAACTAATACTTCCGGAGATATGATTCTTCAAAGTTTTTACATAACAAATTTCGAATTCAATTTTTTTTAGATGTAGTTTCACCATACGAATCCACTGATATCATTCTCAACTTCAACGAGCTAATACTTCCAGAAATATGATTTTTCAAAGTTTTTAAACTACAAATTTCGAATTCAATTTTCTTTAAGATGTCGTTTCATCATATGAATCCATTGATATCACTCTCAACTTCAGCGAACTAATACCTTCAGAGATATGATTTTTCAAAGTTTTTAAATTACAAATTTCGAATTCAATTTTTTTCAAGATGTAGTTTCATCATATGATTCCAATGATATCATTCTCAACTTCAACGAACTAATACTTTCGGAGATATGATTTTTTTAAAGTTTTTACATTTCAAATTTCGAATTAATATTTTTTTAAGATGTGGTTGCATCATATGATTCCATTGATATCATTCTCAACTTCAACGAACTAATACTTTCAGAGATATGATTTTACAAAGCTTTCACATTACAAATTTCGAATCCTATTTTTTTTTAAATGTGGTTTCATCATATGAATCCATTGATATAATTCTCAACTTCAACGAACTAATACTTTCGGAGATATGAATTTTCAAAGTTTCTACATTATGAATTTCGAATTAAATTTTTTTTAAGATGTAGTTTCATCATATGAATCCATTGATATCATTCTCAAATTCAACGAACTAATACTTCCGGAGATATGATTTTACAAAGTTTTTACATAACAAATTTCGAACTCAATTTTTTTTTATGCAGTTTCACCATTCGAAGCCATTGATATCATTCTCGTGTTCAACGAACTTATGCTTTAGAGATATGATTTTTCAAAGGTTTCACATTACAAATATCGAATTCAATTTTTATAAGATGTAGTTTCACCATATGAATCCATTGATATAATTCTCAACTTCAACGTACTGATACTTTCGGAGATATGAGTTTTCAAAGTTTCTACATTACGAATTTCGAATTCAATTTTTTTTAGATGTAGTTTCACCATACGAATCCATTGATATCATTCTCAACTTCAACGAGCTAATACTTCCAGAGATATGATTTTTCAAAGTTTTTGAATTACAAATTTCGAATTCAATTTTTGCTAAGATGTAGTTTCATCTTATGAATCCATTGATATCACTCTGAACTTCAACGAACTAATACTCATAATTTCGGAGATATGATTTTTCAGGGTTTTTACATTATAAATTTCGAATTCAATTTTTTAAGATGAAGTTTCATCATATGAGTCCATTGATATCATTTTCAACTTCAACGAACAAATACTTTTAAAGATATGATATTTCAAAGTTTTCACATTACAAATTGCGAATTCAATCTATTTTAAGATGTAGTTTTATCATATGAATCCATTGATATCATTCTCAACTTCAACGAACTAATACTTTCGGAGATATCATTTTTCAGAGTTTTTACATCACAAATTTAGAATCCTATCTTTTTTTAAATGTGGTTTCATCATATGAATCCATTGATATAATTCTCAACTTCAACGAACTAATACTTTCGGAGATATGAATTTTCAAAGTTTCTACATTATGAATTTCGAATTAAATTTTTTTTAAGATGTAGTTTCATCATATGAATCCATTGATATCATTCTCAAATTCAATGAACTAATACTTCCGGAGATATGATTTTTCAAAGTTTTTACATAACAAATTTCGAACTCAATTTTTTTTTATGCAGTTTCACCATACGAAGCCATTGATATCATTCTCGTGTTCAACGAACTTATGCTTTAGGAGATATGATTTTTCAAAGGTTTCACATTACAAATATCGAATTCAATTTTTATAAGATGTAGTTTCACCATATGAATCCATTGATATAATTCTCAACTTCAACGTACTGATAATTCCGGAGATATGAGTTTTCAAAGTTTCTACATTACGAATTTCGAATTCAATTTTTTTTAGATGTAGTTTCACCATACGAATCCATTGATATCATTCTCAACTTCAACGAGCTAATAGTTCCAGAGATATGATTTTTCAAAGTTTTTGAATTACAAATTTCGAATTCAATTTTTGCTAAGATGTAGTTTCATCTTATGAATCCATTGATATCACTCTGAACTTCAACGAACTAATACTCATAATTTCGGAGATATGATTTTTCAGGGTTTTTACATTATAAATTTCGAATTCAATTTTTTAAGATGAAGTTTCATCATATGAGTCCATTGATATCATTTTCAACTTCAACGAACTAATACTTTTATAGATATGATATTTCAAAGTTTTCACATTACAAATTGCGAATTTAATCTATTTTAAGATGTAGTTTTATCATATGAATCCATTGATATCATTCTCAACTTCAACGAACTAATACTTTCGGAGATATCATTTTTCAAAGTTTTTACATCACAAATTTAGAATTCAATTTTTTTTAAGATGAAGTTTCATCATATGAATCCATTGATATCATTCTCAACTTAAACGAACTAATACTTCCGGAGATATGATTCTTCAAAGTTTTTACATAACAAATTTCGAATTCAATTTTTTTTAGATGTAGTTTCACCATACGAATCCACTGATATCATTCTCAACTTCAACGAGCTAATACTTCCAGAAATATGATTTTTCAAAGTTTTTAAACTACAAATTTCGAATTCAATTTTCTCTAAGATGTCGTTTCATCATATGAATCCATTGATATCACTCTCAACTTCAGCGAACTAATACCTTCAGAGATATGATTTTTCAAAGTTTTTAAATTACAAATTTCGAATTCAATTTTTTTCAAGATGTAGTTTCATCATATGATTCCAATGATATCATTCTCAACTTCAACGAACTAATACTTTCAGAGATATGATTTTTTTAAAGTTTTTACATTTCAAATTTCGAATTAATATTTTTTTAAGATGTGGTTGCATCATATGATTCCATTGATATCATTCTCAACTTCAACGAACTAATACTTTCAGAGATATGATTATACAAAGCTTTCACATTACAAATTTCGAATCCTATCTTTTTTTAACTGTGGTTTCATCATATGAATCCATTGATATAATTCTCAACTTCAACGAACTAATACTTTCGGAGATATGAATTTTCAAAGTTTCTACATTATGAATTTCGAATTCAATTTTTTTTAAGATGTAGTTTCATCATATGAATCCATTGATATCATTCTCAAATTCAACGAACTAATACTTCCGGAGATATGATTTTTCAAAGTTTTTACATAACAAATTTCGAACTCAATTTTTTTTTTATGCAGTTTCACCATTCGAAGCCATTGATATCATTCTCGTGTTCAACGAACTTATGCTTTAGAGATATGATTTTTCAAAGGTTTCACATTACAAATATCGAATTAAATTTTTATAAGATGTAGTTTCACCATATGAATCCATTGATATAATTCTCAACTTCAACGTACTGATACTTTCGGAGATATGAGTTTTCAAAGTTTCTACATTACGAATTTCGAATTCAATTTTTTTTAGATGTAGTTTCACCATACGAATCCATTGATATCATTATCAACTTCAACGAGCTAATACTTCCAGAGATATGATTTTTCAAAGTTTTTGAATTACAAATTTCGAATTCAATTTTTGCTAAGATGTAGTTTCATCTTATGAATCCATTGATATCACTCTGAACTTCAACGAACTAATACTCATAATTTCGGAGATATGATTTTTCAGGGTTTTTACATTATAAATTTCGAATTCAATTTTTTAAGATGAAGTTTCATCATATGAGTCCATTGATATCATTTTCAACTTCAACGAACAAATACTTTTATAGATATGATATTTCAAAGTTTTCACATTACAAATTGCGAATTCAATCTATTTTAACATGTAGTTTTATCATATGAATCCATTGATATCATTCTCAACTTCAACGAACTAATACTTTCGGAGATATCATTTTTCAGAGTTTTTACATCACAAATTTAGAATCCTATCTTTTTTTAAATGTGGTTTCATCATATGAATCCATTGATATAATTCTCAACTTCAACGAACTAATACTTTCGGAGATATGAATTTTCAAAGTTTCTACATTATGAATTTCGAATTAAATTTTTTTTAAGATGTAGTTTCATCATATGAATCCATTGATATCATTTTCAAATTCAATGAACTAATACTTCCGGAGATATGATTTTTCAAAGTTTTTACATAACAAATTTCGAACTCAATTTTTTTTTATACAGTTTCACCATACGAAGCCATTGATATCATTCTCGTGTTCAACGAACTTATGCTTTAGGAGATATGATTTTTCAAAGGTTTCACATTACAAATATCGAATTCAATTTTTATAAGATGTAGTTTCACCATATGAATCCATTGATAGAATTCTCAACTTCAACGTACTGATAATTCCGGAGATATGAGTTTTCAAAGTTTCTACATTACGAATTTCGAATTCAATTTTTTTTAGATGTAGTTTCACCATACGAATCCATTGATATCATTCTCAACTTCAACGAGCTAATACTTCCAGAGATATGATTTTTCAAAGTTTTTACATTATAAATTTCGAATTCAATTTTTTAAGATGAAGTTTCATCATATGAGTCCATTGATATCATTTTCAACTTCAACGAACTAATACTTTTATAGATATGATATTTCAAAGTTTTCACATTACAAATTGCGAATTTAATCTATTTTAAGATGTAGTTTTATCATATGAATCCATTGATATCATTCTCAACTTCAACGAACTAATACTTTCGGAGATATCATTTTTCAAAGTTTTTACATCACAAATTTAGAATTCAATTTTTTTTAAGATGAAGTTTCATCATATGAATCCATTGATATCATTCTCAACTTAAACGAACTAATACTTCCGGAGATATGATTCTTCAAAGTTTTTACATAACAAATTTCGAATTCAATTTTTTTTAGATGTAGTTTCACCATACGAATCCACTGATATCATTCTCAACTTCAACGTGCTAATACTTCCAGAAATATGATTTTTCAAAATTTTTAAACTACAAATTTCGAATTCAATTTTCTCTAAGATGTCGTTTCATCATATGAATCCATTGCTATCACTCTCAACTTCAGCGAACTAATACCTTCAGAGATATGATTTTTCAAAGTTTTTAAATTACAAATTTCGAATTCAATTTTTTTCAAGATGTAGTTTCATCATATGTATTTATTGATATCATTCTCAACCTCAACGAACTAATACTTTCGGAGATATGATTTTTCAAAGTTTTTAAATTTTAAATTTCGAATTTTATTTTTTTTTAAGATGAAGTTTCATCATATGAGTCCATTGATATCATTTTCAATTTCAACGAACTAATACTCCCGGAGATATGATTTTTCGAAGTTTTCACATTACAAAGTTCGAATCAAATTTTTTTTAAGATGTGGTCTCATCATATGAATCCATTGATATCATTCTCAACTTCAACGAACTAATACTTTCAGAGATGTGATTTTTCAAAGTTTCCACATTACAAATTTCAAATTAACTTTTTTTTAAGATGTAGTATCATCATATTAATCCATTGATATCATTCTCAACATTAACGAACTGATACTTTCGGAGATATGATTTTTCAAAGTTTTTACATTACAAATTTCAAATCAATTTTTTTTAAGATGTGGTTTCATCATATGAATCCATTGATATCTTTCTCAACTTCAACGAACTAATACTTTCGGAGATATGATTTTTCAAAATTTTCACATAAGAAATTTCGAATCAAATTTTTTTTAAGATGTAGTTTCATCATATGAATCCACTGATATCATTCTCAACTTCAACGAACTAATACTTTCGGAGATATTATTTTTCAAAGTTTTCACATTACAAATTTCGAATTAAATTTTTTTTAAGATGTAGTCTCATCATATGAATCCATTGATATCATTCTCAACTTCAATGAACTAATACTTTCAGAGATATGATTTTTCAAAGTTTTTATATTACCCATCTCGAATTAAATTCTATATATCAGTAACTATTCATCTGAAATTGCTGAAAGTTTGCAAGAGCCTTTAGAACCTAACTATACTGCCAAGTTTCAAGTTTTAACACGATCGGTTAAATATTGTTGGAGATTTGAGCAGACTTCTGCGAGTTCCGTAGATGGAATACCGTTGCCTCGATAAATTTTGAACAAAAGTAGATAGGGACTTGCAATTTTCAGGGTAGGTTGCGTTTCCGAATGGGAGAGTTAAGTTCGTTTTTGGGCATAATCGGTCTAACAAAATTTTTGCATTTTAAATTTAAAATTCATTATTTTTTAAAATCTAGTTTCATCATATGAATCCATTGATATCATTCTCGTTTTCAACGAACTAATACTTTCATAGATATGATTTTTCAAAGTTTTTACATTACAAATTTCGAATTCATTTTTTTTTAAGATGTAGTTTCATCATATGAATCCATTGATATAATTCTCAACTTCAACGAACTAATACTTTCAAAGATGTGATTTTTCAAAGTTTCTACATTACAAATTTCAAATTATTTTTTTTCTAAGATGTAGTTTCATCATATGAATCCATTGATATCATTCTCAACTTCAACGAACTAATACTTCCGGAGATATGATTTTTCAAAGTTTTTACATTACAAATCTCGAATTAATTTTTTTTTAAGATGTGGTTTCATCATATGAATCCATTGATATCTTTCTCAACTTCAACGAACTAATACTTCCGGAAATATGATTTTTCAAAGTTTTTACATTAGAAATTTCGAATTCAATTTTTTTTAAGATGTAGTTTCATCAAATGAATCCATTGATAGCATTAATTAATTTTTTTCCTAAGATGTAGTTTCATCATATAAATCCATTGATATCATTCTCAACATCAACGAACTGATACTTTCGGAGATATGATTTTTCAAAGTTTTCACATTACAAATTTCAAATTAATTTTTTTTTAAGATGTAGTTTCATCATATGAATCCATTGATATCACTCTCAACTTCAACGAACTAATACCTTCGGAGATATGATTTTTCAAAGTTTTTACATTACAAATTTCGAATTCAATTTTTTTCAAGATGTAGATTCATCAAAAGAATTTATTGATATCATTCTCTACTTCAACGAACTTATACTTAAGGAGATATGATTTTTCAGGGTTTTTACATTATAAATTTCGAATTCAATTTTTTTTAAGATGAAGTTTCATCATATGAGACCATTGATATCATTTTCAACTTCAACGAACTAATACTTTTATAGATATGATTTTTCAAAATTTTCACATTACAAATTGCGAATTCAATCTATTTTAAGATGTAGTTTCATCATATGAATCCATTGATATCATTCAAAAGTTTTTACATTTCAAATTTCGAATTATTTTTTTTTTAAGACGTGGTTTCATCATATGATTCCATTGATATCATTCTCAACTTCAACGAACTGATACTTTCAGAGATATGATTTTTCAAAGCTTTCACATTACAAATTTCGAATCCTATCTTTTTTTAAATGTGGTTTCATCATATGAATCCATTGATATAATTCTCAACTTCAACGAACTAATACTTTCGGAGATATGAATTTTCAAAGTTTCTACAATATGAATTTCAAATTAAATTTTTTTTTATGCAGTTTCACCATACGAAGCCATTGATATCATTCTCGTGTTCAACGAACTTATGCTTTAGGAGATAAGATTTTTCAAAGGTTTCACATTAGAAATATCGAATTCAATTTTTATAAGATGTAGTTTCATCATATGAATCCATTGATATAATTCTCAACTTCAACGTACTGATACTTTCGGAGATATGAGTTTTCAAAGTTTCTACATTACGAATTTCGAATTCAATTTTTTTTAAGGTGAAGTTTCATCATATGAGTCCATTGATGTCATTTTCAACTTCAACGAACTAATACTTTATAGATATGATATTTCAAAGTTTTCACATTACAAATTGCGAATTCAATCTATTTTAAGATGTAGTTTTATCATATGAATCCATTGATATCATTCTCAACTTCAACGAACTAATACTTTCGGAGATATCATTTTTCAAAGTTTTTACATCACAAATTTAGAATTCAATTTTTTTTAAGATGAAGTTTCATCATATGAATCCATTGATATCATTCTCAACTTAAACGAACAAATACTTCCGGAGATATGATTCTTCAAAGTTTTTACATAACAAATTTCGAATTCAATTTTTTTTAGATGTAGTTTCACCATACGAATCCATTGGTATCATTCTCAACTTCAACGAGCTAATACTTCCAGAAATATGATTCTTCAAAGTTTTTAAACTACAAATTTCGAATTCAATTTTTTCTAAGATGTAGTTTCATCATATGAATCCATTGATATCACTCTCAACTTCAGCGAACTAATACTTTCGGAGATATGATTTCTCAAAGCTTTTACATTATAAATTTCGAATTCTTTTTTTTTTAAGATGAAGTTTCATCATATGAGTCCATTGATATCATTTTCAACTTCAACGAACTAATACTCCCGGAGATATGATTTTTCGAAGTTTTCACATTACAAATTTCGAATCAAATTTTTTTTAAGATGTGGTCTCATCATATGAATCCATTGATATCATTCTCAACTTCAACGAACTAATACTTTCAGAGATATGATTTTTCAAAGTTTTTACATTACAAATTTCGAATTAAATTCTATATATCAGTAACTATTCATCTGAAATTGCTGAAAGTTTGCAAGAGTCTTTAGAACCTAACTATACTGCCAAGTTTCAAGTTTTAACACGATCAGTTAAATATTGTTGGAGATTCGAGCAGACTTGTGCGAGTTCCGTAGATGGGATACCGTTGCCTCGATAAATTTCGAACAAAAGTAGATAGGGACTTGCAATTTTCAGGGTAGGTTGCGTTTCTGAATGGGAGAGTTAAGTTCGTATTTGGGCATAATCGGTCTAACAAAATTTTTACATTTTAAATTTAAAATTCATTATTTTTTAAAATCTAGTTTCATCATATGAATCCATTGATATCATTCTCGTTTTCTACGAACTAATACTTTCATAGATATGATTTTTCAAAGTTTTTACATTACAAATTTCGAATTCAATTTTTTTTAAGATGTAGTTTCATCATATGAATCCATTGATATAATTCTCAACTTCAACGAACTAATACTTTCAGAGATGTGATTTTTCAAAGTTTCTACATTACAAATTTCAAATTAACTTTTTTCTAAGATGTAGTTTCATCATATAAATACATTGATATCATTCTCAACATCAACGAACTGATACTTTCGGAGATATGATTTTTCATAGTTTTTACATTACGAATGTCAAATTAATTTTTTTTTAAGATGTGGTTTCATCATATGAATCCATTGATATCTTTCTCAACTTCAACGAACTAATACTTTCGGAGATATGATTTTTCAAAATTTTTACATTAGAAATTTTGAATTCAATTTTTTTTAAGATGTAGTTTCATCATATGAATCCATTGATATCATTCTCAACTTCAACGAACTAATACTTTCGGAGATATTATTTTTCAAAGTTTTCACATTACAAAATTCGAATCCTATTTTTTTTAAGATGTGGTTTCATCATATGAATCCATTGATATAATTCTCAACTTCAACGAACTAATACTTTCGGAGATATGAATTTTCAAGTTTTCACATTACAAAATTCGAATCCTATTTTTTTTAAGATGTGGTTTCATCATATGAATCCATTGATATCATTCTCAAATTCAACGAACTTATACTTCCGGAGATATGATTTTTCAAAGTTTTTACATTACAAATTTCGAACTCAATTTTTTTTTGATGTAGTTTCACTATACGAATCCATTGATATCATTCTCGTGTTCAACAAACTTATGCTTCTTATGCTTTCGGAGATATGATTTTCCAAAGTTTTCACATTACAAATATCGAATTAAATTTTTATAAGATTTAATATATATATAAAATCATATCTCCGAAAGTATCAGTTCGTTGATGTTGAGAATGATATCAATGGATTTATATGATGAAACTACATCTTAGAAAAAAGTTAATTTGAAATTTGTAATGTAGAAACTTTGAAAAATCACATCTCTGAAAGTATTAGTTCGTTGAAGTTGAGAATTATATCAATGGATTCATATGATGAAACTACATCTTAAAAAAAATTGAATTCGAAATTTGTAATGTAAAAACTTTGAAAAATCATATCTATGAAAGTATTAGTTCGTAGAAAACGAGAATGATATCAATGGATTCATATGATGAAACTAGATTTTAAAAAATAATGAATTTTAAATTTAAAATGTAAAAATTTTGTTAGACCGATTATGCCCAAATACGAACTTAACTCTCCCATTCGGAAACGCAACCTACCCTGAAAATTGCAACTCCCTATCTACTTTTGTTCGAAATTTATCGAGGCAACGGTATCCCATCTACGGAACTCGCACAAGTCTGCTCGAATCTCCAACAATATTTAACTGATCGTGTTAAAACTTGAAACTTGGCAGTATAGTTAGGTTCTAAAGGCTCTTGCAAACTTTCAGCAATTTCAGATGAATAGTTACTGATATATAGAATTTAATTCGAAATTTGTAATGTAAAAACTTTGAAAAATCATATCTCTGAAAGTATTAGTTCGTTGAAGTTGAGAATGATATCAATGGATTCATATGATGAGACCACATCTTAAAAAAAATTTGATTCAAAATTTGTAATGTGAAAACTTCGAAAATCATATCTCCGGGAGTATTAGTTCGTTGAAGTTGAAAATGATATCAATGGACTCATATGATGAAACTTCATCTTAAAAAAAAAAAGAATTCGAAATTTATAATATAAAAGCTTTGAAAAATCATATCTCCGAGAGTATTAGTTCGCTGAAGTTGAGAGTGATATCAATGGATTCATATGATGAAACTACATCTTAGAAAAAATTGAATTCGAAATTTGTAGTTTAAAAACTTTGAAGAATCATATTTCTGGAAGTATTAGCTCGTTGAAGTTGAGAATGATACCAATGGATTCGTATGGTGAAACTACATCTAAAAAAAATTGAATTCGAAATTTGTTATGTAAAAACTTTGAAGAATCATATCTCCGGAAGTATTTGTTCGTTTAAGTTGAGAATGATATCAATGGATTCATATGATGAAACTTCATCTTAAAAAAAATTGAATTCTAAATTTGTGATGTAAAAACTTTGAAAAATGATATCTCCGAAAGTATTAGTTCGTTGAAGTTGAGAATGATATCAATGGATTCATATGATAAAACTACATCTTAAAATAGATTGAATTCGCAATTTGTAATGTGAAAACTTTGAAATATCATATCTATAAAAGTATTAGTTCGTTGAAGTTGAAAATGATATCAATGGACTCATATGATGAAACTTCACCTTAAAAAAAATAGAATTCGAAATTCGTAATGTAGAAACTTTGAAAATCTCCGAAAGTATCAGTACGTTGAAGTTGAGAATTATATCAATGGATTCATATGATGAAACTACATCTTATAAAAATTGAATTCGATATTTGTAATGTGAAACCTTTGAAAAATCATATCTCCTAAAGCATAAGTTCGTTGAACACGAGAATGATATCAATGGCTTCGAATGGTGAAACTGCATAAAAAAAAATTGAGTTCGAAATTTGTTATGTAAAAACTTTGAAAAATCATATCTCCGGAAGTATTAGTTCGTTGAATTTGAGAATGATATCAATGGATTCATATGATGAAACTACATCTTAAAAAAATTTAATTCGAAATTCATATTGTAGAAACTTTGAAAATTCATATCTCCGAAAGTATTAGTTCGTTGAAGTTGAGAATTATATCAATGGATTCATATGATGAAACCACATTTAAAAAAAGATAGGATTCGAAATTTGTAATGTGAAAGCTTTGAAAAATCATATCTCCGAAAGTATTAGTTCGTTGAAGTTGAGAATGATATCAATGGAATCATATGATGCAACCACATCTTAAAAAAATATTAATTCGAAATTTGTAATGTGAAAGCTTTGAAAAATCATATCTCCGAAAGTATTAGTTCGTTGAAGTTGAGAATGATATCAATGGATTCATATGATGAAACCACATTTAAAAAAAGATAGGATTCGAAATTTGTAATGTGAAAGCTTTGAAAAATCATATCTCCGAAAGTATTAGTTCGTTGAAGTTGAGAATGATATCAATGGATTCATATGATGAAACCACATTTAAAAAAAGATAGGATTCGAAATTTGTAATGTGAAAGCTTTGAAAAATCATATCTCCGAAAGTATCAGTTCGTTGAAGTTGAGAATGATATCAATGGAATCATATGATGAAACCACATCTTAAAAAAAAAATAATTCGAAATTTGAAATGTAAAAACTTTTGAATGATATCAATGGATTCATATGATGAAACTACATCTTAAAATAGATTGAATTCGCAATTTGTAATGTGAAAACTTTGAAAAATCATATCTCTGCAAGTATTAGCTTGTTGAAGTTGAGAATGATATCAATGGATTCGTATGGTGGAACTACTTCAAAAAAAAATTGAATTCGAAATTTGTTATGTAAAAACTTTGAAGAATCATATCTCCGGAAGTATTTGTTCGTTTAAGTTGAGAATGATATCAATGGATTCATATGATGAAACTACATCTTAAAAAAAATTGAATTCTGAATTTGTGATGTAAAAACTTTGAAAAATCATATTTCCGGAAGTATTAGTTCGTTGAAGTTGAGAAAGATATCAATGGATTCATATGATGAAACCACATCTTTAAAAAAAATTAATTCGAGATTTGTAATGTAAAAACTTTGAAAATCATATCTCCGGAAGTATTAGTTCGTTGAAGTTGAGAATGATATCAATGGATTAATATGATGAAACTACATCTTAGAAAAAAGTGAATTTGAAATTTGTAATGTAGAAACTTTGAAAAATCACATCTCTGAAAGTATTAGTTCGTTGAAAACGAGAATGATATCAATGGATTCATATGATGAAACTAGATTTCAAAAAATAATGAATTTTAAATTTAAAATGCAAAAATTTTGTTAGACCGATTATGCCCAAAAACGAACTTAACTCTCCCATTCGGAAACGCAACCTACCCTGAAAATTGCAAGTCCTTATCTACTTTTGTTCAAAATTTATCGAGGCAACGGTATTCCATCTACGGAACTCGCAGAAGTCTGCTCAAATCTCCAACAATATTTAACCGATCGTGTTAAAACTTGAAACTTGGCAGTATAGTAAGGTTCTAAAGGCTCTTGCAAACTTTCAGCAATTTCAGATGAATAGTTACTGATATATAGAATTTAATTCGAGATGGGTAATGTAAAAACTTTGAAAAATCATATCTCTGAAAGTATTAGTTCATTGAAGTTGAGAATGATATCAATGGATTCATATGATGAGACCACATCTTAAAAAAAATTTAATTCGAAATTTGTAATGTGAAAACTTTGAAAAATAATATCTCCGAAAGTATTAGTTCGTTGAAGTTGAGAATGATATCAATGGATTCATATGATGAAACTACATCTTAAAAAAAATTTGATTCGAAATTTCTTATGTGAAAATTTTGAAAAATCATATCTCCGAAAGTATTAGTTCGTTGAAGTTGAGAAAGATATCAATGGATTCATATGATGAAACCACATCTTAAAAAAAATTAATTTGAAATTTGTAATGTAAAAACTTTGAAAAATCATATCTCCGAAAGTATCAGTTCGTTGATGTTGAGAATGATATCAATGGATTCATATGATGAGACCACATCTTAAAAAAAATTTGATTCGAAATTTGTAATGTGAAAACTTCGAAAAATCATATCTCCGGGAGTATTAGTTCGTTGAAATTGAAAATGATATCAATGGACTCATATGATGAAACTTCATCTTAAAAAAAAATAGAATTCGAAATTTAAAATGTAAAAACTTTGAAAAATCATATCTCCGAAAGTATTAGTTCGTTGAGGTTGAGAATGATAGCAATAAATACATATGATGAAACTACATCTTGAAAAAAATTGAATTCGAAATTTGTAATTTAAAAACATTGAAAAATCATATCTCCGAAGGTATTAGTTCGCTGAAGTTGAGAGTGATATCAATGGATTCATATGATGAAACTACATCTTAGAGAAAATTGAGTTCGAAATTTGTAGTTTAAAAACTTTGAAAAATCATATTTCTGGAAGTATTAGCTCGTTGAAGTTGAGAATGATATCAAAGGATTCGTATGGTGAAACTACATCTAAAAAAAATTGAATTCGAAATTTGTTATGTAAAAACTTTGAAGAATCATATCTCCGGAAGTATTAGTTCGTTTAAGTTGAGAATGATATCAATGGATTCATATGATGAAACTTCATCTTAAAAAAAATTGAATTCTAAATTTGTGATGTAAAAACTTTGAAAAATGATATCTCCGAAAGTATTAGTTCGTTGAAGTTGAGAATGATATCAATGGATTCATATGATAAAACTACATCTTAAAATAGATTAAATTCGCAATTTGTAATGTAAAACTTTGAAATATCATATCTATAAAAGTATTAGTTCGTTGAAGTTGAAAATGATATAAATGGACTCATATGATGAAACTTCATCTTAAAAAATTGAATTCGAAATTTATAATGTGAAAACCCTGAAAAATCATATCTCCGAAATTATGAGTTGGAGTTGGAGTTGGAGTTGGAGTTGGAGTTTGAGTTGGAGTTGGAGTTGGAGTTGGAGTTGGAGTTGGAGGTGGAGTAGGAGTTGGAGTTGGAGTTGGAGTTGGAGTTGGAGTTGGAGTTGGAGTTGGAGTTGGAGTTGGAGTTGGAGTTGGAGGTGGAGTAGGAGTTGGAGTTGGAGTTGGAGTTGGAGTTGGAGTTGGAGTTGGAGTTGGAGTTGGAGTTGGAGTTGGAGTTGGAGTTGGAGTTGGAGTTGGAGTTGGAGTTGGAGTTGGAGTTGGAGTTGGAGTTGGAGTTGGAGTTGGAGTTGGAGTTGGAGTTGGAGTTGGAGTTGGAGTTGGAGTTGGAGTTGGAGTTGGAGTTGGAGTTGGAGTTGGAGTTGGAGTTGGAGTTGGAGTTGGAGTTGGAGTTGGAGTTGGAGTTGGAGTTGGAGTTGGAGTTGGAGTTGGAGTTGGAGTTGGAGTTGGAGTTGGAGTTGGAGTTGGAGTTGGAGTTGGAGTTGGAGTTGGAGTTGGAGTTGGAGTTGGAGTTGGAGTTGGAGTTGGAGTTGGAGTTGGAGTTGGAGTTGGAGTTGGAGTTGGAGTTGGAGTTGGAGTTGGAGTTGGAGTTGGAGTTGGAGTTGGAGTTGGAGTTGGAGTTGGAGTTGGAGTTGGAGTTGGAGTTGGAGTTGGAGTTGGAGTTGGAGTTGGAGTTGGAGTTGGAGTTGGAGTTGGAGAAGGAGTTGGAGAAGGAGTTGGAGTTGGAGTTGGAGTTGGAGTTGGAGTTGGAGTTGGAGTTGGAGTTGGAGTTGGAGTTGGAGTTGGAGTTGGAGTTGGAGTTGGAGTTGGAGTTGGAGTGGAGTTTGAATCGGAATTGGCGTTGGAGGTGGAGTTGGAGATGGAGTTGGAGATGGAGTTGGAGATGGAGTTGGAGTTGGAGTTGGAGTTGGAGTTGGAGTTGGAGTTGGAGTTGGAGTTGGAGTTGGAGTTGGAGTTGGAGTTGGAGTTGGAGTTGGAGTTGGAGTTGGAGTTGGAGTTGGAGTTGGAGTTGGAGTTGGAGTTGGAGTTGGAGTTGGAGTTGGAGTTGGAGTTGGAGTTGGAGTTGGAGTTGGAGTTGGAGTTGGAGTTGGAGTTGGAGTTGGAGTTGGAGTTGGAGTTGGAGTTGGAGTTGGAGTTGGAGTTGGAGTTGGAATTGGAGTTGGAGTTGCAGCTGGAGATGCAGTTGGAGTTGGAGTTGAAGTTGGAATTGGAGTTGGAGTTGGAGTTGGAGTTGGAGTTGGAGTTGGAGTTGGAGTTGGAGTTGGAGTTGGAGTTGGAGTTGGAGTTGGAGTTGGAGTTGGAGTTGGAGTTGGAGTTGGAGTTGGAGTTGGAGTTGGAGTTGGAGTTGGAGTTGGAGTTGGAGTTGGAGTTGGAGTTGGAGTTGGAGTTGGAGTTGGAGTTGGAGTTGGAGTTGGAGTTGGAGTTGGAGTTGGAGTTGGAGTTGGAGTTGGAGTTGGAGTTGGAGTTGGAGTTGGAGTTGGAGTTGGAGTTGGAGTTGGAGTTGGAGTTGGAGTTGGAGTTGGAGTTGGAGTTGGAGTTGGAGTTGGAGTTGGAGTTGGAGTTGGAGTTGGAGTTGGAGTTGGAGTTGGAGTTGGAGTTGGAGTTGGAGTTGGAGTTGGAGTTGGAGTTGGAGTTGGAGTTGGAGTTGGAGTTGGAGTTGGAGTTGGAGTTGGAGTTGGAGTTGGAGTTGGAGTTGGAGTTGGAGTTGGAGTTGGAGTTGGAGTTGGAGTTGGAGTTGGAGTTGGAGTTGGAGTTGGAGTTGGAGTTGGAGTTGGAGTTGGAGTTGGAGTTGGAGTTGGAGTTGGAGTTGGAGTTGGAGTTGGAGTTGGAGTTGGAGTTGGAGTTGGAGTTGGAGTTGGAGTTGGAGTTGGAGTTGGAGTTGGAGTTGGAGTTGGAGTTGGAGTTGGAGTTGGAGTTGGAGTTGGAGTTGGAGTTGGAGTTGGAGTTGGAGTTGGAGTTGGAGTTGGAGTTGGAGTTGGAGTTGGAGTTGGAGTTGGAGTTGGAGTTGGAGTTGGAGTTGGAGTTGGAGTTGGAGTTGGAGTTGGAGTTGGAGTTGGAGTTGGAGTTGGAGTTGGAGTTGGAGTTGGAGTTGGAGTTGGAGTTGAGTTTGAATCGGAATTGGCGTTGGAGGTGGAGTTGGAGTTGAAGATGGAGTTGGAGTTGGAGTTGGAGTTGGAGTTGGAGTTGGAGTTGGAGTTGGAGTTGGAGTTGGAGTTGGAGTTGGAGTTGGAGTTGGAGTTGGAGTTGGAGTTGGAGTTGGAGTTGGAGTTGGAGTTGGAGTTGGAGTTGGAGTTGGAGTTGCAGTTGGAGTTGGTGTTGGAGTTGGAGTTGGAGTTGAAGTTGGATTTGGAGTTGGAGTTGGAGTTGGAGTTGGAGTTGGAGTTGGAGTTGGAGTTGGAGTTGGAGTTGGAGTTGGAGTTGGAGTTGGAGTTGGAGTTGGAGTTGGAGTTGGAGTTGGAGTTGGAGTTGGAGTTGGAGTTGGAGTTGGAGTTGGAGTTGGAGTTGGAGTTGGAGTTGGAGTTGGAGTTGGAGTTGGAGTTGGAGTTGGAGTTGGAGTTGGAGTTGGAGTTGGATTTGGAGTTGGAGTTGGAGTTGGAGTTGGAGTTGGAGTTGGAGTTGGAGTTGGAGTTGGAGTTGGAGTTGGAGTTGGAGTTGGAGTTGGAGTTGGAGTTGGAGTTGGAGTTGGAGTTGGAGTTGGAGTTGGAGTTGGAGTTGGAGTTGGAGTTGGAGTTGGAGTTGGAGTTGGAGTTGGAGTTGGAGTTGGAGTTGGAGTTGGAGTTGGAGTTGGAGTTGGAGTTGGAGTTGGAGTTGGAGTTGGAGTTGGAGTTGGAGTTGGAGTTGGAGTTGGAGTTGGAGTTGGAGTTGGAGTTGGAGTTGGAGTTGGAGTTGGAGTTGGAGTTGGAGTTGGAGTTGGAGTTGGAGTTGGAGTTGGAGTTGGAGTTGGAGTTGGAATTGGAGTTGGAGATGTAGTTGGAGTTGGAGTTGGAGTTGGAGTTGGAGTCTAACTCCAACTCCAACTCCAACTCTAACTCCAACTCCAACTCCAACTCCAACTCAAACTCCAACTCCAACTCCAACTCCAACTCCATCTCCAACTCCAACTCCACCTCCAACGCCAATTCCGATTCAAACTCCACTCCAACTGCAACTCCAACTCCAACTCCAACTCCAACTCCAACTCCAACTCCAACTCCAACTCCAACTCCAACTCCAACTCCAACTCCAACTCCAACTCCAACTCCAACTCCAACTCCAACTCCAACTCCAACTCCAACTCCAACTCCAACTCCAACTCCAACTCCAACTCCAACTCCAACTCCAACTCCAACTCCAACTCCAACTCCAACTCCAACTCCAACTCCAACTCCAACTCCAACTCCAACTCCAACTCCAACTCCAACTCCAACTCCAACTCCAACTCCAACTCCAACTCCAACTCCAACTCCAACTCCAACTCCAACTCCAACTCCAACTCCAACTCCAACTCCAACTCCAACTCCAACTCCAACTCCAACTCCAACTCCAACTCCAACTCCAACTCCAACTCCAACTCCAACTCCAACTCCAACTCCAACTCCAATTCCAACTTCAACTCCAACTCCAACTTGAACTCCAACTCCAACTCCAACTCCAACTCCAACTCCAACTCCAACTCCAACTCCAACTCCAACTCCAACTCCAACTCCAACTCCAACTCCAACTCCAACTCCAACTCCAACTCCAACTCCAACTCCAACTCCAACTCCAACTCCAACTCCAACTCCAACTCCAACTCCAACTCCAACTCCAACTCCAACTCCAACTCCAACTCCAACTCCAACTCCAACTCCAACTCCAACTCCACCTCCACCTCCACCTACAACTCCAACTCCAACCCTTACTCCACCTCCTACTCCAACTCCAATTCCAACTCCAACTCCAACTCCAAATCCAACTCCAACTCCAACTCCAACTCCAACTCCAACTCCAACGCCAACTCCAACTCCAACTCCAACTCCAACTCCAACTCCAACTCGAACTCCAACTCCAACTCCATTTCAAATCCAACTCCAACTCCAACTCCAACTCCAACTCCAACTCCAACTCCAACTCCAACTCCAACTCCAACTCCAACTCCAACTCCAACTCCAACTCCAACTCCAACTCCAACTCCAACTCCAACTCCAACTCCAACTCCAACTCCAACTCCAACTCCAACTCCAACTCCAACTCCAACTCCAACTCCAACTCCAACTCCAACTCCAACTCCAACTCCAACTCCAACTCCAACTCCAACTCCAACTCCAACTCCAACTCCAACTCCAACTCCAACTCCAACTCCAACTCCAACTCCATCTCCAACTCCAACTCCATTTCCAACTCCGACCCCAACTCCAACTCCAACTCCAACTCCAACTCCAACTCCAACTCCAAGTTGGAGTTGGAGTTCCACCATGTGGAAAGATCCATAAAAGGATCTGAATAGATAGGAAAAGTTATTCTATTTCCCGGTTATAAATATCAGGCCATCCGAGGCGCATTGGCAGTAGAATTTTTCAGTAATATATGTATTGAGAATCATGCCACTTTGAATAATGCCTAAAAGTATCTAAATAACAGAATAATTAAAACACGATTTCAAACATCAGGCCAGCAGGGACACGCGAGAATTGGAGCTTTGTCAGTTATATCTTTATTGAGAATCACACCACGTTGAATGATCCGTAAAAGGTTCTTAATGGATAGTAAACGATATGCACTCTTTAGAAACGCGCTTGCAGTGTAACTTGTACAGTGATATCTGTAATGGGAATTATACCACGTTGAAGGATCTTCAAAAGGATTTGAAATGAAAGTAAAAGATATAGTAGTAGTCGGATTCGAATATACGCCAATAGGGAAGCTTGAGCAGTAAAACTTTCTCAGTAATATCTTTATTGAGAATCACACCAATTTGAAAGATCCGTAAAAGGATCTGAATAGATAGTAAAAGGTAATATATTACTCGGTTTAAAATATCAGGCCATCAGAGGCGCATTGGCATTAGGACTTTTTCCGTAATATCTGTAACGAGAATCATGCCTCTTTGAAAGATCCCTAAAAGAATCGAAATGGATAGTAAAAGAATTAATAAAACACGATTTCAATCATCCGGCCAGCAGGAACGTGCGAGCATTGGAGCTTCCTCTGTAACATCTTTATTGAGAAACACACCACGTTGAAAGATCTGTAAAACGTTCTTAATGGATAGTAAACGATATAATAATACTCAGTTTCGAATATCCAGCCATTAGAAACGCGTACGCAGTGTAACTTCTACAGTAATATCTGTATTGCGAATCATGCCACGTTGAAGGATCCTTAAAAGCTTCTGAAGGGATAGTAAAAGATATAGTAGTAGTCTGTTTCGAATATACGCCAACAGGAAAGCGTGAGCAGTGGAACTTTCTCAGTAATATCTTTATTGAGAATCACACCACGTTGAAAGATCAGTGAAAGGATCTGAATATATAGTAGATGGTAATACTCAGTTTCAAATATAGCGCCATCAGAACCGCATTGGCAATGAAACCTTATCAGTAATATCTGTATTGAGAATCATTGAGTTGGAGTTGGAGTTGGAGTTGGAGTTGGAGTTGAAGTTGGAGCTGGAGTTGTAGTTGGAGTAGGAGTTGGAGTTGGAGTTGGAGATGGAGTTGGAGTTGGAGTTGGAGTTGGGGTTGGAGTTGGAGTTGGAGTTGGAGTTGGAGTTGGAGTTGGAGTTGGAGTTGGAGTTGGAGTTGGAGTTGGAGTTGGAGTTGGAGTTGGAGTTGGAGTGGGAGTTGGAGTTGGAGTTGGAGTTGGAGTTGGAGTTGGAGTTGGAGTTGGAGTTGGAGTTGGAGTTGGAGTTGGAGTTGGAGTTGGAGTTGGAGTTGGAGTTGGAGTTGGAGTTGGAGTTGGAGTTGGAGTTGGAGTTGGAGTTGGAGTTGGAGTTGGAGTTGGAGTTGGAGTTGGAGTTGGAGTTGGAGTTGGAGTTGGAGTTGGAGTTGGAGTTGGAGTTGGAGTTGGAGTTGGAGTTGGAGTTGGAGTTGGAGTTGGAGTTGGAGTTGGAGTTGGAGTTGGAGTTGGAGTTGGAGTTGGAGTTGGAGTTGGAGTTGGAGTTGGAGTTGGAGTTGGAGTTGGAGTTGGAGATGCAGTTGGAGTTGGAGTTGGAGTTGGAGTTGGAGTTGGGGTTCGAGTTGGAGTTGGAGTTGGAGTTGGAGTTGGAGTTGGAGTTGGAGTTGGAGTTGGAGTTGGAGTTGGAGTTGGAGTTGGAGTTGGAGTTGGAGTTGGAGTTGGAGTTGGAGTTGGAGTTGGAGTTGGAGTTGGAGTTGGAGTTGGAGTTGGAGTTGGAGTTGGAGTTGGAGTTGGAGTTGGAGTTGGTGTTGGAGTTGGATTTGTAGTTGGAGTTGGAGTTGGAGTAGGAGTTGGAGTTTGAGTTAGAGTTGGAGTTGGAGTTGGAGTTGGAGTCGGAGTTCGAGTTGGAGTTGGAGTTGGAGTTGGAGTTGGAGTTGGAGTTGGAGTTGGAGTTGGAGTTGGAGTTGGAGTTGGAGTTGGAGTTGGATCTGGAGTTAGAGTTGGAGTTGGAGTTGGAGTTGGAGTTGGAGTTGGAGTTGGAGTTGGAGTTGGAGTTGGAGTTGGAGTTGGAGTTGGAGTTGGAGTTGGAGTTGGAGTTGGAGTTGGAGTTGGAGTTGGAGTTGGAGTTGGAGTTGGAGTTGGAGTTGGAGTTGGAGTTGGAGTTGGAGTTGGAGTTGGAGTTGGAGTTGGAGTTGGAGTTGGAGTTGGAGTTGGAGTTGGAGTTGGAGTTGGAGTTGGAGTTGGAGTTGGAGTTGGAGTTGGAGTTGGAGTTGGAGTTGGAGTTGGAGTTGGAGTTGGAGTTGGAGTTGGAGTTGGAGTTGGAGTTGGAGTTGGAGTTGGAGTTGGAGTTGGAGTTGGAGTTGGAGTTGGAGTTGGAGTTGGAGTTGGAGTTGGAGTTGGAGTTGCAGCTGGAGATGCAGTTGGAGTTGGTGTTGAAGTTGGAATTGGAGTTGGAGTTGGAGTTGGAGTTGGAGTTGGAGTTGGAGTTGGAGTTGGAGTTGGAGTTGGAGTTGGAGTTGGAGTTGGAGTTGGAGTTGGAGTTGGAGTTGGAGTTGGAGTTGGAGTTGGAGTTGGAGTTGGAGTTGGAGTTGGAGTTGGAGTTGGAGTTGGAGTTGGAGTTGGAGTTGGAGTTGGAGTTGGAGTTGGAGTTGGAGTTGGAGTTGGAGTTGGAGTTGGAGTTGGAGTTGGAGTTGGAGTTGGAGTTGGAGTTGGAGTTGGAGTTGGAGTTGGAGTTGGAGTTGGAGTTGGAGTTGGAGTTGGAGTTGGAGTTGGAGTTGGAGTTGGAGTTGGAGTTGGAGTTGGAGTTGGAGTTGGAGTTGGAGTTGGAGTTGGAGTTGGAGTTGGAGTTGGAGTTGGAGTTGGAGTTGGAGTTGGAGTTGGAGTTGGAGTTGGAGTTGGAGTTGGAGTTGGAGTTGCAGCTGGAGATGCAGTTGGAGTTGGTGTTGAAGTTGGAATTGGAGTTGGAGTTGGAGTTGGAGTTGGAGTTGGAGTTGGAGTTGGAGTTGGAGTTGGAGTTGGAGTTGGAGTTGGAGTTGGAGTTGGAGTTGGAGTTGGAGTTGGAGTTGGAGTTGGAGTTGGAGTTGGAGTTGGAGTTGGAGTTGGAGTTGGAGTTAGAGTTGGAGTTGGAGTTGGAGTTGGAGTTGGAGTTGGAGTTGGAGTTGGAGTTGGAGTTGGAGTTGGAGTTGGAGTTGGAGTTGGAGTTGGAGTTGGAGTTGGAGTTGGAGTTGGAGTTGGAGTTGGAGTTGGAGTTGGAGTTGGAGTTGGAGTTGGAGTTGGAGTTGGAGTTGGAGTTGGGATTGGAGTTGGAGTTGGAGTTGGAGTTGGAGTTGGAGTTGGAGTTGGAGTTGGAGTGGAGTTTGAATCGGAATTGGCGTTGGAGGTGGATTTGGAGTTGGAGAAGGAGTTGGAGTTGGAGTTGGAGTTGGAGTTGGAGTTGGAGTTGGAGTTGGAGTTGGAGTTGGAGTTGGAGTTGGAGTTGGAGTTGCAGTTGCAGTTGGAGTTGGTGTTGGAGTTGGAGTTGAAGTTGAAGTTGGAATTGGAGTTGGAGTTGGAGTTGGAGTTGGAGTTGGAGTTGGAGTTGGAGTTTGAGTTGGAGTTGGAGTTGGAGTTGGAGTTGGAGTTGGAGTTGGAGTTGGAGTTGGAGTTGCAGCTGGAGATGCAGTTGGAGTTGGTGTTGAAGTTGGAATTGGAGTTGGAGTTGGAGTTGGAGTTGGAGTTGGAGTTGGAGTTGGAGTTGGAGTTGGAGTTGGAGTTGGAGTTGGAGTTGGAGTTGGAGTTGGAGTTGGAGTTGGAGTTGGAGTTGGAGTTGGAGTTGGAGTTGGAGTTGGAGTTGGAGTTGGAGTTGGAGTTGGAGTTGGAGTTGGAGTTGGAGTTGGAGTTGGAGTTGGAGTTGGAGTTGGAGTTGGAGTTGGAGTTGGAGTTGGAGTTGGAGTTGGAGTTGGAGTTGGAGTTGGAGTTGGAGTTGGAGTTGGAGTTGGAGTTGGAGTTGGAGTTGGAGTTGGAGTTGGAGTTGGAGTTGGAGTTGGAGTTGGAGTTGGAGTTGGAGTTGGAGTTGGAGTTGGAGTTGGAGTTGGAGTTGGAGTTGGAGTTGGAGTTGGAGTTGGAGTTGGAGTTGGAGTTGGAGTTGGAGTTGGAGTTGGAGTTGGAGTTGGAGTTGGAGTTGGAGTTGGAGTTGGAGTTGCAGCTGGAGATGCAGTTGGAGTTGGTGTTGAAGTTGGAATTGGAGTTGGAGTTGGAGTTGGAGTTGGAGTTGGAGTTGGAGTTGGAGTTGGAGTTGGAGTTGGAGTTGGAGTTGGAGTTGGAGTTGGAGTTGGAGTGGAGTTTGAATCGGAATTGGCGTTGGAGGTGGATTTGGAGTTGGAGAAGGAGTTGGAGTTGGAGTTGGAGTTGGAGTTGGAGTTGGAGTTGGAGTAGGAGTTGGAGTTGTAGTTGGAGTTGGTGTTGGAGTTGGAGTTGAAGTTGGAATTGGCGTTGGAGGTGGAGTTGGAGATGGAGTTGGAGTTGGAGTTGGAGTTGGAGTTGGAGTTGGAGTTGGAGTTGGAGTTGGAGTTGGAGTTGGAGTTGGAATTGGAGTTGGAGTTGGAGTTGGAGTTGGAGTTGGAGTTGGAGTTGGAGTTGGAGTTGGAGTTGGAGTTGGAGTTGGAGTTGGAGTTGGAGCTGGAGATGCAGTTGGAGTTGGTGTTGAAGTTGGAGTTGGAGTTAGACTCCAACTCCAACTCCAACTCCAACTCCAACTCCAACTACATCTCCAACTCCAACTCCATCTCCAACTCCAACTCCACCTCCAACGCCAATTCTGATTAAAACTCCACTCCAACTCCAACTCCAACTCCAACTCCAACTCCAACTCCAACTCCAACTCCAACTCCAACTGCAACTCCAACTCCAACTCCAACTCCAACTCCAACTCCAACTCCAACTCCAACTCCATCTCCAACTCCAACTCCAACTCCAACTCCAACTCCAACTCCAACTCCAACTCCAACTCCAACTCCAACTCCAACTCCAACTCCAACTCCAACTCCAACTCCAACTCCAACTCCAACTCCAACTCCAACTCCAACTCCAACTCCAACTCCAACTCCAACTCCAACTCCAACTCCAACTCCAACTCCAACTCCAACTCCAACTCCAACTCCAACTCCAACTCCAACTCCAACTCCAACTCCAACTCCAACTCCAACTCCAACTCCAACTCCAACTCCAACTCCAACTCCAACTCCATCTCCAACTCCAACTCCAACTCCAATTCCAACTCTAACTTCAACTCCAACTCCAACTCCAACTCCAACTCCAACTCCAACTCCAACTCCAACTCCAACTCCAACTCCAACTCCAACTCCAACTCCAACTCCAACTCCAACTCCAACTCCAACTCCAACTCCAACTCCAACTCCAACTCCAACTCCAACTCCAACTCCAACTACAACTCCAACTCCAACTCCAACTCCAACTCCAACTCCAACTCCAACTCCAACTCCAACTCCACCTCCACCTCCACCTACAACTCCAACTCCAACCCTTACTCCAACTCCTACTCCAACTCAAATTCCAACTCCAACTCCAACTCCAACTCCAACTCCAACTCCAACTCCAACTCCAACTCCAACTCCAACTCCAACTCCAACTCCAACTCCAACTCCAACTCCAACTCCAACTCCAACTCCAACTCCAACTCCAACTCCAACTCCAACTCCAACTCCAACTCCAACTCGAACTCCAACTCCAACTCCAACTCCAACTCCATTTCAAATCCAACTCCAACTCCAACTCCAACTCCAACTCCAACTCCAACTCCAACTCCAACTCCAACTCCAACTCCAACTCCATCTCCATCTCCAACTCCAACTCCATTTCCAACTCCGACCCCAACTCCAACTCCAACTCCAACTCCAACTCCAACTTCAACTCCAAGTTGGAGTTGGAGTTGGAGTTGGAGTTGGAGTTGGAGTTGGAGTTGGAGTTGGAGGTGGAGTTGGAGTTGGAGTTGGAGTTGGAGTTGGAGTTGGAGTTGGAGTTGGAGATGGAGTTGGAGTTGGAGTTGGAGTTGGGGATTTTCAGCAATATCTGTATTGAGAATCATGCCACTTTGAAATATACCTACACGCATCTAAATGGATTAAAGAAGAATTAATAAAACTCGGATTCAAGCGTCCGGCCAGCAAGGTCACGGGAGCAGTGGAGCTTTCTCAGTAATATCTGTATTGAGAGTCATACCACATTGAAAGATCTGTTAAAGGTTCTGAATGGATAGTAAAAGAGTTAATAAAACATGATTTCAATCATCCGGCCAGCAGGAGCGTGCAAGCATTGGGGCTTCCTCTGTAATATCTTTATTGAGAATCACACCTCGTTGAAATATGTGTAAAAGGTTCTTAATGTACAGTACACGAAATAATAATACCCAGTTTCGAATATCCAGCCATTAGAAACGCGTACGCTGTTTAACTTCTACAGTAATATCTGTATTGTGAAACATGCCGCGTTGAAGGATCCTTAAAAGCTTCTGAATGGATAGTTAAAGATATAGTAGAAGTCTGTTTCGAATATACGCCAACAGCAAAGCGTAATTAGTGGAACTTTCTCAGTAACATCTTTATTAAGAATCACACCATGTTGAAAGATCAGTGAAAGGATCTGAATATATAGTAGAAGGTAATACTCGGTTTCAAATATAGCGCCGTCAGAACTGCAATTGCAATGGAACCTAATCTGTAATATCTGTATTGAGAATCATTGAGTTGGAGTTGGAGTTGGAGTTGGAGTTGGAGTTGGAGTTGGAGTTGGAGTTGGAGTTGGAGTTGCAGTTGGAGTTGGAGTTGGAGTTGGAGCTGGAGTTGAAGTTGGAGTAGGAGTTGGAGTTGGAGTTGGAGTTGGAGTTGGGGTTGGAGTTGTAGTTGGAGTTGGAGTTGGAGTTGGAGATGCAGTTGGAGTTGGAGTTGGAGTTGGAGTTGGGGTTCGAGTTGGAGTTGGAGTTGGAGTTGGAGTTGGGGTTCGAGTTGGAGTTGGAGTCGGAATTGGAGTTGGAGTTGGAGTTGGAGTTGGAGTTGGAGTTGGAGTTGGAGTTGGAGTTGGAGTTGGAGTTGGAGTTGGAGTTGGAGTTGGAGTTGGAGTTGGAGTTGGAGTTGGAGTTGGAGTTGGAGTTGGAGTTGGAGTTGGAGTTGGAGTTGCAGTTGCAGTTGGAGTTGGAGTTGGAGTTGGAGTTGGAGTTGGAGTTGGAGTTGGAGTTGGAGTTGGAGTTGGAGTTGGAGTTGGAGTTGGAGTTGGAGTTGGAGTTGGAGTTGGAGTTGGAGTTGGAGTTGGAGTTGGAGTTGGAGTTGGAGTTGGAGTTGGAGTTGGAGTTTGAGTTGGAGTTGGAGTTGGAGTTGGAGTTGGAGTTGGAGTTGAAGTTGGAGTTGGAGTTGGAGTTGGAGTTGGAGTTGGAGTTGGAGTTGGAGTTGGAGTTGGAGTTGGAGTTGGAGTTGGAGTTGGAGTTGGAGTTGGAGTTGGAGTTGGAGTTGGAGTTGGAGTTGGAGTTGGAGTTGGAGTTGGAGTTGGAGTTGGAGTTGGAGTTGGAGTTGGAGTTGGAGTTGGAGTTGGAGTTGGAGTTGGAGTTGGAGTTGGAGTTGGAGTTGGAGTTGGAGTTGGAGTTGGAGTTGGAGTTGGAGTTGGAGTTGGAGTTGGAGTTGGAGTTGGAGTTGGAGTTGGAGTTGGAGTTGGAGTTGGAGTTGGAGTTGGAGTTGGAGTTGGAGTTGGAGTTGGAGTTGGAGTTGGAGTTGGAGTTGGAGTTGGAGTTGGAGTTGGAGTTGGAGTTGGAGTTGGAGTTGGAGTTGGAGTTGGAGTTGGAGTTGGAGTTGGAGTTGGAGTTGGAGTTGGAGTTGGAGTTGGAGTTGGAGTTGGAGTTGGAGTTGGAGTTGGAGTTGGAGTTGGAGTTGGAGTTGGAGTTGGAGTTGGAGTTGGAGTTGGAGTTGGAGTTGGAGTTGGAGTTGGAGTTGGAGTTGGAGTTGGAGTTGGAGTTGGAGTTGGAGTTGGAGTTGGAGTTGGAGTTGGAGTTGGAGTTGGAGTTGGAGTTGGAGTTGGAGTTGGAGTTGGAGTTGGAGTTGGAGTTGGAGTTGGAGTTGGAGTTGGAGTTGGAGTTGGAGTTGGAGTTGGAGTTGGAGTTGGAGTTGGAGTTGGAGTTGGAGTTGGAGTTGGAGTTGGAGTTGGAGTTGGAGTTGGAGTTGGAGTTGGAGTTGGAGTTGGAGTTGGAGTTGGAGTTGGAGTTGGAGTTGGAGTTGGAGTTGGAGTTGGAGTTGGAGTTGGAGTTGGAGTTGGAGTTGGAGTTGGAGTTGGAGTTGGAGTTGGAGTTGGAGTTGGAGTTGGAGTTGGAGTTGGAGTTGGAGTTGGAGTTGGAGTTGGACTTGGAGTTGGAGTTAGAAATGGAGTTAGAGTTGGAGTTGGAGTTGGAGTTGTAGTAGGAGTTGGAGTTGGAGTTGGAGTTGGAGTGGAGTTTGAATCGGAATTGGCTTTGGAGGTGGAGTTGGAGATGGAGTTGGAGTTGGAGTTGGAGTTGGAGTTGGAGTTGGAGTTGGAGTTGGAGTTGGGGTTGGAGTTGTAGTTGGAGTTGGAGTTGGAGTTAAACTCCAACTCCAACTCCAACTCCAACTCCAACTCCAACTCCAACTCCAACTCGAACTCCAACTCCACCTCCAACTCAAACTCCAACTCCAACTCCAACTCCAACTCCAACTCCAACTCCAACTCAATCTCCAACTCCGATTTCAAACATCCGACCAGCAAGAACGCGTGAGCAGTGGAGCTTCCTCTGTAATATCTGTATTGAGAATCACACCACATTGGAAGATCCATAAAAGGTTCTAACTAGATAGCAAAAGGTATCATAATACTCTGTTCCAAGAATCAGGCCTTCAGAGGCGAATTCTTAGTTGACCATTTTCAGCAATATCTGTATTGAGGATCATACCACTTTGAAATATACCTACACGCATCTTAATGGATAAAAGAAGAATTAATAAAACTCGGTTTTAAACGTCCGACCAGCAGGGTCGCGGGAGCTGTGGAGCTTTCTCAGTAATATCTGTATTGAGAGTCACACCACATTGAAAGATCCGTAAAAGGTTCTGAATGGATAGTAAACGATATAATATCATTCGGTTCCGAATATCCATAAGAAACAAGCTTGCAGTGTAACTTCTACATCAATATCTGTAGAGGAAATCATGCCACGTTGAAGAATACTCAAAAGGATCTGATTGGATAGTAAAAGATATCGTAGTAGTAGGTTTCGAATATACGCCACTAGGGAAGCGTGAGCAGTGTATCTTTCTCAGTAATATCTTTATTGAGTATCACACTATGTTGGAAGATCCGTAAAAGGATCTGAATAGATAGTAAAAGGTATCATAATACGCGGTTCTAAAATTCAGGCATTAGAGGCGCATTGGCAGTTGAACATTTTCAGTAATATCTGTATTGAGAACCATGACACTCCAACTCCAACTCCAACTCCAACTCCAACTCCAACTCCAACTCCAACTCCAACTCCAACTCCAACTCCAACTCCAACTCCAACTCCAACTCCAACTCCAACTCCAACTCCAACTCCAACTCCAACTCCAACTCCAACTCCAACTCCAACTCCAACTCCAACTCCAACTCCAACTCCAACTCCAACTCCAACTCCAACTCCAACTCCAACTCCAACTCCAACTCCAACTCCAACTCCAACTCCAACTCCAACTCCAACTCCAACTCCAACTCCAACTCCAACTCCAACTCCAACTCCAACTCCAACTCCAACTCCAACTCCAACTCCAACTCCAACTCCAACTCCAACTCCAACTCCAACTCCAACTCCAACTCCAACTCCAACTCCAACTCCAACTCCAACTCCAACTCCAACTCCAACTCCAACTCCAACTCCAACTCCAACTCCAACTCCAACTCCAACTCCAACTCCAACTCCAACTCCAACTCCAACTCCAACTCCAACTCCAACTCCAACTCCAACTCCAACTCCAACTCCAACTCCAACTCCAACTCCAACTCCAACTCCAACTCCAACTCCAACTCCAACTCCAACTCCAACTCCAACTCCAACTCCAACTCCAACTCCAACTCCAACTCCAACTCCAACTCCAACTCCAACTCCAACTCCAACTCCAACTCCAACTCCAACTCCAACTCCAACTCCAACTCCAACTCCAACTCCAACTCCAACTCCAACTCCAACTCCAACTCCAACTCCAACTCCAACTCCAACTCCAACTCCAACTCCAACTCCAACTCCAACTCCAACTCCAACTCCAACTCCAACTCCAACTCCAACTCCAACTCCAACTCCAACTCCAACTCCAACTCCAACTCCAACTCCAACTCCAACTCCAACTCCAACTCCAACTCCAACTCCAACTCCAACTCCAACTCCAACTCCAACTCCAACTCCAACTCCAACTCCAACTCCAACTCCAACTCCAACTCCAACTCCAACTCCAACTCCAACTCCAACTCCAACTCCAACTCCAACTCCAACTCCAACTCCAACTCCAACTCCAACTCCAACTCCAACTCCAACTCCAACTCCAACTCCAACTCCAACTCCAACTCCAACTCCAACTCCAACTCCAACTCCAACTCCAACTCCAACTCCAACTCCAACTCCAACTCCAACTCCAACTCCAACTCCAACTCCAACTCCAACTCCAACTCCAACTCCAACTCCAACTCCAACTCCAACTCCAACTCCAACTCCAAGTCCAAGTCCAACTCCAACTCCAACTCCAACTCCAACTCCAACTCCAACTCCAACTCCAACTCTAACTCCAACTCCAACTTCAACTCCAACTCCATCTCCAACTCCAACTCCAACTCCAACTCCAACTCCAACTCCAACTCCAACTCCAACTCCAACTCCAACTCCAATTCCAACTCCAACTCCAACTCCAACTCCATCTCCAACTCCAACTCCAACTCCAACTCCAACTCCAACTCCAACTCCAACTCCAACTCCAACTCCAACTCCAACTCCAACTCCAACTCCAACTCCAACTCCAACTCCAACTCCAACTCCAACTCCAACTCCAACTCCAACTCCAACTCCAACTCCAACTCCAACTCCAACTCCAACTCCAACTCCAACTCCAACTCCATCTCCAAACAACTAGATTGATTTGAGAATCACACCACGTTGAAAGATCCGTAAAATGGATAGTAAACGATATAATAATACTCGGTTTCGAATATCCAGCCATTAGAAAGGCGTTCGCAGTGTAACTTCTGCAGTAATATCTGTATTGGGAATCATGCCACGTTGAAGGATTCTTAAAAGGATCTGAATGGATAATAGAAGATATAGTAGTAGTCTTTTTCGTATATACGCCAACAGGGAAGCTTGTGATGTCGAACTTTCTCAGTAATATCTTTATTGAGAATCACACCACGACGAAAGATCCGTAAAAGGATCTGAATAGATAGTAGAATGTATTTTAATAACCGGTTTCAAATATCGCGCCATCAGAACTGCATTGGCAATAGAACCTTCTCAGTAATATCTGTAATGGCAATCATGCCACGACTCTTACTATTCTTTCAGATTCATTCAACATGGCATGATTACAAATACAGATATTACAGTAGAAGTTACAATGCTCACGCGTGCCTGCTGGCCGGATGTTCGAAACTGACGGGGCATGATTCTCAATACAGATATTACTGATAAGGTTCCATTGCCAATGCGGTTCTGATGGCGCTATATTTGAAACCGAGTATTACCTTCTACTATATATTCAGATCCTTTCACTGATCTTTCAACGTGGTGTGATTCTCAATAAAGATATTACTGAGAAAGTTACTGCTCACGCTTTCCTGTTGGCGTATTTTCGAAACAGACTACTACTGTATCTTTTACTATCCCTTCAGAAGCTTTTAAGGATCCTTCAACGTTATTCACAATACAGATATTACTGTAGAAGTTACACTGCGTACGCGTTTCTAATGGCTGGATATTCGAAACCGAGTATTATTATATCGTTTACTATCCATTAAGAACCTTTCACAGATCTTTCAACGTGGTGTGTTTCTCAATAAAGATATTACAGAGGAAGCTCCAATGCTCGCACGTTCCTGCTGGCCGGATGATTGAAATCGTGTTTTATTAATTCTTTTACTATCCATTTAGATTCTTTTAGGGATCTTTAAAAGAGGCATGATTCTCGATACAGATATTACGGAAAAAGTTCAACTGCCAATGTGCCTCTGTTGGCCTGATATTTCAAACCGAGTAATATATTACCTTTTACTATCCATTCAGATCCTTTTACGGATATTTCAAATTGGTGTGATTCTCAATAAAGATATTACTGAGAAGGTTCCACTGCTCACGCTTCCCTATTGGCGTATATTCGAATCCGACTACTACTATATCTTTTACTTTCATTTCAAATCTTTTTGAAGATCCTTCAACGTGGTATAATTCCCAATACAGATATTATTGTAGAAGTTACACTGCAAGCGCGTTTCTAAAGGCTGCATATCGTTTGCAATCCATTAAGAACCTTTTACGGGTCATTCAACGTGGTGTGATTCTCAATGAAGATATTACTGAGAAAGCTCTACTTCTCGCGCGTCCCTGCTGGCCTGCTGTTTGAAACCGTGTTTTAATTATTCTGTTATTTAGATACTTTTAGGCATTATTCAAAGTGGCATGATTCTCAATACATATATTACTGAAAAATTCTACTGCCAATGCGCCTCTGATGGCCTGATTTTTATAACCGGGAAATAAAATACCTTTTCCTATCTATATAGATCCTTTTATGGATCTTTCCACATGGTGTGATTCTCAGTAAAGATATTACTGAGAAATTTTCACTGCTCGCGCTTTCCTGTTGGCGTATAATCGGAACCGACTACTACTATATCTTTTACAAATCATTCAGAACCTTCTAAGGTTCCCTTAACGTGGTATGATTCTCAATACAGATATTACGTTAGGAGTTACACGCCAAGCGCGTTTCTAGTGGTTATTCTAAACCGAGTATTATTATATCGTTTAATATCCATTCAGAACCTTTTACGGATCTTTCAATGTGGTGTGATTCTCAATACAGATATTACTGAGAAAGCTCTACTGCTCACGTGTCCCTGCTGTTCGCATGTTTGACACCGAGTTTTATTTATTCTTTTACTATCCATTTAGATGTTTTAAGGGATATCCCAAAGTGGCATGATTCTCAATGCGCCAATGCGCCTCTAATGCCTGATTTTTGGAACCGCGTATTATGATACCTTTTACTATCTATTCGGATCCTTTTACGGATCTTTCAACATAGTGTGATACTCAATAAAGATATTACTGAGAAAGATACACCGCTTACGCTTCCCTAGTGGCGTATATTCGAAACCTACTCTACGATATCTTTTAATATCCAATCAGATCCTTTTGAGGATTCTTCAACGTGGCATGATTCCCTCTACAGATATTTATGTATAAGTTACACTGCAAACGCGTTTCTAATAGCCTTTCACGGATCCTTAAACGTGGTATGATTGTCAATACAGATATTACTGTAGAAGTTACACTGCAAGCTTGTTTCTTATGGATTTTCGAAACCGAATATTATTATATCGTTTACTATCCATTCAGAACCTTTTACGGATCTTTCAATGCGGTGTGACTCTCAAGACAGATATTACTGAGAAAGCTTCACAGCTCCCGCGACCCTGCTGGTCGGACGTTTGAAACCGAGTTTTATTAATTCTTCTTTTATCCATTAAGATGCGTGTAGGTATATTTCAAAGTGGCATGATCCTCAATACAGATATTGCTGAAAATGGTCCACTAAGAATGCGCCTCTGAAGGCCTGATTCTTGGAACAGAGTATTATGATACCTTTTGCTATCTGTTCAGAACCTTTTATGGATCTTCCAATGTGGTGTGATTCTCAATACAGATATTACAGAGGAAGCTACTGCTCACGCGTTCTTGCTGGTCGGATGTTTGAAATCGGAGTTGGAGTTGGAGTTGGAGTTGGAGTTGGAGTTGGAGTTGGAGTTGGAGTTGGAGTTGGAGTTGGAGTTGGAGTTGGAGTTGGAGTTGGAGTTGGAGTTGGAGTTGGAGTTGGAGTTGGAGTTGGAGTTGGAGTTGGAGTTGGAGTTGGGGTTGGAGTTGGAGTTGGAGTTGGAGTTGGAGTTGGAGTTGGAGTTGTAGTTGGAGTTGGAGTTGGAGTTGGAGTTGGAGTTGGAGTTGGAGTTGGAGTTGGAGTTGGAGTTGGAGTTGGAGTTGGAGTTGGAGTTGGAGTTGGAGTTGGAGTTGGAGTTGGAGTTGAGTTGGAGTTGGAGTTGGAGTTGGAGTTGGAGTTGGAGTTGGAGTTGGAGTTGGAGTTGGAGTTGGAGTTGGAGTTGGAGTTGGAGTTGGAGTTGGAGTTGGAGTTGGAGTTGGAGTTGGAGTTGGAGTTGGAGTTGGAGTTGGAGTTGGAGTTGGAGTTGGAGTTGGAGTTGGAGTTGGAGTTGGAGTTGGAGTTGGAGTTGGAGTTGGAGTTGGAGTTGGAGTTGGAGTTGGAGTTGGAGTTGGAGTTGGAGTTGGAGTTGGAGTTGGAGTTGGAGTTGGAGTTGGAGTTGGAGTTGGAGTTGGAGTTGGAGTTGGAGTTGGAGTTGGAGTTGGAGGTTGGAGTTGGAGTTGGAGTTGGAGTTGGAGTTGGAGTTGGAGTTGGAGTTGGAGTTGGAGTTGGAGTTGGAGTTGGAGTTGGAGTTGGAGTTGGAGTTGGAGTTGGAGTTGGAGTTGGAGTTGGAGTTGGAGTTGGAGTTGGAGTTGGAGTTGGAGTTGGAGTTGGAGTTGGAGTTGGAGTTGGGAGTTGGAGTTGGAGGTTGGGTTGGAGTTGGAGTTGGAGTTGGAGTTGGAGTTGGAGTTGGAGTTGGAGTTGGAGGTTGGAGTTGGAGTTGGAGTTGGAGTTGGAGTTGGTGGTGGAGTTGGAGTTGGAGTTGGAGTTGGAGTTGGGTTGGAGTTGGGAGTTGGAGTTGGGAGTTGGAGTTGGAGTTGGAGTTGGGAGTTGGAGTTGGAGTTGGAGTTGGAGTTGGAGTTGGGAGTTGGAGTGGAGTTGGAGTTGGGAGTTGGTGTTGGAGTTGGAGTTGGAGTGGAGTTGGAGTTGGAGGTGGAGTTGGAGTTGGAGTTGGAGTTGGGGTGGGAGTTGGGAGTTGGAGTTGGAGTTGGAGTTGGAGTTGGAGTTGGAGTGGGAGTTGGAGTTGGGGTTGGAGTTGGAGTGGAGTTGGAGTTGGAGTGGAGTTGGAGTTGGAGTTGGAGTTGGAGTTGGAGTTGGAGTTGGAGTTGGAGTTGGAGTTGGAGTTGGAGTTGGAGTTGGAGTTGGAGTTGGAGTTGGAGTTGGAGTTGGAGTTGGAGTTGGAGTTGGAGATGGGAGTTGGAGTTGGAGTTGGAGTTGGAGTTGGAGTTGGAGTTGGAGTTGGAGTTGGAGTTGGAGTTGGAGTTGGAGTTGGAGTTGGAGTTGGAGTGGGAGTTGGAGTTGGAGTTGGAGTTGGAGTTGGAGTTGGAGTTGGAGTTGGAGTTGGAGTTGGAGTTGGAGTTGGAGTTGGAGTTGGAGTTGGAGTTGGAGTTGGAGTTGGAGTTGGAGTTGGAGTTGGAGTTGGAGTTGGAGTTGGAGTTGAAGTTGGAGTTGAAATAGCTAGTTGGAACACCAACTACAACTCCAACTCCAACTCTAACTCCAACTCCGAAAAGTATTAGTTCGTTGAAGTTGAGAATGATATCATTGGATTCATATGATGAAACCACATCTTGAAAAAAAATTAATTAATGATATCAATGGATTCATATGATGAAACTACATCTTAAAAAAAATTGAATTCGAAATTTCTAATGTAAAAACTTTGAAAAATCATATTTCCGGAAGTATTAGTTCGTTGAAGTTGAGAAAGATATCAATGGATTCATATGATGAAACCACATCTTAAAAAAAAATTAATTCGAGATTTGTAATGTAAAAACTTTGAAAAATCATATCTCCGGAAGTATTAGTTCGTTGAAGTTGAGAATGATATCAATGGATTCATATGATGAAACTACATCTTAGAAAAAAGTGAATTTGAAATTTGTAATGTAGAAACTTTGAAAAATCACATCTCTGAAAGTATTAGTTCGTTGAAGTTGAGAATTATATCAATGGATTCATATGATGAAACTACATCTTAAAAAAAATTGAATTCGAAATTTTTAATGTAAAAACTTTGAAAAATCATATCTATGAAAGTATTAGTTCGTTGAAAACAAGAATGATATCAATGGATTCATATGATGAAACTAGATTTTAAAAAATAATGAATTTTAAATTTAAAATGCAAAAATTTTGTTAGACCGATTATGCCCAAAAACGAACTTAACTCTCCCATTCGGAAACGCAACCTACCCTGAAAATTGCAAGTCCCTATCTACTTTTGTTCAAAATTTATCGAGGCAACGGTATTCCATCTACGGAACTCGCAGAAGTCTGCTCAAATCTCCAACAATATTTAACCGATCGTGCTAAAACTTGAAACTTGGCAGTATAGTTAGGTTCTAAAGGCTCTTGCAAACTTTCAGCAATTTCAGATGAATAGTTACTGATATATAGAATTTAATTCGATATGGGTAATGTAAAAACTTTGAAAAATCATATCTCTGAAAGTATTAGTTCATTGAAGTTGAGAATGATATCAATGGATTCATATGATGAGACCACATCTTAAAAAAAATCTAATTCGAAATTTGTAATGTGAAAACTTTGAAAAATAATATCTCCGAAAGTATTAGTTCGTTGAAGTTGAGAATGATATCAATGGATTCATATGATGAAACTACATCTTAAAAAAAATTTGATTCGAAATTTCTAATGTGAAAATTTTGAAAAATCATATCTCCGAAAGTATTAGTTCGTTGAAGTTGAGAAAGATATCAATGGATTCATATGATGAAACCACATCTTAAAAAAAAATCAATTTGTAATTTGTAATGTGAAAACTTTGAAAAATCATATCTCCGAAAGTATCAGTTCGTTGATGTTGAGAATGATATCAATGGATTTATATGATGAAACTACATCTTAGAAAAAAGTTAATTTGAAATTTGTAATGTAGAAACTTTGAAAAATCACATCTCTGAAAGTATTAGCTCGTTGAAGTTGAGAATAATATCAATGGATTCGTATGGTGAAACTACATCTAAAAAAAATTGAATTCGAAATTTGTTATGTAAAAACTTTGAAGAATCATATCTCCGGAAGTATTAGTTCGTTTAAGTTGAGAATGATATCAATGGATTCATATGATGAAACTTCATCTTAAAAAAAATTGAATTCTAAATTTGTGATGTAAAAACTTTGAAAAATGATATCTCCGAAAGTATTAGTTCGTTGAAGTTGAGAATGATATCAATGGATTCATATGATAAAACTACATCTTAAAATAGATTGAATTCTCAATTTGTAATGTGAAAACTTTGAAATATCATATCTATAAAAGTATTAGTTCGTTGAAGTTGAAAATGATATCAATGGACTCATATGATGAAACTTCATCTTAAAAAATTGAATTCGAAATTTATAATGTAAAAACCCTGAAAAATCATTTCTCCGAAATTATGAGTATTAGTTCGTTGAAGTTCAGAGTGATATCAATGGATTCATAAGATGAAACTACATCTTAGCAAAAATTGAATTCGAAATTTGTAATTCAAAAACTTTGAAAAATCATATCTCTGGAAGTATTAGCTCGTTGAAGTTGAGAATGATATCAATGGATTCGTATGGTGAAACTACATCTAAAAAAAATTGAATTCGAAATTCGTAATGTAGAAACTTTGAAAACTCATATCTCCGAAAGTATCAGTACGTTGAAGTTGAGAATTATATCAATGGATTCATATGGTGAAACTACATCTTATAAAAATTGAATTCGATATTTGTAATGTGAAACCTTTGAAAAATCATATCTCCTAAAGCATAAGTTCGTTGAACACGAGAATGATATCAATGGCTTCGTATGGTGAAACTGCATAAAAAAAAATTTAGTTCGAAATTTGTTATGTAAAAACTTTGAAAAATCATATCTCCGGAAGTATTAGTTCGTTGAATTTGAGAATGATATCAATGGATTCATATGATGAAACTACATCTTAAAAAAAATTTGATTCGAAATTCATAAGGTAGAAACTTTGAAAATTCATATCTCCGAAAGTATTAGTCCGTTGAAGTTGAGAATTATATCAATGGATTCATATGATGAAACCACATTTAAAAAAAGATAGGATTCGAAATTTGTAATGTGAAAGATTTGTAAAATCATATCTCTGAAAGTATTTGTTCGTTGAAGTTGAGAATGATATCAATGGAATCATATGATGCAACCACATCTTAAAAAAATATTAATTCGAAATTTTAAATGTATAAACTTTTAAAAAATCATATCTCCGCAAGTATTAGTTCGTTTAAGTTGAGAATGATATCATTGGAAACATATGATGAAACTTCATCTTAGAAAAAATTTAATTCGAAATTTGTAGTTCAAAAACTTTGAAAAATCATATCTCTGGAAGCATTAGCTCGTTGAAGTTGAGAATGATATCAATGGATTCGTATGATGAAACCACATTTAAAAAAAGATAGGATTCGAAATTTGTAATGTGAAAGCTTTGAAAAATCATATCTCCGAAAGTATCAGTTCGTTGAAGTTGAGAATGATATCAATGGATTCATATGATGAAACCACATCTTAAAAAAAAATTAATACGAAATTTGAAATGTAAAAACTTTTGAATGGATTCATATGATGAAACTACATCTTAAAATAGATTGAATTCGCAATTTGTAATGTGAAAACTTTGAAAAATCATATCTATAAAAGTATTAGTTCGTTGAAGTTGAAAATGATATCAATGGTCTCATATGATGAAACTTCATCTTAAAAAAAAATTGAATTCGAAATGTATAATGTAAAAACCCTGAAAAATCATATCTCCGAAAGTATAAGTTCGTTGAAGTTGAGAATGATATCAATAAATTCTTTTGATGAAACTACATCTTGAAAAAAATTGAATTCGAAATTTGTAATGTAAAAACTTTGCAAAATCATATCTCCGAAGGTATTAGTTCGTTGAAGTTGAGAGTGATATCAATGGATTCATATGATGAAACTGCATCTTAGAAAAAATTGAATTCGAAATTTGTAGTTCAAAAACTTTGAAAAATCATATCTCTGGAAGTATTAGCTCGTTGAAGTTGAGAATGATATCAATGGATTCGTATGGTGGAACTACATCTAAAAAAAATTGAATTCCAAATTTGTTATGTAAAAACTATGAAGAATCATATCTCCGGAAGTGTTAGTTCGTTGAAGTTCAGAATGATATCAATGGATTCATAATACGATGAAACCACATTTAAAAACAAATGGGATTCGAAATTTGTAATGTGAAAACTTTGAAAAATCATATCTCCGAAAGTATTAGTTCGTTGAAGTTGAGAATGATATCATTGGATTCATATGATGAAACCACATCTTGAAAAAAAATTAATTAATGATATCAATGGATTCATATGATGGAACTACATCTTAGAAAAAATTGAATTCGAAATTTCTAGTTCTAAAACTTTGAAAAATCATATCTCTGGAAGTATTAGCTCGTTGAAGTTGAGAATGATATCAGTGGATTCGCATGGTGAAACTACATCTAAAAAAAAATGAATTCGAATTTTTTTATGTAAAAACTTTGAAGAATCATATCTCCGGAAGTATTAGTTCGTTGAAGTTGAGAATGATATCAATGGATTCATATGATGAAACTACATCTTAGAAAAAATTGAATTCGAAATTTCTAGTTCAAAAACTTTGAAAAATCTGATCTCTGGAAGTATTAGCTCGTTGAAGTTGAGAATGATATCAGTGGATTCGTATGGTGAACCTACATCTAAAGAAAATTGAATTAGAAATTTGTTATGTGAAAACTTTGAAGAATCATATCTCCGGAAGTATTAGTTCGTTGAAGTTGAGAATGATATCAATGGATTCATATGATGAAACTTCATCTCACAAAAAATTGAATTCTAAATTTGTAATGTAAAAACTTTGAAAATTCATATCTCCGAAGGTATTAGTTCGTTGAAGTTGAGAGTGATATCAATGGATTCATATGATGAAACTACATCTTAGAAAAAATTGAATTCGAAATTTGTAGTTCAAAAACTTTGAAAAATCATATCTCTGGAAGTATTAGCTCGTTGAAGTTGAGAATGATATCAATGGATTCGTATGGTGGAACTACATCTAAAAAAAAATTGAATTCGAAATTTGTTATGTAAAAACTTTGAAGAATCATATCTCCGGACGTGATAGTTCGTTGAAGTTCAGAATGATATCAATGGATTCATAATATGATGAAACCACATTTAAAAACAAATGGGATTCGAAATTTGTAATGTGAAAACTTCGAAAAATCATATCTCCGAAAGTATTAGTTCGTTGAAGTTGTGAATGATATCATTGGATTCATATGATGAAACCACATCTTGAAAAAAAAATAATTGATGATATCAATGGATTCATATGATGGAACTACATCTTAGAAAAAATGGATTTCGAAATTTCTAGTTCAAAAATTTTGAAAAATCATATCTCTGGAAGTATTAGCTCGTTGAAGTTGAGAATGATATCAGTGGATTCGCATGGTGAAACTACATTTAAAAAAAAAAAAAAATTCGAATTTTTTTATGTAAAAACTTTGAAGAATCATATCTCCGGAAGTATTAGATCGTTGAAGTTGAGAATGATATCAATGGATTCATATGATGAAACTTCATCTTAAAAAATATTGAATTCTAAATTTGTGACGTAAAAACTTTGAAAAATCTTATCTCCGAAAGTATTAGTTCGTTGAAGTTGAGAATGATATCAATAAATCCATATGATGAAACTACATCTATAAAAAATTGAATTCGAAATTTGTTATGTAAAAACTTTGAAGAATCATATCTCCGGAAGTGTTAGTTCGTTGAAGTTGAGAATGATATCAATGGATTCATAATATGATTAAACCACATTTAAAAAAGAATAGGATTCGAATTTTGTAATGTGAAAACTTTGAAACATCATATCTCCGAAAGTATTAGTTCGTTGAAGTTGGGAATGATATCATTGGATTCATATGATGAAACCACATCTTGAAAAAGAATTAATTAATGATATCAATGGATTCATATGATGGAACTACATCTTAGAAAAAATTGAATTCGAAATTTCTAGTTCAAAAACTTTGAAAAATCATATCTCTGGGAGTATTAGCTCGTTGAAGTTGAGAATGATATCAGTGGATTCGCATGGTGAAACAACATCTAAAAAAAATTGAATTCGAAATTTCTAGTTCAAAAACTTTGAAGAATCATATCGCCGGAAGTATTAGTTCGTTGAAGTTGAGAATGATATCAATGGATTCATATGATGAAACTTCATCTTAAAAAAAATTGAATTCTAAATTTGTGACGTAAAAACTTTGAAAAATCATATCTCCTAAAGTATTAGTTCGTTGAAGTTGAGAATGATATCAATAAATTCATATGATGAAACTACATCTCAAAAAAAATTCAATTCGAAATTTGTAATGTGAATACTTTGAAAAATAATATCTCCGAAGTTATTACTTCGTTGAAGTTGAGAGTGATATCATTGGAATCATATGATGAAACTTCATCTTAGAAAAAATTGAATTCGAAATTTGTAGTTCAAAAACTTTGAAAAATCATATCTCTGGAAGTATTAGCTCGTTGAAGTTGAGAATGATATCAATGGATTCGTATGGTGGAACTACATCTAAAAAAATTGGTTCAAGCACTGACGTGAAGTCAGAAGCTTTTGCGCGTATGTTCTTTTGTCTATTCTTCTGTATTGGACACCCTTAGTCAAATTTACCATGGTAAATTATGTTGTCCATTCTCCTGTATTGGACACTTAATTCGAATTATTCTTCAAAGTTTTTACATAACAAATTTCGAATTCAATTTTTTTTAGATGAAGTTCCACCATACGAATCCATTGATATCATTCACAACTTCAACGAGCTAATACTTCCAGAGATATGATTTTTCAAAGTTTTTGAACTACAAATTTCGAATTCAATTTTTTCTAAGATGTAGTTTCATCATATGAATCCATTGATATCACTCTCAACTTCAACGAACTAATACCTTCGGGGATATGATTTTTCAAAGTTTTTACATTACAAATTTAGAATTCAATTTTTTTGAGATGAAGTTTCATCATATGAATCCATTGATATCATTCTCAACTTCAACGAACTAATACTTCCGGAGATATGATTCTTCAAAGTTTTTACATAACAAATTTCGAATTCAATTTTTTTTAGATGTAGGTTCACCATACGAATCCACTGATATCATTCTCAACTTCAACGAGCTAATACTTCCAGAGATAAGATTTTTCAAAGTTTTTGAACTAGAAATTTCGAATTAAATTTTTTCTAAGATGTAGTTTCATCATATGAATCCATTGATATCATTCTCAACTTCAACGAACTAATACTTCCGGAGATATGATTCTTCAAAGTTTTTACATAAAAAAATTCGAATTCAATTATTTTTATATGTAGTTTCACCATGCGAATCCACTGATATTATTCTCAACTTCAACGAGCTAATACTTCCAGAGATATGATTTTTCAAAGTTTTTGAACTAGAAATTTCGAATTCAATTTTTTCTAAGATGTAGTTCCATCATATGAATCCATTGATATCATTAATTAATTTTTTTTCAAGATGTGGTTTCATCATATGAATCCAATTATATCATTCTCAACTTCAACGAACTAATACTTTCGGAGATATGATTTTTCAAAGTTTTCACATTACAAATTTCGAATCCCATTTGTTTTTAAATGTGGTTTCATCATATTATGAATCCATTGATATCATTCTGAACTTCAACGAAGTAACACTTCCGGAGATATGATTCTTCAAAGTTTTTACATAACAAATTTCGAATTCAATTTTTTTCAGATGTAGTTCCACCATACGAATCCATTGATATCATTCTCAACTTCAACGAGCTAATACTTCCAGAGATAAGATTTTTCAAAGTTTTTGAACAACAAATTTCGAATTCAATTTTTTCTAAGATGTAGTTTCATCGTATGAATCCATTGATATCACTCTCAACTTCAACGAACTAATACCTTCGGAGATATGATTTTTCAAAGTTTTTACATTACAAATTTAGAATTCAATTTTTTTTGAGATGAAGTTTCATCATATGAATCCATTGATATCATTCTCAACTTCAACGATATAATACTTCCGGAGATATGATTCTTCAAAGTTTTTACATAACAAATTTCGAATTCAATTTTTTTTAGATGTAGTTTCACCATACGAATCCACTGATATCATTCTCAACTTCAACGAGCTAATACTTCCAGAGATAAGATTTTTCAAAGTTTTTGAACTAGAAATTTCGAATTCAATTTTTTCTAAGATGTAGTTTCATCATATGAATCCATTGATATCACTCTCAACTTCAACGAACTAATACCTTCGGAGATATGAATTTGCAAATTTTTACATTACAAATTTCGGATTCAATTTTTTTCAAGATGTAGTTTCATCAAAAGAATTTATTGATATCATTCTCAACTTCAACGAACTTATACTTTCGGAAATATGACTTTTCAGGGTTTTTACATTATAAATTTCGAATTCAATTTTTTTTTAAGATGAAGTTTCAACATATGAGACCATTGATATCATTTTCAACTTCAACGAACTAATACTTTTATAGATATGATTTTTCAAAGTTTTCCCATTACAAATTGCGAATTCAATCTAGCAGGAGCGTGCAAGCATTGGAGCTTCCTCTGTAATATCTTTATTGAGAATCACACCAAGTTGAAAGATCTGTGTATGGTTCTTAATGTATAGTACACGATATAATAATACTCGGTTTCGAATTTCCAGCCATTAGAAACGGGTACGCAGTGTAACTTCTACAGTTATATCTGTATTGTGAATCATGCCACGTTGAAGGATCCTTAAAAGCTTCTGAATGGATAGTAAAAGATATAGTAGTAGTCTGTATCAAATATACGCCAACAGGGAAGCGTGAGCAGTGGAACTTTCTCAGTAATATCTTTATTGAGAATCACACCACGTTGGAAGATCTGTGAAAGGATCTGAATATATAGTAGAAGGTAATACTCGGTTTCAAATATAGCGCCATCAGAACCGCATTGGCAATGGAACCTTATCAGTAATATCTGTATTGAGAATCATGCCCCGTCAGTTTCAAACATCTGAACAGCAGGCACGCGTGAGCATTTTAACTTCTACTGTAAAATCTGTATTTGGAATCATGCCATGTCGAAGGATCCTTAAAAGGATCTGAATGAATAGGAAGAGTCGTGGCATGATTGCCAATACAGATATTACTGAGAATGGAGTTCTGATGGCGCGATATTTGAAACCGGGTATTTAAATACATTCTCCTATCTATTCAGATCCTTTTACGGATCTTTCAACGTGGTGTGATTCTCAATAAAGATATTACTGAGAAAGTTCCACATCACAAGCTTACCTGTTGGTGTATATACAGAACAGACTACTACTATATCTTTCACTATCCATTCAGATCCTTTTAAGAATCCTTCAACGTGGTATGATTCTCAATACAGATATTACTGCAGCAGTTACACTGCGCACGCCTTTCAAATGGCTGGATATACGAAAGCGAGTATTATTATATCGTTTACTATCTATTAAGAACCTTTTACGGATCTTTCAACGTGGTGTGATTCTCAAATCAATCTAGTTGTTTGGAGTTGGAGTTGGAGTTGGAGCTGGAGCTCCAAGTCGAGTTTCATTAAATCTATTACTCTCCATTTAGATGCGTTCAGGGATACTCCAGAGTGGCATGATTCTCAATTCAGATATTACTGAAAATGTTCAACTGTCGATGCACCTCTGATGGCCTGATTTTTGAAACCGATTATTATGATGCCTTTAACTATCTGTTCAGATCATTTTACGGATCTTTCAGCATGGTGTGATTCTCAATGAAGACATTACTGAGAAATATACACTGCTTACGCTTCCCTATTGGCGTATATTCGAAAACCGACTACTACGATATCTTGGAGTTGGAGTTGGAGTTGGAGTTGGAGTTGGAGTATGAGTTGGAGTTGGAGTTGGATTGGAGTTGGAGTTGGAGTTGGAGTTGGAGTTGGAGTTGGAGTTGGAGTTGGAGTTGGAGTTGGAGTTGGAGTTGGAGTTGGAGTTGGAGTTGGAGTTGGAGTTGGAGTTGGAATTGGAGTTAGAGTCGGAGTTGGAGTTGGAGATGGAGTTGGAGTTGGAGTTGGAGTTGGAGTTGGAGTTGGAGTTGGAGTTGGAGTTGGAGTTGGAGTTGGAGTTGGAGTTGGAGTTGGAGTTAGAGTCGGAGTTGGAGTTGGAGATGGAGATGGAGTTGGAGTTGGAATAGCAGTTGGATTTGGAGTTGGAGGTGGAGTTGGAGTTGGAGTTTGAGTTGGAGTTGGAGTTGGAGTTGGAGTTGGAGTTGGAGTTGGAGTTGGAGTTGGAGTTGGAGTTGGAGTTGGAGTTGGAGTTGGAGTTGGAGTTGGAGTTGGAGTTGGAGATGGAGTTGGAGTTGGAGTTGGAGTTGGAGTTGGAGTTGGAGTTGGAGTTGGAGTTGGAGTTGGAGTTGGAGTTGGAGTTGGAGTTGGAGTTGGAGTTGGAGTTGGAGTTGGAGTTAGAGTCGGAGTTGGAGTTGGAGATGGAGTTGGAGTTGGAGTTGGAATAGCAGTTGGATTTGGAGTTGGAGGTGGAGTTGGAGTTGGAGTTGGAGTTGGAGTTGGAGTTGGAGTTGGAGTTGGAGTTGGAGTTGGAGTTGGAGTTGGAGTTGGAGTTGGAGTTGGAGTTGGAGTTGGAGTTGGAGTTGGAGTTGGAGTTGGAGTTGGAGTTGGAGTTGGAGTAGGAGTTGGAGTTTGAGTTGGAGTTGGAGTTGGAGTTGGAGTTGGAGTTGGAGTTGGAGTTGGAGTTGGAGTTGGAGTTGGAGTTGGAGTTGGTGTTGCAGTTGGAGTTGGAGTTGGAGTTGCAGTTGGAGTTGGAGTTGGAGTTGGAGTTGGAGTTGGAGTTGGAGTTGGAGTTGGAGTTGGAGTTGGAGTTGGAGTTGGAGTCGGAGTCGGAGTCGGAGTCGGAGTCGGAGTCGGAGTTGGAGTTGGAGTTGGAGTTGGAGTTGGAGTTGGAGTTGGAGTTGGAGTTGGAGTTGGAGTTGGAGTTGGAGTTGGAGTTGGAGTTGGAGTTGGAGTTGGAGTTGGAGTTGGAGTTGGAGTTGGAGTTGGAGTTGGAGTTGGAGTTGGAGTTGGAGTTGGAGTTGGAGTTGGAGTTGGAGTTGGAGTTGGAGTTGGAGTTGGAGTTGGAGTTGGAGTTGGAGTTGGAGTTGGAGTTGGAGTTGGAGTTGGAGTTGGAGTTGGAGTTGGAGTTGGAGTTGGAGTTGGAGTTGGAGTTGGAGTTGGAGTTGGAGTTGGAGTTGGAGTTGGAGTTGGAGTTGGAGTTGGAGTTGGAGTTGGAGTTGGAGTTGGAGTTGGAGTTGGAGTTGGAGTTGGAGTTGGAGTTGGAGTTGGAGTTGGAGTTGGAGTTGGAGTTGGAGTTGGAGTTGGAGTTGGAGTTGGAGTTGGAGTTGGAGTTGGAGTTGGAGTTGGAGTTGGAGTTGGAGTTGGAGTTGGAGTTGGAGTTGGAGTTGGAGTTGGAGTTGGAGTTGGAGTTGGAGTTGGAGTTGGAGTTGGAGTTGGAGTTGGAGTTGGAGTTGGAGTTGGAGTTGGAGTTGGAGTTGGAGTTGGAGTTGGCCTGCAGGGAAGCGTGAGCAGCATAATTTCTACAGTAATATCTGTATTGGAAATCATACCACGTTGAAGTATCCTTAAAAGGATCTGAATGGAGTCCTGAACGGATTCCTGAACAGAGTTTGAGTCCAACTCTCACTAAAACTGCAACTCCAACTCCACCTCCAAGAGTTTTATTATTTCTTCTATTATCCATTTAGATGCTTGTAGGTATATTACAAAGTGGCATGATTCTCAATACAGATATTGCTGAAAATGTTCAACTAAAAAGATGCCTCTGATGGACTGATTGTTGGAACAGAGTATAATGATACCTATTTGCTATATATTCAGAACCTTTTATGGATCTTCCAATGTGGTGTGATTCTCAATACAGATATTACAGAGGAAGCTCCACTGCTCACGCATTCTTGTTGGTCGGATGTTTGAAGTCGAGTTTTATTAAATCTATTTTTCTCCATTTAGATGCGTTCAGGGATACTCCAGAGTGGCATGATTCTCAATTCAGATATTACTGAAAATGTTCAACTGCCGATGCACCTCTGATGGCCTGATTTTTGAAACCGATTATTATGATGCCTTTAACTATCTGTTCAGATCATTTTACGGATCTTTCAGCATGGTGTGATTCTCAATGAAGACATTACTGAGAAATATACACTGCTCATGCTTCCCTATTGGCGTATATTCGAAAACCGACTACTACGATATCTTGGAGTTGGAGTTGGAGTTGGAGTTGGAGTATGAGTTGGAGTTGGAGTTGGAGTTGGATTGGAGTTGGAGTTGGAGTTGGAGTTGGAGTTGGAGTTGGAGTTGGAGTTGGAGTTGGAGTTGGAGTTGGAGTTGGAGTTGGAGTTGGAGTTGGAGTTGGAGTTGGAGTTGGAGTTGGAGTTAGAGTCGGAGTTGGAGTTGGAGTTGGAGTTGGAGTTGGAGTTGGAGTTGGAGTTGGAGTTGGAGTTGGAGTTGGAGTTGGAGTTGGAGTTGGAGTTGGAGTTGGAGTTGGAGTTGGAGTTGGAGTTGGAGTTGGAGTTTGAGTTTGAGTTGGATTGGAGTTGGAGTTGGAGTTGGAGTTGGAGTTGGAGTTGGAGTTGGAGTTGGAGTTGGAGTTGGAGTTGGAGTTGGAGTTGGAGTTGGAGTTGGAGTTGGAGTTGGAGTTGGAGTTGGAGTTGGAGTTGGAGTTGGAGTTGGAGTTGGAGTTGGAGTTGGAGTTGGAGTTGGAGTTGGAGTTGGAGTTGGAGTTGGAGTTGGAGTTGGAGTTGGAGTTGGAGTTGGAGTTGGAGTTGGAGTTGGAGTTGGAGTTGGAGTTGGAGTTGGAGTTGGAGTTGGAGTTGGAGTTGGAGTTGGAGTTGGAGTTGGAGTTGGAGTTGGAGTTGGAGTTGGAGTTGGAGTTGGAGTTGGAGTTGGAGTTGGAGTTGGAGATGGAGTTGGAGTTGGAGTTGGAATAGCAGTTGGAGTTGGAGTTGGAGATGGAGTTGGAGTTGGAGTTGGAGTTGGAGTTGGAGTTGGAGTTGGAGTTGGAGTTGGAGTTGGAGTTGGAGTTGGAGTTGGAGTTGGAGTTGGAGTTGAAGTTGGAGTTGGAGTTGGAGTTGGAGTTGGAGTTGGAGTTGGAGTTGGAGTTGGAGTTGGAGTTGGAGTTGGAGTTGGAGTTGGAGTTGGAGTTGGAGTTGGAGTTGGAGTTGGAGTTGGAGTTGGAGTTGGAGTTGGAGTTGGAGTTGGAGTTGGAGTTGGAGTTGGAGTTGGAGTTGGAGTTGGAGTTGGAGTTGGAGTTGGAGTTGGAGTTGGAGTTGGAGTTGGAGTTGGAGTTAGAGTTGGAGTTGGAGTTGGTGTTGGTGTTGGAGTTGGAGTTGGAGTTGAAGTTGTAACGAAGTGATTTTTCGTTACTAGCAAATTTCCCAAAAATTACATTTTTCATATTCATATTCAAAGCCAACAGTCGTCAACAAGTCGAATAAATCGAATGTATTTCAATTTATTCGACAAAGATCTCACCGAAGTCCTGATAAATTTAATTTATTAATTTTCCATTCAGCGCAATGAGAAATATGAGTCGAATTAGTCGAATGATTTATTTCAGTTTATTCGACAAAAAGTCCTCCGAAGTCCTAATAATTTCGTTTATTGATTTTCCATTCAGCGCAATGAGAAATATAATTCGAATTATTTAAAGTCAAACTCAAATTCGGTCCTATGTATAAAAACACGTATGTCGACCGCGATCGCTGGTTATCTGTAACGTTGCAGTTTTTTTCGCGTGTTGATGTGTTTTTCTAACGCTCGAATCAGACCCGGGACGACGACAGGAATTGCGCCGACATTCGACAAAAAGTCCACCGAAGTCCTAATAATTTCGTTTATTGATTTTCCATTCAGCGCAATGAGAAATATAATTCGAATTATTTAAAGTCAAACTCAAATTCGGTCCTATGTATAAAAACACGTATGTCGACCGCGATCGCTGGTTATCTGTAACGTTGCAGTTTTTTTCGCGTGTAAATGTGTTTTTCTAACGCTCGAATCGGACCCGGGACGACGACAGGAATTGCGCCGACATGATTCCGGACTCGCGCTGGAAAAGTAGTGCCGATAGAGAAATAGAGTCTGACCAATCTGCAGGCTCCTTGGGCTTCCTCCTCTGGAAAATCTCCCCTAAATCACGGCACATGACGTACTCACCTACCGAACCTATACAGACATATAGCCGTCTGCCGTTTGATTTCATTCTTGGACACTACGCTGTATATCGCTTTCTTACATTGATTTTCATTCCGACCGATATACAGGGTGCGAGTTCTACTGTTGGACACTGGTGAATCTGAATAGGTTTTCATCTGACAAGTTACTTTTACTGTGTTGCTTTTCTGTTCTTACCTCTCTGCTCTGACACTGTATATAACTGATTATACTGATTTGGAATTTGTGTGAATATATGGTAAATAAAGTTGTACATAATCCTTTTGCGTTTTATTGAATATTATTACACAGTGTCAGAGTCCTTTTTCAGTGAAAGAATATATAACATTGCATCGCTAATATCTTAGATCAAACAGAGCACTTCTCCAACTGTTTAAAGGTTACCCAGGGAATATTATTTTCAGTAATCGATTCTGTCAAGGAGTTGCAACCTTGCAAAACCTATTGCATCTGGCGCCCGAGTAAGTTTTGGATAGTAAGTTTCACCGCTCCGGAGAAAAGGTCGTCACAAATTGGCGCCCGAGCAGGGACCTTACTACCCTCTACCAGACACAGGAACATCGAAGAGGAGTTGCACAATGTTCATCGAATCCTGGGGTCTTTGGTGGAGGAGATTCGAGACTTTGATGAGGACAACGCTGTTAATGAGGAGGTCCGCATCAGGAGCCGATTGGTCCACGTCAGCAACCGCATTGAGCTGGTCAGACCCAGCACCGAGGAGGAACAGGACAGATTGGGCGATCTGAAGTCGGTTCTGGCACAAGGGTACGAGATGCTGAAGGATGCCAAAACACTCGCAGAGGCGAGGAGGGTCCTTCAGACGCCAGTAAGAGAAGCTGCCAGGGAACGAGAACATCCTGAAGTGGATGTCTTTGCCCGAAGAGAGCGAGAAGTCGACTTGATTTCTTTGGATGACCCCCCGGAACCAAACCACCGGAGGACCACGGCCCAGGAATCACAGGAAGTTAGGACCTTCCACCAAGGAACTCCGGGTATCGCAAGGAATGCAGGAGACTCGAGGAACCCTGCTGAGCTGCACGAAACAGGTGCAGCTCAGCAGTCGGAAATCTTCCAGAGGACCGGATTGACCCCCGGTTTCCTCCAGCGTCTGCGAGAGCGAGCCTGCGATGCCGTCCGGAGAAGCCTGGACCTCACCAGCCCTCTAGGGGAACCAAGCCGTAGAAATGGGCTCGCCATAGCCGAGTCCACCAGGAGGGTGTCATTTCCTTTCCTGGAACCTGAGGAGTTAGACTGCTCTGCCCACCACAGTCCCGTAACTAGGGACGTCCGGCAGGAGCAAGGGTTACAGGAACGAGCCGAGCGTGAATCTCGGACAGGACACCCACCGGTATCTCACCAGGGAGGACAGAAAGTATCTGATCCCGATAGGAATAAGGGTAACAGGAGAGACCCCAATACTAGGACTTGGTCACCGGACCGCCCGTCCATACCGGTCTACAAATGGAATGTTCACTTCGACGGATCTTCCAGCGTGAATTGTTTCCTGGAGGAGGTCGAGCAGTTGGCCGAAACTCGCAGTGTGACTCACCGATGCCTGTTTGAGTCTATCTTCGAACTCTTGAGGAAGGATGCCAGGGACTGGTATATCCCGAGGCGAGGTTCATTCCAGAATTGGAATGACTTCAAAAACCAACTGCGTGAGGCGTTCTTACCGCTGGATTATGAGGAGAACCTATTGGAAGAGATAAGGAAACGAACCCAAGGACAGGGGAAAAAGTTGTTGCTCTTCGTCACCAGGATGCAGAATCTCTTCCTGAAGCTGACGACGAGGAGGCCTTCTGAGGAGGAACAGGTGAACATGATAAAGAAGCGCCTGTTACCATCCCTCCAGACAGCCCTTGCCTTCCAGGACACGCCGACATATCAGGACCTTTTGGAAAAGGGAAGAGTGTTCGAGTTGGTGCAATGGCACGTAGATTGTTATGAACCTCCTCCAAGCCGGAAGGGTTTAATTGATGAACCACACCTGGTGTACGAAAACTCGCAACCGAAGATGGCAAGGAACCTCTTCGTCAGTTCTTCCCAGCAAGGAACGAAGGGACAGCCGCAGCCACCATCACCCACGTCCTCATCGCTAACCCAGGCCAGGGTACCGAACGAGAAAGGATCAGTGAGTCCAACTACCGCTAGATTGAGGGAAACAGGACATCCACCGGAAGATGTACGCTTCAGCAACACCCGACGTCAATGTAGGAGATGTGGAAAGATAGGACACATGAGAAGCGAATGCCTTTCCAGACCAATATTGTTTTGCTCTCGCTGTGGAAAACGAGGAGTCTTTTCGAGAGATTGTCACTGTCAGAATGCAAGGAGCAGACAGTTTCCCTCCCCTGCATCCGCAATAGAGCCGAAACCGTGTTCCCGAGAAAACCGTCCGATCATCACCGTGTACATAGGAAATGAACCCGTTGAAGCCCTGCTAGACACCGGAGCAACGAGATCATTCCTGAGTCAGACGACCGCAGATGTATGTAAGAAGATGGGGGTGTTTCCAACCCAGGTCACAGACATGTTGGCAGCCGTCGCTGATGGTACTTCAGTTGCCGTCAAGGAATCCTACAATCCAAAGTTGAAGATTGGTAGTGAACTGGTTGAAGCAAGATTGTACTTGGTTCCCCACCTGCCGATGGATGTGATTCTGGGTACGGACTTACTAGCCTCACATGATTTCCGTATCGACTTCCGGACTTCACGATGCTTCCTCAAGGGAGAACCGCTGAAGTAGCCCACAGATCCATCCACGACACCACCGAAATCACCGGCCGAAGAAGTTTCAAAGGACCCATGGGACAACGTGATTCATTATGGGGTAAGAATTAATGAACCATTACTAATATCCACCGATTTTCAGAGCAATATGGGCCAGACCGAATGGAAAATGATCGACGCCGGCCTGCTCGATTCACCCATCCAGGCCACCGACGACCTAGTAGAGAGCGAGTATGAGCGTTGGCTCGAAGACCAGGGCAAGAACCGAAGTACCCCGAGTGCCCCAGTCGACGCCAGCTACCACAGACAGTCCAAGACGAGGGAAGGAAGACCTTCAGTCCATGACGAATCTCCGACGCCAAGGACGAGAATAGGGCGTCCATCCACTAAGGCCACTGTCAGGACCAAGGGATACACCCAAGCGAGGTTTAGCAACCGGAACTTTGAAGAGGAGCCCAGTCCACTACCAATAGAAGGCCCATCGACGTCCACTAAAGACACTGTCAGGACCAAGAGATACACCCACGCGAGGTGTAGCAACCGGAACTGTGAAGAGAAGCCCAGTCCACGACCGGTAGAAGGCCCATCGTCATCTACTAAGGTCCCTACTACTCGAAGAAGAAACCACCATCATAAGAGAGGAGCATCCAGAGCCATCCACCGAAGCCAAACACCCCGATATGTTGAGCTTGCTGCAGCAGCCTGCTGGCGCTGTGGAGAAATGGGACATTCACGGAATAAATGCACCGGGACACCCCGGCTATTCTGCTCGAGATGCGGCCTATTGGGAGTCATGTCCAGAGAGTGTGATTGCCAACGTCGTAATCCAGCTGGAAGGGTGAAAACCCGCATGGCCAAGGTGGGGATGTTCGCCACGAAACATCCTAATTCACACCAGGAAGAAACCTTCCCTAGGACCAGGACGCCGAAATCCGAAGAAAGAAGACCAGCAGTCAAGAGGACCACCATCAGCCCCGACCGGCGGAATGCCAGGAGATCCATCGGCGTGCAGTGCAACATCCTGCGAGCAGCGCCCTATCCCAGGCCGCTGGCCCTAGCGGTGCAGCCTCAGGTGTTCTTCACCGTATGCGAATAGAATAAGAGCGGTGGGTGAGAGAGAGGTTTGAAAAAAAACTTTGTTTTTTTTCTTAAGAAGTGAGGGGGGTGTGTAACGAAGTGATTTTTCGTTACTAGCAAATTTCCCAAAAATTACATTTTTCATATTCATATTCAAAGCCAACAGTCGTCAACAAGTCGAATAAATCGAATGTATTTCAATTTATTCGACAAAGAGCTCACCGAAGTCCTGATAAATTTAATTTATTAATTTTCCATTCAGCGCAATGAGAAATATAAGTCGAATTAGTCGAATTATTTATTTCAGTTTATTCGACAAAGAGTCCACCGAAGTCCTAATAATTTCGTTTATTTTCCATTCAGCGCAATGAGAAATATAATTCGAATTATTTAAAGTCAAACTCAAATTCGGTCCTATGTATAAAAACACGTATGTCGACCGCGATCGCTGGTTATCTGTAACGTTGCAGTTTTTTTCGCGTGTTTATGTGTTTTTCTAACGCTCGAATCGGACCTGGGACGACGACAGGAATTGCGCCGACATGATTCCGGACTCGCGCTGGAAAAGTAGTGCCGATAGAGAAATAGAGTCTGACCAATCCGCAGGCCCCTTGGGCTCCCCCCTCTGGAAAATCTCCCCAAAATCACGGCACATGACGTACTCACCTACCGAACCTATAAATTCGCTGTGCGCAGCAATTAGGGGATTCATTATTATTCCGAGTTCATTCCGCATTAATTATTCATTCTAGATTCATTTTTCCGCTTAGAATTCCGCTTGTATCTTAAAATTCCGAAATTTTAACTTTCCGAGGTATAGTTTATTATCAATCCGTAGAAGTACATTTTTTTAGTTTATATCTTTCCTTAGAATTTTTCTTTTTATTTTTATTTTATTTTTGGGTAGATTAAATTCAGTTTGTGCAAGTGAAAATACCTGGTGAGTACGCTGTGGTAGGTTTGAATATTCGTTTATTCGGCGATCTGTGTTCCGATCTGAATTTATTCCTTTCCCTGCTACACAATAATCGTTGTGTAGTTACCACCGGGGGTGTCGCTCACATTTCGTTCTTGATTGCCTTCTCCGTTGAGGTATCCTCGCTTTGTAGGCCTTCGAGACGAAATAAAAGACACAACCGAGAACCCCTCAGATCATTTGGTTGAGGCGAGCATTAGGTCAGTTACTGACCCGGTGTTCCTTGGCCCGGTGCCTGAGTTTCACCGTTCCGACTCCCGAAAGAAAATACCACTGTTGTTGCCTACAACGTATTTTCCGACCGAGAACACTAGCCGATTTCGTATGTTCGACCTATCATAATTTGATTATTCTATATTCGCCTGAAAAACGCTTAGTGTGCTCTCACCTATCTGCTAGCTCGCTCTATCTGTTTCAACCGCTATGTTGATAATTCTTATTCATTTGCTTCCATAGAAATTAATCAAATTCATCATTTGCTGTTTCATTCGTAGTAAATTCTTACTATCACCTATTAGCGAGTTGTTCTTTGCATTTCCAGGTCCTACTTTGTATATCATATTTCGACTCGGTCAATTTATACCGAAACATTTAATTGACATCGATATACTGGGTGGTCCTTGTTTTACTGTTGATTCTTGATTCTACTTATTCTGAATTGCATTTGCCGTAACTACTTTGTATATCATATTTCGACTCGGTCAATTTATACCGAAACATTTAATTGACATCGATATACAGGGTGGTCCTTGTTTTACTGTTGATTCTTGATTTTACTTATTCTGAATTGCATTTGCCGTAACTACTCTGTATAACCTATTTTAACTTGGTCAATTTATACCGAGACATTCAATTGACGTGGATATACAGGGTAGTCCTTGTTTCATTTTATTATTCGCATTACTTATTCTGAATTGCAACTGCCGTAACTACTCTGTGTATCATATTTTCACTCGGTTAATTTATACCGAAACTTAATTGACGTCGATATACAGGCTGGTCCTTGTTTTATTATTTATTCGTCATATTACCTATCATTGAATTTCTCTTGCCGTAACTGCTTTGTATATCATATTTGAACTCGGTCAATTTATACCGAAACTTAATTGACATCGATATACAGGGTGGTCCTTGTTATATTATTTATTCGTCATATTACCTATCATTGAATTTCTGTTGCCGTAATTGCTTTATATATCATATTTGAACTCGGTCAATTTATACTGAAACTTAATTGGCATTGATATACAGGGTGGTTCTTATTTAACTGCCGATTCTTGACATTACATATTTTGCTTCGCATTTGCCGTGACTGCTTTGTGTATCACAGTTCAACGGTGTCACCTTTAACCGACACATTCTATTCATATTGGTATACAGGGTGGATCATATTTCCGAAGTCAGCCACACCGGTGTCCATTATTGAGTAACTGCATTTCTGGTCAGACATATAGCCGTCTGCCGTTTGATTTCATTCTTGGACGCTACGCTGTATATCGCTTTCTTACATTGATTTTCATTCCGACCGATATACAGGGTACGAGTTCTACTGTTGGACACTGGTGAATCTGAATAGGATTTCATCTGACAAGTTACTTTTACTGTGTTGCTTTTCTCCTCTTACCTCTCTGCTCTGACACTGTATATAACTGATTATACTGATTTGGAATTTGTGTGAATATATTGTAAATAAAGTTGTACATATCCTTTTGCGTTTTATTAAATATTATTACACAGTGTCAGAGTCCTTTTTCAGTGAAAGAATATATAACATTGCATCGCAAATATCTTAGATCAAACAGAGCCCTTCTCCAACTGTTTAAAGGTTACCAAGGGAATATTATTTTCAGTGCTCGATTTTGTCAAGGAGTTGCAACCTTGCAAATTCTATTGCAACTGGCGCCCGAGTAAGTTTTGGATAGTAAGTTTCACCGCTCCAGAGAAAAGGTCGTCACAAAGTTGGAGTTGGAGTTGGAGTTGGAGTTGGAGTTGGAGTTTGAGTTGGAGTTGGAGTAGGAGATTTTCAGCAATATCTGTATTGAGAATCATGCCACTTTGAAATATACCTACACGCATCTAAATGGATAAAAGAAGAATGAATAAAACTCGGTTTCAAACGTCCGACCAGCAGGGTCGCGGGAGCAGTGGAGCTTTCTCAGTAATATCTGTATTGAAAGATCCGTAAAAGTTTCTGAATGGATAGTAAACGATATAATAATATTCGGTTTTGAATATCCTTTAGAAACAACCTTGCAGTGTAACTTCTACAGTAATATCTGTATTGACAATCATACCACGTTAAAGGATCCGTAAAAGGTTCTTAATTAATAGTATACGATATAATAAAACTCGGTTTCGAATATCCAGCTATTAGAAACGCGTTTGCAGTGTAACTTATACAGTTATATCTGTAGTGGGAATCATGCCACGTTGAAGAATCCTCAAAAGGATCTGAATGGATGGTAAAAGATATCCTAGTAGAGGGTTTCGAATATACGCCACTAGAGAAACGTGAGCAGTGTATCTTTCTCAGTAATATCTTTATTGAGTATCACACTATGTTGAAAGATCTGTAAAAGGATCTGAATAGATAGAAAAAGGTATCATAATACGCTGTTCCAAAAATCTGGCATTAGAGGCGCATTGGCAGTTAAACATTTTCTGTAATATCTGTTTTGAGAATCATGCCACTTTGGAATATCCCTTAAAACATCGAAATGGATAGTAAAAGAATTACTAAAACTCGGTGTAAAACATCCGAACAGCATGGAGGCGTGAGCAGTAGAGCTTTCTCAGTAATATTAGGAATCACACCACATTGAAAGATCCGTAAAAGGTTCTGAATGGATATTAAACGATATAATAATACTCGGTTTGGAATATCCAATAGTAACGCGCTTTCAGTGTAACTCTTACAGTAATATCTGTATTGAGAATCATACTACGTTAAAGGATCCTTGAAAGGATCCGAATGGGAGTAAAAGATATAGTAGTAGTCGGTTTCGATTAAACGCCAACAGGAAACGCGAGCAGTGGAAATTTCTCAGTAATATCTTTATTGAGATTCACACCACGTTGAATGATCCGTAAAAGGGTCTTAATGGATAGAAAACGATATAATAATACCCGGTTTCGCATATCCAGCCTTTAGAAACGCGCTCGCAGTGTAACTTCTACAGTAATATCTGTATTGGGAATTATACCACGTTGAAGGATCCTCAATAGGATTTGAAATAAATGTAAAAGTTATAGTAGTAGTCGGTTTCGAATATACGCCAATAGGGAAGCTTGAGCAGTGGAACTTTCTCAGTAATATCTTTATTGAGAATCACATCAATATGAAAGATCCGTAAAAAAATCTGAATAGATAGTAAAGGGTAATATATTACTCTGTTTAAAATATCAGGCCATCAGAGGCGCATTGGCAGTAGAACATTTTCAGTAATATCTGTATCGAGATTCATGCCTCTTTGAAAGATCCCTAAAAGAATCCAACTGGATAGTAAAAGAATTCATAAAACACGACTTCATTCATCTGACCAGCAGGAGCGTGCAAGCATTGGAGCTTCCTCTGTGATATCTTTATTGAGAATCACACCACGTTGAAAGATCTGTAAATGGTTCTCAATGTATAGTACACGATATTATAATACTCGGTTTCGAATTTCCAGCCATTAGAAACGCGTATGCAGTGTAACTTCTACAGTAATATCTGTATTGTGAATCATGCCACGTTGAAGGATCCAGTCAGTTTCGAACATCTGGCCAGCAGGTACGCGTGAGCATTGTAACTTCTACTGTAATATCTGTATTTGGAATCATGCCATGTTGAAGGATCCTTAAAAGGATCCGAATGAATAGTAAGAGTCGTGGCATGATTGCCAATACAGATACAGAGAAGGTTCCATTTCCAATGCAGTTCTGATGGCGCGATATTTGAAACCGGGTATTAAAATACGAACAAACTATCTATTCAGATCCTTTTACGGATCTTTCAAAGTGGTGTGATTCTCAATAAAGATATTACTGAGAAAGTTCCACATCACAAGCTTCCCTGTTGGCGTATATACGAAACAGACTACTACTATATCTTTCACTATCCATTCAGATCCTTTTAAGAATCCTTCAACGTGGCATGATTCCCAATACAGATATTACTGCAGAAGTTACACTGCGAACGCCTTTCTAATGGCTGGATATTCGAAACCGAGTATTATTATATCGTTTACTATCCATTAAGAACCTTTTACGGATCTTTCAACGTGGTGTGATTCTCAAATCAAACTAGTTGTTTCGAGTTGGAGTTGGAGTTGGAGCTGGAGTTGAAGTTGGAGTTGGAGTTGGGGTTGGAGTTGGAGTTGGAGTTGGAGTTGGAGTTGGAGCTGGAGTTGGAGTTGGAGTTGGAGTTGGAGTTGGAGTTGGTGTTGGAGTTGGAGTTGGATTTGTAGTTGGAGTTGGAGTTGAAGTTGAAGTTGGAGTTGGAGTTGAAGTTGAAGTTGGAGTTGGAGTTGGAGTTGGAGTTGGAGTTGGAGTTGGAGTTGTAGTTGGAGTTGGAGTTGGAGTTGGAGTTGGAGTTGGAGTTGGAGTTGGAGTTGGAGTTGGAGTTGGAGTTGGAGTTGGAGTTGGAGTTGGAGTTGGAGTTGGAGTTGGAGTTGGAGTTGGAGTTGGAGTTGGAGTTGGAGTTGGAGTTGGAGTTGGAGTTGGAATTGGAGTTGGAGTTGGAGTTGGAGTTGGAGTTGGAGTTGGAGTTGGAGTTGGAGTTGGAGTTGGAGTTGGAGTTGGAGTAGGAGTTGGAGTTGGAGTTGGAGTTGGAGTTGGAGTTGGAGTTGGAGTTGGAGTTGGAGTTGGAGTTGGAGTTGGAGTTGGAGTTGGAGTTGGAGTTGGAGTTGGAGTTGGAGTTGGAGTTGGAGTTGGAGTTGGAGTTGGAGTTGGAGTTGGAGTTGGAGTTGGAGTTGGAGTTGGAGTTGGAGTTGGAGTTGGAGTTGGAGTTGGAGTTGGAGTTGGAGTTGGAGTTGGAGTTGGAGTAGGAGTTGGAGTTGGAGTTGGAGTTGGAGTTGGAGTTGGAGTTGGAGTTGGAGTTGGAGTTGGAGTTGGAGTTGGAGTTGGAGTTGGAGTTGGAGTTGGAGTTGGAGTTGGAGTTGGAGTTGGAGTTGGAGTTGGAGTTGGAGTTGGAGTTGGAGTTGGAGTTGGAGTTGGAGTTGGAGTTGGAGTTGGAGTTGGAGTTGGAGTTGGAGTTGGAGTTGGAGTTGGAGTTGGAGTTGGAGTTGGAGTTGGAGTTGGAGTTGGAGTTGGAGTTGGAGTTGGAGTTGGAGTTGGAGTTGGAGTTGGAGTTGGAGTTGGAGTTGGAGTTGGAGTTGGAGTTGGAGTTGGAGTTGGAGTTGGAGTTGGAGTTGGAGTTGGAGTTGGAGTTGGAGTTGGAGTTGGAGTTGGAGTTGGAGTTGGAGTTGGAGTTGGAGTTGGAGTTGGAGTTGGAGTTGGAGTTGGAGTTGGAGTTGGAGTTGGAGTTGGAGTTGGAGTTGGAGTTGGAGTTGGAGTTGGAGTTGGAGTTGGAGTTGGAGTTGGAGTTGGAGTTGGAGTTGGAGTTGGAGTTGGAGTTGGAGTTGGAGTTGGAGTTGGAGTTGGAGTTGGAGTTGGAGTTGGAGTTGGAGTTGGCCTGTAGGGAAGCGTGAGCAGCATAATTTCTACAGTAATATCTGTATTGGAAATCATACCACGTTGAAGTATCCTTAAAAGGATCTGAATGGAGTCCTGAACGGATTCCTGAACAGAGTTTGAGTCCAACTCTCACTAAAACTGCAACTCCAACTCCAACTCCAAGAGTTTTATTATTTCTTCTATTATCCATTTAGATGCTTGTAGGTATATTACAAAGTGGCATGATTCTCAATACAGATATTGCTGAAAATGTTCAACTAAAAAGGTGCCTCTGATGGACTGATTGTTGGAACAGAGTATAATGATACCTATTTGCTATATATTCAGAACCTTTTATGGATCTTCCAATGTGGTGTGATTCTCAATACAGATATTACAGAGGAAGCTCCACTGCTCACGCATTCTTGTTGGTCGGATGTTTGAAGTCGAGTTTTATTAAATCTATTTTTCTCCATTTAGATGCGTTCAGGGATACTCCAGAGTGGCATGATTCTCAATTCAGATATTACTGAAAATGTTCAACTGCCGATGCACCTCTGATGGCCTGATTTTTGAAACCGATTATTATGATGCCTTTAACTATCTGTTCAGATCATTTTACGGATCTTTCAG